>VZTH01013829.1:0-120530 GCA_013397815.1 Aleadryas rufinucha
CTTCCTTCCTTCCTTCCCTCCCCATGACCCTTTAAATATCACTTTATCTGGCTCTGAGAATGGTGGAGATGCAGTTTCTGCCTGATGCAGAGCTGAGCTAATGGTGAATTGTCAGGGACATGGCAATTCCACATTGCTGAGCAAGGTTTGTAGAGATGTTGAACAGTGCAGAGAATGTTAATGATATCTCCAGGAGGGAGGAAATCTTCAGGAGATATTGACAGTGGAGAAATGCTGGAGACGGAACACCTCAGGTACTACATGACAGAAAACAAACCAGTTCAAGATTTTGCAGTTTTTGTTCATCTCTGATTGTCAGGCAGAAATCACTAGCCTACTAAAAGGAAACAGAAATTATTATGTTTCTCCATGTGAATGCATGCTCTAACAAACCTACACTTTTTAGACATTGATACAAAATAGTAGAGAAAAGGATGCACAATTCAGAATTTGCTAGCACATAGCTAGCTAGCTATCTATGTAGCCACGGTTTGCAGAGGGTTTTTTGAGTAGTTCAGCAGGCATCTTTTTTGCTGTTTTCCAATAGTCATAATGTGAAGAAAATCTACTATATTTAACTTGTCCCTGAACTGATTTTACACCAATTTTTAGTAAAACATAGAATTTTATCAGCAATATTTAAGTAAGAAAGGTACCAAAAAGCACTTTGTAAAGCACTGAGAATAGTTAATCTGTGTCTTACTAGCAAAGCCATAACAAAATATAGATTAAAAAAAAAAGAAAGGACAGGATATTTTATTTAAGTGTTGAAAAACTAAATCTAGAGACTGCACCGCTGCAGCCATTAAGCATGTCCATGACACTTCAATAATTTTCTACCCTGTGAGGACAAGAGAGCTTGACTAGATCTCAGGGACAGCCAGCACTCCCACACCTGGCTGCTAAGTGCAATACTGAGGTGTTTATGCAGCTACAGCTACGGGCAAGTCAGGGCTCTTAGGAGAAAAAAAAACTAAGAACAATAAAATTATTTTCTGAAGTTTCCCTTTATTGTATGTGAAGCTTGAGGAAGAGTCAAGAATTTTTATCTCAGTTAATACATCTACTTGCTAGGTATATAATTTCTTTTTTCTGTAACATCCATAAATGTTTCTGAAATGTGCTCTCTACAGGACAATCAACGTCCTTTCAATGGAGTTACATAGCCTGCTACATAAGATAAGTACCTAATGGATACTGTGTAGTAAAATCCTTTCTATCTCATATTTTGCCATATTTTAAGCTGTTTAGGTATTGCCTGGTATAAGAACTTGGACTTATTCCATACAGACTTCCACAAACTATTTCTCTCTTTTCCTATATTTATTTTTTTAGCTAGCCTAGAAATTTATAATATTTTCCTATCCATGGGACTTAGGCCAGCACTGGACGATATTTCATCACAATAGCAGATCATGAAAAATAATGGTTGTGTCAATGTTTGGAAATGGCACATTTGAAAGTGAAGTCATTATTTATAGGATCAAAAGGTGCCCATATACAATGATCTCACAGCCAGAATGCAAATTAAATAGGTATGGGGTGATTTTCTCTGATGTGATGCCCTGAAGCTCAGAGAGGATAAAGCAAGGCTCTTGCCTCCACACTGAAATACTTTTAAGTAAAATCATGGGCAGTCAAAACGCCAACTTAAAAAATTTTCTCAATTTTAGTTAGACATGTCCTTGAGCCATGCATTATCCTAGAGTATGCTTTTGAAGATCTTAATGGTCTAACTGGCAGAGGCTCCACAATACATCATACCTGTATCTTCAAACACCTATCTCATTTCAACAAGCTAGGGGAGACAATTAGAATAAATATTTTACTAAAAATGTTCTAAGCTAAATAGCAGGCTCTGCACTATTCTTTCTATTTATGGTTTCCTAATGAACATTAAGACTATGCTGAAGGTATTCTAACAGATGGAACACAAGGAAGTTCTGTACATAATTTACATTAGCATACTTAAATTGTTCACAGCAAAGCAAAGATTTCAGAAAATAAAAGTATTTTTTTGATTTCTTAGTGCAAATTTGTTGTATTGTGGAAAACAGTCTTACTACTTCTCATGATTTTATTTCACTTCTCGTTGCAATTGTTGGTCGCTCAAATCAGCTGCTCCTAAAACTGAGGTATGCAAGAAACTCACTTTTCACGGAGAAAGAAATAGAGAACAAGGAGGAAGAGATAATTTCCCCTCCTTCTTGATTAGAAACAAAGATCAAAGACTCAAAAATCAGGCAAGACAGTTTTCTATACCTTGAAAAATGACTGTAAAAGTCATTATATTATTGCTAAAAAGATTTCAAAATGCTGAAAACCTAAGAACATTTCATGCTTACACAGGATGGTAAAGATTGTAGAGTGCTAGAGGTCTGCACTATTACAAATAGCAGCTTCATGTCTTTAGGGAGTCTGAGTATGTGCCAAGCAGAGGAGACCACACAAAGTCTGTAATTACTGTCTTGTCTCTGGCAACTCTGATTTTTTTCAATTGGCCACCATCATACTGTGCTGGGGAAATATCCAGCATATAGGTAATTTTGTGGAACTGACTGGAAAAAAAAAGAAGAAACCATGAAAGCAGAAAAATAATAAATCAGCCACCATTTTAATTCGAGAAACTTCTAATTGTAACAGTGACTCACTGTAATTAGCAGCCTTTTCCTTAGATGCGTGAATGGCCTACAGGTAAGAAGACTGATTCCCTGTTCACTCAATCATCACACAGTATACAGTGTAAGGCTCAAGAAAACCCAGTGCGTTCCCTAAGCATAGAATTCCCTGATTCCTTCTTAAAATAGATGTGTAAAATGAAGCAGATGAATTAGTCCCTAAAAGAGCGCATTTCTCTCCTCTCACATGACCTTGACCCGAAGAGGAGTGTCTGAGGAGGAGATGTGGGTGTCTGTAGTAGGTGAGACTGATGCTACTCTGGGTAGCAAAGTCCCCTTGTGAGAGAGACAGGCCTATGCAGGATACTGTGCCCTGTTTTTTGGTGATAATGCTGCTTCTGGTATTTGAGTTAACACCAACAAAGCTAAGCTGGTCTACAGTTTACATGTTTACATCATGGATTGTCTTTATCATTTCTGTGAGTAAAAAAACAAAGGATAGGTCTCTTCTCCCAGGTAAACCTGATAGGACAGGAGGAAATTGCCTCAGGTTGCACTAGGGGAGGTTTAGAGTGGATATAAGGAAAAATTTCTTCACAGGAAGGGTGGTCAGTCATTGGAACAAACCAGTCAGGGAAGTAGTGGAATCAGCATCCCTGGAAGTATTTAAAAAACTTGTAGATGTGGTGCTTGGAGATAAGTTTCAGTGATGGACTTGGCAGTACTGGGTTAATGTTCTAATGATCTTAGATGTGCTTTTCAACCCTAATGATTTTATGATTCTATGAAGGTGGAGAAACAGCCTCAACCTGTCAGGAGTACATGTAGTTTCCCAGCAGGATATGGTATCTAAATTCTAAAGGAACCAGAGGCTGAGTGGTTTCTCATTCAGCTCTATACCTTGGAAAGCCAGGATATTTTCAATGAGATACCAGTATTTTCAAATAGCTGTTTCATATCAAACACCTATCATTTCCATGTTGGCCTTAGTTCTTTCAAAGCAGATTGTGAAATAGAAATAGAGAATAAGTTTCATGCCAGCTAAAATGGCTGTCGACGTAGAATAACTCAGGAATGTGCTTTTGGCCTCTATTTTATGGTGCAAATCTGTGATTCATTTTGACAATCTAAGTAATCCTTTTATGATCTTAATTTTTTTTCCTTTATGAGACTGATCATCTTCTCACTTGTTTTGATCAAAAGCCTAAAAGGTATGTTCTTTATTTGTTTTAGGCACTTTGGCCATCTTCTCTAGAGGCCTGGGAAAAAAGAAGGAAAATCCTAACAGTGCAGGGAACTGACAGATGGTTACAGTTTCCTGACAAATTATTTATTTGAATTCTTAAACACTCAGCTCTTACTTATAACTTTTTCACTTCAGTTTTAAGAGTCCATTTATCAACAAGAACGATCACATATTGACCATACCAGGACTCAAAAGCAAATGTATTCATTTGTTCACTATACGGAAATGAGTTAGTGACAAGTGAACTGATTCAGACAAAACACCCAAACTAAGGCTCCAGTCCAACATTTGAACTCTAACAAAACGCTTGTCTACATACTTTCTTTCTGCCTTTTTCTAAACCTTGGTTGTAGGCCCTTATTTGATATCACATTCCCTCATGTCGATTTTTCCCTTCAGAAAACTGATTTTTAAAAGTCTTTGAAAATATAAAGGGTTTTTTTATATATATATTTACACATACGAAGAAAGACCAATTTTTATCAAGCATGGTACTTTCAATAGGAAAATCTTTCAACATTAAATGATTTTTCATTTAATGAGAAATTTTGCCACTGGATTTGAGGAAAAAAGTGGTGATCACTGTCTGAAAAGTTTGCAAATTTTTTTTTTTTTTTGTAAAAGGAATTGTCTTTTCACACAGAAAAATAAATTTTAGTTGTTAACACCCATTTGAAAATTTCTGTTCCCTCCTTGCTCTCGGGTTAGTGACATCTTTGCACTTGGCAAGTCCAGCAATGCTAAGTGGTCCCCTCCTTGCCCTGGTAGTCACAATGAGTCAGTGCCTCAACCAAGAGTAAGATATTTTCAGTTGAAAATGGTAAAAGCTTTAAAGTAGCTACAAGGTAGGTTTTCTTTGTTATTTATTCTGCAGTTTAACATGACCAAATCTCTCAACTTCTTGGTTTGAAAATTTTTTTAGAGGTAAAACTTTATCTTTGCATTTTTCTGCACTGGTATCCTAATTTTAAGTGAAATATAGTTTACCAGGCAACATCCGCTGTAGAACTGACACACAGATTTGTTGTATTTTCCTTGCCTGATTTCTCTTCCAGTACAGTGAAGTTTTGCTGCTTTTTGCAGACATATGGTTCAGTGTTTATTCTGTAAGTATATCCAAGACCCATTTGGACCTTCAGCTTGTATTTTATCTCATTAGACAGTGGTTGCAAATACACCAAATTCTCATGCTACACAAATGGAGTATTTACTGTCTCCCAATGGAAACATTTGGGGGTCCAAGCTGGAAGCAATCTCTCCTAAATGTAATGTTAGATGAGTGAATGTGTGTGTGTGTGTGTGTTTGTGTGTTGTCCTAGGCTGCTGTCTATTGTAGGATGTGAGCTGTAGTGCCTTTGTTCCCCAAAGCTGCCGTGAAATCTGCAGTAGCATGAAACAGAGGAAAGAGATTTCAGATTGAGGGACAAAAAAGGTGTTTCTCCCTCAACTCTGTGCACAGCATATTCACTCTGAGTGGGCCACTATCTTGAAAACTAGGTCCTTCGCACGAAAATTTGTCTCACATAGTGATGGCCATAGCAGTGAAAATTAAAGGCTTGTCAAAGACATCCAAATCCTCTCAGCCTAGTAACAAAAGTATCCTTTATTGATTCTGTGAGTAACCAGCATTTCAGTGACACAGGACCCTAGCTGCAGAATCAATATTTAGAACATGATGAATGTGCACCAAACTAAGAAAACACACCAATCAGCCCCGCATCTGAAGGTCTTCTCTAATGGAAAAAATAACCAAGTGATGTAAACAGAAAGGGCAAACCAAGTGACAACCCACAAGACCACCCATCTGGGCTAGGCAGTGTGTTTCAGGGTTATCTGGCTGCTTCCTTTGTGCTGGTTCACACAGTGACTATTGCTCTAAGTTTTGTTGACAGCAACCACAGTGCTTTCTTTAAATGTAAACATTCCCAAGTTTGAAGACATAATTCTCAGTGACTTTGCTAGGAAAACCCATATCCTCATAGATGGCTTAACTATTGCATTTCTATAACACAACCTTCCTTTGGAGTTTCCATCTGGAGAATATGCCTGAAAGATCCTGAAGTTGTGCAATCACAGCTATTCGCACTATATTTCTATAGTATACTTTTATGAAATTAATTTTTGAAAAGTTTTACATCTTTTTGATGATGAATTTTGATAAGAGTTATTAAACATGCCCAATGTCAATTCAAAAAAAGAAAATTAAGCAAAAGTTATATGCAGCCAGTGTAGAAGAGGAACATCCTTGTAAGCAAAAATAAACACATCAAAATATTTAATTGAATATAAAAACCATTGCTAATCCTCTTTATGGTATATAGGGCTTTGAAATAGAATAATCAGAGGACTTGGATCATTTCTTTTTATCGTAAGCCATCAAAAATTAAACCATATGAGTCAGATTCTTCTTCACAAGTAATACTATGCTCCAGTAATAGCCCTCATGATTTCAGTGGCCTACTTTTTGAAGAAAAAAGTACTCTGCATGCATCACAAGCCCTAAATAATGCAAAGAGCTCAAGAGCTCTTGCATCTCCTGCTTTTAGGTTTTTCTTCTGTTCCCTGATTTCAAGTGGTGGCTGCCAGTTGCTGGTGAACACCTGAGCTGTCCATAGCAGATACATCTGTTATCAGCCAAATGCCTTGTTCCTTCCTTGAAACTGAATTGAATTATTACCTTTACTTACACCATCTGGAGTCCAAGCAGAGTGCTAGAAGATAGTGATTGAAAGCTCCAACAACCTATTTAATTATTAAAAAGCACAATAATAAGGGTCTTGGGGCAGATAACTGCCTCTTTTTCCCAGTTTGGGAAACTCCTGGTTGAACAGACTCCCAAACTGCACAGTTACTGACTATAGAGGGATGACCAATAAATAGTTTTACTGATCACTGGTTGAGAGCTAAGCCATGCGATTATTCCTGCATCTCCTGAGGCAAGCACACAAGGGAGGGATCAGCAATACACCAGGAGCCAAAGTAACGCCCTTCTCCTTTTGAGAATGATATCCATCTCCGACAGCAAATATAAAAGAAGTTGAAACAAAATTTCATGGGCCTCAATTCCCACAGCTTTTTCTGGGCATCAGATTTGATCACCATTGTAAAACATTCTATGTGAGTAGCTTGGACATTGTAAAAAGAAAAAAAAAAAAAAAAAGGAAAGAAAAAAATCCCAAACCCTTTAGTTCTGTTTAATTTAGAAAGTGGAATGAATCAGTTTTGTGGAAGACATTTTGATGTGAACCAGACAGCTTTTAAATCAGTTTTCCACTAGGTAAAGAAAGGATCCTACTCCTCTTTGTTCAGTTATTGCACAATTCTTTTACCCTGATCTATTTATTGTGACTCCATTTCTTTTCAATTACTAGAAGAGAATAGTGGCTACTATTTAAACCTGGTTTAAAGTCCAAAATCATTATAGGGTTACAGAAAGAAGGGAGCTGCCTTAGTATAAACAACTCTCTAGGAACATGACACGAAAGAAATAAAATACCATGTAAAATAATTTTTCACATGCAATATTTCTGTTTGGGTTTTTTATCTTTACAAAAATGATGCTCTCCCACAGCAATATTGGAAAGCTTAGAAAATCTTCATGAATCTTTGAATTGTTCTTTCTTTTCAGAATACATAACACCAAAGTTTAATCCCACAGACTCCATATATGCATTCTCCTGGGCCAAACACACAGATCATTTTTTATTATTACCAACATGTATGCATAATGGATGGCTACCAGACAGTCTAGACTCATGTCACTGACAGATGTCAGCATAAAAATTCAACTAGGTTAACCTCACCACATTAAAAATGAATTTTTCAGTTTACAAAACATCACAAGCCATAGGCACTTCAGAATATATTCCTGCACTGTATGAAGCAGAGTGGAGATGTATCAAGGCTCACACATAACTCTGGGAATGTTCTCCAGTTCTAAATTGCAGACATTTAGTATGTCTGGGAAAAGGGGAATGTTCTGCAAAAGAAGGGTGCAGGGTATTAGAGGCTTTCACATGACAGGCATAGGCAATTACAGAAATATTTACTTAATTTATTGCTGAACAAAGAACTTCTGGGTACTCCAGACAAATGGGCTCAGCTTGAACAGCTCAGCCAGGTTTAATACTTCACTGAGCCAAATGTAGGGGTTTCTATTATGGTGATACTGACCATCATTGTGCAATAACTGCATACGTTTTACATCAAGGTCATCTTTCAGCTTGGATAAGATTTGGACTTACTGCAACAGTAAACAAGAGGTTAAATATAAAAGCTTTTCAGTCCTTAAATTAGTGCTATTTCCACTTCACATCCACTCAAGCACCAGAGACTTCTCTAAAGTTGCCAGTGTTATTCTGCTCTACTGACCCATAAGTAGCTGAAATTTGGTCCCACTCCAGTGTGTGATTTAGGGGTTACCCTCTCACTCACAGAAATAGCATGTGGTCTTTTTTTTGCCATACAACTCCCTTAGCAACCCACACGTCTCCTTCTGCCAGGCTTTCTCTTGTGGATTGTGAGGGCTTCAAAACACAAAACATCCAAAAGCTTGGAGGTCAGAGCTGACAAACTGTAGTCAGCTGGGAATTATATTTTTCTGGAACTCCTGAAAGAGAGGAGTTTGCCTTTTAAATTCCTTGAGTTCTTTTGAGTTTTGCAGGGAGACAAGTAATTTCTCTATATTTGGAAAAACATAAACATTTATTTTTCCCTTCCTCTTTGTGAAAGCCAAGTCTTATTAACTCACAAGGTCTTTTGGGAAATGTTTCAAGGTAAAGGGAACATTTTGCTTCTTTGATCATTTCATAAAGTACTCTTATTATTATTCCACCAGACAATTTAAATTGTCTGCTAAAATGCATTTTTAATATTTAGACTGCCTCTAGATACCTTGCAAGACTTCGGGTGTACCACACACATTCTTGGTAAGATGTCATCCTTCAAGTGCAGAGAACAAACACCACTGTAACCATAGAAAGAGCTATTGGATAGGGTATTCCTACTGCTCAGCAGAGTCTGATTTTACACACTGAATGCATACCTAAACCTACATAAGGAGGCATTTTCATATGCCCTGGTTTTTTTAAATACTTATTTGTTTTCAGTGTTCTCCAGAAACTTCAGAGAAAGGCTGACAGAAAGCTTCCTTGAGAAGTCATCAGTTGTCATCAGTCAACAGGACCCAGTTTGGCCTGTCTGTGAAAACTTTACTTTTATTACAAAGAAAACAACCTTTGACACTAAAGTCTGGCTCCACATGCCATTGGCCAACCAACTTTTTAGCATGCACCAAGGGCTTTGCTGGCCCATTTCCCTGCCTAGGCACAAGGTAGGGGAGAAAAATTGATGTTCTCCGACTGGTATGGAGCTGGAATGCATCTGAGCATGCAGCTAGGTGTAGCAACTGGGAATTGCTCCAGCACCTGATGATATTAGGCAGAACACAACCATGTCTGCTCTGCATGTTTACTGCTTAAGGAAATATAAGGATGGTTTTAAGGCTGTTATTGTTTTGAGATTATCAAGACCAAAACTCTTCTGTGAATTTATCACACTCCAGTATAATGGTGAAACATTTTTTCTCCAGTTGTGTGCACCTAGTGGCGCAGTAGCTGACATTCAGGGAAACAATAAGCTATATACATCCATACATCTCCAAATAGCTGAAGTCCCCATGTGAGAACCACACAACCAGCATCTGCAAAAGTGATCATACTTAGAAATGTTATAAAACATAATACAGGCGATATGGTCAAGGGGTAATTTAAGCCTTCCTTGTTATTTAGTGTTCTATTATTGTCTTTAGTAAGCAGCTCATTATAAGAAAGTCTGCTTTTCTGAAAGCCATCAAAAACTGACTTTTTTACCTGCTGCATGTATACTAGAACATAAAAAAAACCCGAACAAAACAAAACAAAACAAAAAAAATCAATAAAAGCTTCCTCCAAATAAAAGTTAAATTATTCAGGTTAAATCCTGGCACAAATGAAGTCAGTAGCAAAAAAAATTCCTGCTGACTTCTGTGTTTCTAGATCATATACAACCTCAATTTTCGAACATTTCGAACATTCAATCTTCAATGTATTTAGCCTTACAGCCTCCTGGTGAGGCAGAGAACTGTAATTTTACAGATGGGAAATGTCATGAAGGATTCAGTTAACTGGTTCCACCTACTGAAAATTAGGTATTTAGTCTAAACTGATCACTTACGCTGCTTCAGTCAACAGAAATAGATTTTTCCTACTAGCGGTAATCTTAAAAAATGTAACAATAACAACAATGAGAATAATAATAATGAAAACAACCAAAAAGACATAAACAGAAAGAAGCCTAGTTTAAACAGGAAGAATTTCCTTAAGGAAGTGACTCTGACATAGCACAGCTATCCTGGGATGAGGTCACTCTCCCCTGGAGCTGCCTATCTGTCTCCATTGATAATGGGAAGAACTCCAGATGACCAGTTTTCAGAAATTAAAGTTAAAATTAAGAAATTAAGTTAAAATCTGAATCTTCAAAGGAACTTACAGATTTCTACATTTGCTGATTCAATGCTTAACTTCAGATCACTGCGTTTATTGGTACAATACTTAACTTCTAAGTGTGTGCCCATGATGCAGTCTATGGCAAGACTTTGGTTAGATATTTGAGTTCTGTGCTCCTCAAGGTAAGTGCAAAAGCCACCTGAGATCACCAAGCAAAACAAACAGCAAGAGATATTTAGAAAGACACCACCAGAGCCTACAAAGGAGGCTCATAATCTGTGTTCATGATGAAGGTCATTATAATGTTCAGCTAGAGTTCAGAGTTTGGATTTGTCTCCTGGGGCTGGACACCCAAGTTGACAGTTTCTTAAAGCACAATGCAATCTCTTCTATACATTATCTTCCAGTCCAGATAATTCAGGAGGGAATCAGAAAACCGGTGTTCAAAGCTCATCTTCTCTTAAAAATTACTAATATCAAATCCACACCTCTCACTCCTCCAGACAAGAACTGAGAAACTGTGTTTCAGGTGAAAATATTGACTTTGTTCCACTCCTTAGAGAAAGACTCATGATCCAGTGAACAAGAGCGATTGGACAGTCACTGGGCAAAGTGGAGACCTGGACTTCGGTCCCTGCTCTCTGACCTACAGGTAGTCCTGCTCTAGCAGCAGAAATCAAGTTTCTCTGTCTCAGATACTAGTTTGCAATTCTCTCCAATACTGCTCCACATCTAAGGTATTGTCAAACTTTCTGGGGTTGATTATAGGTCTCTGAGACACAAAATATAGAACTATGTGCCTTAGAAAACACCCTGATATATTAAAAATGTCATTAAAGTGTTTTCTCTGGGAAATAATTTGTTGGATCTCTCTCCTCTGCCCATAAACCCTTCCAACAGTGCAAATACTTGTAATTTTAATGCTCCAACAGAGACAATAGCAACTGTTTCTTCCTGAATTACATGTGCTTGCTGACTAGTGGCTGCAGGCAGATGTGCTCACCCCATCAACAAACCAGTGAAAACTGGCCTGGAGGTTTATTTTCCAAGGTGATTGATAACCACAAACACCTGTATTTAAGCCAATAGTCACCTTAAGAATTACATGAAGTAATGAAGAGGCAACAAATCATACCCTTTCTGCTCAACTCCTTGACAATTTAATTCTCTGTGATATTTTAATCACAAGACTGGGTGAACCTGGCCAGACAAAGAAAAGGGTCATTTTATGTCAGTTTTATTCACCTATGACACCAAAATTATGGGTTTCTTTTTACCTGCACAGGTATGGTAGCTTCCTAGTATTGCATTTAACTTGAAAAACAAGAAAGGAAAATCTAAAAAAATCACATATGACAGGCTATGTAGACCAGTACACAACCATCCATGGCTGTGAATTCAGAGACATTTGTCAATGGGGGCAAGGTGCAGTTTGACTATTCATAAAAATCCTAGGATTAGGGCCCTAACACTCATGGAACATCTTTTAATAAGGAATAAATTAGATTTCTATCTTCTTTTACTCTGCTTTATCATGTATAAATGTTACATATACAAAAGATAGTGTAAGGCTTACATTTTAAAAAGAACTGAAAGTATGTGCAGTAAGGTAACTTTCCCATATTTCTGTTATTTAATGGCAGGAAGAACATAGCACATAAACAATCTCACTAGTGTAGATGTATCAAATTTTTGCTTACAGGACAGTTAGGGAATGATGAAGGTTCTTTCACTGCAATTTGATATTGAAAGAGCATTAGGAATGCAAGGCCTATCCAACTTAATAACTGGAAAACCTATGTGTTACTATGATCCATAATTATCAATGCAATCAGAGCTTTAAATTAAGATATTCTATTTATAAGGCAAGTACATGAATGACATAATACAAATACCAGACACTAGGATACAATACAAACACTAAGGTTATTTGTCACCAGAAAAATTTCCCTAGGATTGTGGTAAAGTTACCAGAACATTAAATATGAGGTATGACGAGAAAAACATGTGCTTGGGTTGGACATGGTGGACTTCACAGGGCAATTAGTAAGTAAAATGATGTAGCTTGTGCTGCATCAAAAATAGAACCATATGATCATAACTCCTTTTTCTACTTATAGGTCCAGGAACCAGTAGGCATCCATCCTTGCTTGACTGCTCTGAGATAAGGATGCTGCCTTCACTAATTGCTGCAAATGGGGTAGATTTTTTTTTTTTTTTTTTTTTTTNTTTTTTTTTTTTTTGTTTAACCTAAGGAATTTGCTGGCTTGGATATCTTAATATGAAGAACTGAGCAGGGATTTTACCATTGCCACATAGACTTTTAAATAGACACTAAAGTAAGAACCAAAAAAATCCACTGTCTGTCACTACTGATTTGGTTTAGAGTTGAATTAATTATCCTTTGTATAATTCATAAAGTACATTAGAATATTAAGTTAATGTAATGCTCTGCTTTCCTGATTAGAATATTTTGTCAATCTTTCCTTCATCTAGGTTTGCAGAATCAGGTATTCCAATCAGTGACATTTAAACACGACTAATTTCAACTTCGAGGTGCAATCAGTAGTTTTTCACAAGCAATCACACTAGTAGATTAAAGAGGCTGACTCTCTTTGGTAATTCATTTCCTTCTCCAGCTTTTTCTGGGAAACAATCTTGTTTGAGGGTAAAGCAGTATTTTGAATAAAACCCAGTAGTCTTGGCCTCTGGTTTTTAACTGGAGTGTTATAAAAACAGGTGCTAATGTCAAGCACATTATGTACTCACTCCCCTGCAGTTGTTAAGGTGATAGATAGTGTGGCAGAAAGCACCTCTCGGCAGATGAAATTTCCTGAAATGTCCTTGTGTTCTACACCAGCTGTGTAAAAGAGAGGTCAACAGCCACGCCCTCTGGGCTGAGATGAGCAATTCAGTTATGAATTTCTCAGCTACAGAGCTTGAAGGCCAAAGCAAGAATGTGAGTGAGAGGGTGGAATCCTGGCCCTGGAGGAGTCCAGGGGAGGGCTGCTAACAGCTTTAGGAAAGACCAGGACTTCATTCAGTGTGTTTTAGAAATAAAAGTCAGGTAGGGGGTTCCCAAAAAGACAGAAACTAAATGAACTCTTCTGTTGGTTACAGGGCAGTAGTGTTTCCACTGAAAACAGTTCAAAACATTCCTGCTGGAAAACCTTTGTCTTTCTTCACAAGTATGTAGCTTCTAAACCAGAAAGTAACAGGAACTAAACCATGATTCTATTAAAAATCATCCTGGTTTCATCCACAAGAAATAATGACTTCAAAATCTCTCCATGATACAATTTTGCATTGGGCATTCTGGGCAGAATAGGGACAGGTGAAGAAGGATCAGTGCTAAGAGCAGGAAACACAGCAGCTTATGAGAAGAATTGCTGCAACACTTTCATGGAGCAAACAAGCTCTCAGATTGCAAGGTCAGTGCCAGCTGCCTCTCATTCCAGAGGAAGGGTGATACAAGGTCACTTCTCTGTCTTCAGGCTGTTGTTCCTGGTGCAGGCTGCACTGCCAGCAGGAAGCACCCATCCCTGCTCTCAGACGCTGACTTCTCAGGGATATGCAGAGTTGGGGAAATCAGAGTCCAGCTTTCTCCTGCTTCAAACATTAACACAGACTTGTCTCACCAGTTACACCATTATAAACCATGGTTGGAGCACGGGCCTTGCATTTTTGCACAACACAAACCCCACTGGTGGATCTTGTGCAGCTTTTCTGCCCCCATTCTCTGGCCTTTCGTCAATACTTGCGTCTGAAAAAAGGAATATGGACAGAAGTGTGCCTCATGTTCACAACATTCATTAAAATTATCCTGTATAAGAGAACCATGATGCTATTTCAGGGGACACTTACACTAAAGAAAAAAAATAAATGAAAGGACAGCAGATCGGTTCTTTCCAATGTATGACTGCCAAGAAGCTATTTCCTATAGCTTTTCTTCTAGCAAGAATATCCATTCAACATCTCAGCAATAGCTGGAGTTTTTGAGGTATCTGAAAAAGGAGAGGTGGGCCAGAGTCATTCAAAGCTAGAACACATTCCTTTACAGAACTGGTTGGTGGCTAGAGTATTCAAGATATCAAAGTTATCTCGCCTGAGCTTTAAATAAGACAACTCATTTGAACTTTCACAGTTTATTTTTACTGAGCCAAAAGCTACAGCACTGCTCCATGAAACAGGGATTTGGGCCTCGTATTCACAACCCTGACCCTGTGGCTTGCACATTTGTACCATGAGAAGCTCTTCCATTACATGATCACATAACAGATTCACACCCCTATTCCCTTTAGATAATTTGCAACTGTTTGAACCCGGGAGCTGCTCTCTTTTCCGGCCAAGCCCCGTGCCAGCCAACCACAAGGGTGGACCACATGAGCAGCTGAGGCTATTCCTGCTCCCCTGGCTATTCCAGGACGCTGGGATCCCCACTGCCAGGCAGCACATGTCCTGTTCTGCACTCGGATGCCTTGGTTTTCAGATGCTTGGGCAGGTGCTCTGGTTATGGCCTGTGAAGCAGTTGTGCGTCCCTGACTAACAGATCATAAAACCTGAGGTTAATAAAGGGATAAGAGGTGTTGCACTGGCAATATCAGTGGGGAGGGGGCTCCACGGGAGTCCAAGGTGTGACCATTTTTTAAAGGATATTAAGTGATTTGTGAGGCTTATTAAAAAGTAAGAACTGTGTCTCAGTCTTTTTCTACAGTTCTCTCTCACCTTTTCTATTGTCCTTCCCCACATTTCCCATGTATTGACTAGAGACTTTTATGACTATTGTGGCAGTTATAATATTGTTCATAGGTTTTTAAAGCATAAAGCAGGCTTAGTTTGCATATTTACTTGCAAGTAATCTAGTAGGAAGCCTGGATGACCACTGTAATGTTGTGGTGCTTTCTCTCTTTTTCTTTCTCTTCTTTCCTTCTTATTTATTTCAGAAATAAAAATACTAAACAGCATGTAATGAACACTCATTCATATTAGATAGACAGATAGATAGATAGATAGATAGAAAGAAAGATGCAGTCAAACTATTTGATAAAGTGAAATAACTCAGGAAAGGAAGCAAGTAAAAACCATCACACAAAAAGTGAGTTTCAGAAGTCCCTTCCTGAAGTTCCTGGAGTTCACTTAAGGTCTATTTATGCCTAATAAAGAGTTAATGTCAATAACAGAAGCACTGGGAATTAATCATAATAGCAAATTAGATAGGAAGAAAAAATGTGATTGTAATGTTGGCCCAGTGTCAGTAAACTGTGCAGATTTAATGAAGCAGATTAAGGGTCAGATTTTGAAGTGGCGTAAACTCTCCTTATTTCATGGATTTTCTCCCTAACACTTTATTAGCTCTGCTTTTGTCTTTGATTCACAATTGTAGTTATGGTAAATTTAATCTCAATTCTTCTCTGCCTCTGTTCCATGATTATTTCTAGCTGCCGAAATACTGTTAGTTCAGTTAGAAGCTACATATACCTAAAGCTTTGCTGTGTCCAGAGAAGTTTGGGAAAGCAAATGAATACAGCAGTTTTTTATAATTTTTATAGGAGTCAATAACTCATGTTAAGCATCAAAGATCTTCTCCAGAAATGATCGAGCTGTATTCCTTTTTTTTTTTTTGTACTGTATGATAGAGTACAGATATATCATATAAAGATATATTACAGGCAAAATATAATTAAAACTATTTAAGTTGCAGGTTTGAGCACTCAGCTTCAGACTGGGTAAGCTGGCAAGAACTTAAAGGACAACTTTAGACACTGAGACAGGAAAGGGATTAGATCTGATCTCCCTTCAGCTTTATAATTTAAAGCTCCCACCTTGCGAGCTTAGAGTCACAGGGAAGCAATAGATTCTTAATTGAATGCACTTAAAATGCATATTTAAATATCTTACTCTGAGACTCAGACCAGGAAACTTTCTTTAAGATGAATCAGCAATAAACTCTTCTTAGCTGGAAATCAGTCTTTGAAGACCTTATGGGGCCATTAAGCCACATCTTCTTATTCACTAGACTGAAGAACATAATTCAGTAACATTCCAACTGACTCAGCAATCCCCAGGAATGTGTCAGCTATTTGCTTTTCAACCTTCTCAAATAAAAAAAAAAAAATAGAAAGACTTTTGCTAAACATTTGATTTCAAGGCTGGTCACAATACCTAGGCTCTCTGCCTTCTCTCCTGGATTGTATTTAATTTAACAGAGCTGACATGTTTGGAGTATCAAGTGTACCCTGCACAAAATATATCTAATTACAGAAAGGGCCTGAAACCTGGAGCAAAGATGACACCAGCTGACAGTCATTCCAGCTCCTTGGCTTTGACACAAGTTTTTACATTGTTCAGGTACTAAATATCAACCCAGAAAACCTGATGCTTCCCCTTTGGACTGTACAGTAAATGAGTTCCGTCCTCTAACACATGTGCTCATGCAGTGTTTTGCTATTAAAGTGTGTGAGTAATGGAGTACAGGAGTATCCCAGACATAAATCAAAGTATCTGCCCTCTCTATCATGTGCAATTTTGCCCAGACTCGAGTGACCAGGAATGCCTGCTGGCAAGCAGTCTGCATTTTTGAGATAAGACCAACTGCACATGGCATAAGTGGGTGCCATGGAGAGTATCATTTAACCCCACGGGGGAATACTCGAGTACATAACACATCATCTGTAACTTAACCCCCTTCAAGAAATTGCACTGCAATTTTAGAAGGCTTGTTCTAAATTACTTCTAGAATGTAAAGAAAATTTGGGGTTGGGGAAATATGGAGACACTCAGACCATATTTTTCAGTTTTGACACTTTGCTATTTGGACAGGACACAAGAGATTATGGGTAAACCTGCTTGTTTTGCTTTCAGCAGTTGTGTCAGCCCTGTGCTGATTGCTCCTGAATGTCCTGCCTCCTTTAACACCCATCTCCATGGTACTTTGTGCTGGAAGGCAAAGTTCTCCGATTTGTGTAATTCCTTTTTTCATTGTAGTGGGACTGCATATACTTTTTACATGTTGAATAAACCTAACTGTAGGGCTTGAGAACAAATCTCATCTTTTCGTACTTTCCTAATTTCTAGTGATGTCATGGAGGTTGTAATGGTATGAGGCAAATGCATTACACCATGCCAAATAGAAGTCTTAAAAATAACTAAATTTTCATATGCCACTTGAAGAAAAAAAATGAAAAAAACCTCTTCTGCTGCTAACTGAAAAGCTTTATGTTTTGGCATAGTTTCTTTTTCAGTGGAATCTGGACAAACATTTCAACAACTCAGACAAATGAAGAATACCTTTAGTTTCAAACCACACTGGATATCAGCAACATTGATGCTTTATGAAATAGTTAAGCAAGGATAGTCAAGTCTTGCCTATATTATTGCAACTGACTATTCAGATTTATGATTTATTAGTCAAGTTTCAGGTGATTTGTATTTTAATAAGAGCATCCATGACAATAGCAATATAAATTTACAGCTTTTCTCCAGTTTCACAGTCCAACACTACAGTGATCAGCTACAGAAGAGGTAGGCATTATTATTTTCCTGAAGGAGCAGTTTTCCAGCAAAAACACTGGCTAGATGAGCTTGAAAATTTCATCGGAACATGACATTTTTATCAACAGGGTTTTTTTTGAGGATCACATCAGAACGTTTGCTTTATCTGGCTAAATAACCTTTAAAATACAATCCACCTTAAAACATTTTGATAAGGTTAGGACAGAAATATTTCAGCAGTTTGTTTGACATAAAGTTTCAAACTGTTTGATATATTGATGTAACAATTCAGAAGGAAAACAAATGTCAAAATGTCAGAATTTCTTGTGGGTTGGGACACTGTTTCAGAGGCCACTCTTAGGACAAGTATTGCAGTAACTTGTAACAAGACTGAAGTGCAGTTTGGGAACACATTCTTCTAAATAAACTAATGAGCAGTCTTTTCAAAACTGATGTTAGGACCTGGGAACAACTTACTGATGGAACTGAATGGAACTAGATCACAATCATCCTTCCACTCCTTTGAAACTCCAAGCCACAAAGAACAAAGGAAGGAAGACCTCAGAGCAGGTTGCACCCTCAGCTACAAGAGATTGCTGAATTTTTGGCCCTAGAATCATGAGGAGGAAAAAAATAACATTTCATGTCCTGATTACACCCAATAAGTAGAACATCTTCACTGACATTTAACCTTTTTTCTTCTTTCAAGTAGTGGAAACATGCATAATTTCACAGTGTCACAACATTTGTTAAAGAACATGATTCAGAGCTTCAGCTTAAAATAATTGGAAGTTATCCTGGAACTACTCAGACAAAACATATTTTAGAGTAGTTGCAGGTTTGGGGTTTTTTCAAATATAAATGAAAAGACTAGTAAAAATGTATATCATGAGGTTATTTTTCTCCATTATCTTATTTCTGCTTTGGGGCTAGATTTTTTGATGGTATGTGTTTGTTTTGTTTTTATTGTTTGCCTGCTTCTATTTTGATTTAAATAACTTTTTTTGGTTTTGCCTTTTTTTTTTTTTAATGCTATAGGAAGTTTGCTTGAAATTATAGACTTGCTGTGTCTGGCAATCAGATGTAGCAGCATTTAGAAATATACTCCTTCTGGATCTTGAAAATGAAAGTATTGAATAGTTACAATCTGAATTCAATCCAAAAGCCTCAGGGTATAAATTGATCACCAGATGGGGTAAGGAAGAAATATCCCCTGTTGTATAATATCACATGCACTAAGAGGGTTTAACACCTTCTTCTGAGGTATTCTGAATTGAGACAAGATGCTGGATAAGATGGATTTTTGATCTATTCTGTTAAAACAGTTCCTCTGCTATTATACTCCTCACCCCAATGACTCATTTCATGCAATAGAATCCAGCAGCTCCAACTTGGGCATCTTACATGGACAATACAGCAAGCCATGGAAAGGGATTGGGAAACTTCCTTTCTTACTTCAAATGGGAAACTGTTACTTTATTTGATAATTTTAGAAACCATTAGGAACTCTATTAGCAGAACATTTAAACCCCCCAGTAAGTGTCAACAGAAACAGCAGGTGTTCAAGTTCTGCTGGAGATTCATCCCTTGGTTTGTAGCATGTGCTAAATGTGCTGTAAATTGTTTGTGTGGGGGTGAAAAGATGAAGCAAAAATATGGGAAAAATTAAAGAAAATATATAAATGGAAAACTTACAGATACTCAAGGATGGGCTCCACATGGGCATCACATGGGCATCTAAGAAATCAGAAAGGAGATTTCCTCAAGGATCTAGAAGTTTATATCCCTAACTGCAATTCTTACAAAGTTTGATGACAAGGTTGGTGGCATGGCCAGTGCTACCTGTAGCAGTCTCACTCTCTATTTATCTTTCCAATTGCTCTCTCTATATTCTCATTTTCTCCCTTCTTAATTTCCTGGCTTTCAATGCACTCCACGTTGAGCTATCCTGAGCATGTATTTTGCTCCTATTACATGTACAGGGTATTTGTTTTATTGCCTCTGGTGGCATTAGAGTTTGAAAGAGTGAGCAACAAACTTGAGACATTCTCCAAGACTTGACAAAACGTTCAACCTCTGAAACATCCAGCTGATTACACAGTTTGCCTATATACATACACATTAATTCATGTTGTAAGGCTGGGAAAGGAAATCAAGTAAACTCTGAAGATACAATCAACAGCTTGAGCAAAGCTTTCTTACTCTGGCCTCAAAAGTTTATCCTGTCCTGCAGCAGCAGTCTGAGGTTACTCCAATCCCAGCCCTCTCTCCTAAGCAGTCTGGAATGAGGGATAACTGCATAATTAACGCATATACAAAGTTTCATCACTGAAAAACAGTGTTTCAGTACCAGACTTGATGCTTAATACTCAAACCATTTTTAACCTGAGCTAGATCTGCCTTGTCATTACCCATCACCCTTAAGCAATGACATATCTCTAGGACTGCTTTATTTTTATTCAAAAGCCAGAAGGAAGACTGGTATCAGACACAGGTAAATTATGCTGCATGATCTGTTCATTTCCTCCCTTCTGTTCCGTTTCTCCCAGTAGTCCTGACAGACAAATATGTTAGGATCTGTTGAGGAATGTGTGATAGCAGTTTTTTGAATTAAGCAGTTGTAGCAAGCTCACATCTCAACTATCAATAGAATGTGGATACTTAGAGGACTTACAAGAGGTGACTATTTGTTCATATTATCAAGGTAACAACTGAGATTCTGAGGTTCTATGGAAACCAGCATCCTAAGCACATATCTGTACATCCAGGAACTTCATCCGAGATTCCATTCAACTTGGCACTGATGTGTGGACTAATAAGAAACAGGACTGCACAAACAGGCACCTTCTTGTATTGGAGGGTATCAATGCAGTCAACAGATTTGCTGGTGTTCTGCAGCGGAACATCCTTGACAGCTGGAGGCATCAGGAGTTACATTTGATGTTCTATGCTGGAGCAAATACTAAAACACTCTTTCTGCTCTGACAAGCGGGAACTTGAGCAATTTTGCATTTCCTGCTCAACAGCACGTCCAGCTTTCAGAGAAATATGACACTGGTTTGTATTTCATTGTAAAAAGGAAAATCCTTTAAAGGCAAGTCTTATTAGCTGAGGAGAAGAAAAGTAGGAAAGAGGAGAATCCTACTTACCTACTTGCTATGGACTCGTTCAAGTAAAAAATGATTGTGGGAAAGATTTTCCAGATAAGATGGTTCTCCCTGTTTTTACATGGAGACCTTGCATTCCCATTCACATCATGCTTCTCTCTGAATCCCTAAACACAACAAATAATCATGCTTTAGTAAGCACCTGCTTGGCTTATTTGAAGAATCCTTCTGTGACGGCATGAAATCCTGACCTTTGACTTTTCCTGTCTGATGCCAAAATGATTATTTCTGCTGGTTCTCAGTTTCACATCAGGGAGCAATTGCTTAAGCCTCTGATCCTTCATCTTGTTATCTGCTGTTCTTATAGATGTCGATCATGTTTCTGTTCTCAGATTTATAAAGACAGATTTAATATTCCACTAGCTGTAGAAAAAGGTGCCTCAGTTGCAACTGATATTGGCTCACCCACAATGTAGAAGAGCCAATAATATTTTTTTTTTGGTTTTTTTTCCCCCAATTTGCCCACAAAAACTGATAAATTATGAGACGACAACTCAGTTCATAGAAGCCAAACAGTCACAGATGAATTTGAAGTCTCTAGAGTTCAGTTTACCTCCAAAGAACAAACTGTTAATGAGTATTCTGCTATTGCTTTTCACACCTAGATTCAGATAGAAAAAACCCCCGAAGATACTTTTCTAATTAAAGCATATTACAGATTTGTGCTGTCCTAAGTAATGAAAAAAAGAACTAGCACTGAAAATTAAGCATTAAAAAATTAAAAGCATTGGCTTCAAAGAAAAACTTTTATTTTTCAGATCAATAAGACATTTGATTTCAGATATCATGTCAACAAAATTGATGTTAATGTGTATGTCTTACCTTAGGTTAATGTGCATGTCTTACCTTAGGTAACTATATACCTTAGAAATTATACATTCTTTATGAACGAATTGCTTTTATTTTGAAGTCGTCATTTTTTTTCAATCTTCTGTACCAAAAATGCTGACAAACATTCTTCTAATACAAAGTTCAAAAGTAAGAACACAAACAACTAGCAATTTTGGTTGCTAATAAAAATACAGCTCAGTAGGAACACGTGGTTCCTATGTAGGCTAGCCCACTTCTGATGAAAGTGAAGAACCAGATCAAAGATTCTGGCCCCCAAGTGGAGTAAATGGAGCTGCCATGGTCATGCTGCCAGAGCTGGTAACCTTGTGCCATCCTGGTGTCCCAACAGGGCCAGTGTGGATCACCACAGGCTCTGGCATCCCCATTACGTGCTCCAGTGATGGGTGATCCGTGCTCCAGTGATCACACATACCAGGGAGATTTCCATGAAAAGCTGCTGTTAGGAATGCTTGGGCACTTTAGGAACTGGAAGCTAATAGGCTGAAGAGCTCAAACACACATCAAAGTCAAGAAGCTAATGCCTGGAATTAGCGATAACAATGGCAGTGTCCTTGGTGATTTCCATTTGTGGTGATTTCCATTTGTTGTGCCGTGTTCCAAGGCAGATCCATTGTGACAATTTCCTAATGCATTCATTCGGAGAAGCATAGGTTGTCGGTAATGTGACATTTTAATTTAAACTGTTCAATCAAATCACATTACATGTCATTTGTTATTTGGTCAGAGCGTTGAGGTTGTTTCTGTCATTGGTGATTTCCCCCAAGTGCAGGTCACAGCATTAGCTGACATCAGTGCAGGAGCTCTATTTTACATTAGCACTTTGTCTCCTTTAAAAAAAATGGATTTATTCCTTCGTTTTTATACTAGTGTTTTCTTCAGTATTATAGTTGCTTTCAAACCTGCATTGCTCTATCCTTCCTTTCAGGTAGGAAGATCTTTTACTCAGAATTTGCATCTGATTACTGGGGTTAATCCCAGGGTCCACAAGAGTAAAGAGTTCCCTACCAAATCAGCATATTTTTAATTCTCATTCATGCCCACAAAAACAGAAATAAGAAGAATTGGTTTCAATATTCCACTGAACCTCTCCTCTGCAGGGCTGCTCCAGCACCACATTGCCACTGTCAGCAGCCAGAACAGCTTTGCCGTGCCACTTGACTGGTTGGAGAACCAGAACCTTCTCCTACAAGATGCTGATGCTTGTTTCGCTCTCTTTCTCTAGTCCGTCGTTTATTACCTTCTCTTCTGCGACTCCCTGGTGCCACTGACTCTCCATCCTGGATTGTATGCTGTCCTGCATCCTTTGGTTTGGGTATTTGCAGGTTTCTCCCTGCTATTCTCCCTGTTCTTTGGCATGCAAAATGTGAATTTTATTTCTAATGCATCGATTCAGCACTTTTTGAATTCTCCTTGCACAGTAGCTTCTGGCCTAAGTCTGTTCCCACTGAGGTCAGCTGGCAGCTTGCCACAGACTTCAGTGGGAAGAGTCTCAAACTGTTAAGTGTAAATTCAGTCCCAAATCTGCAGTTTGAAGGATGACATTATGCCTCAGCCTCGCTCAGTTTGATCTGTTGATATTTTAGCCAGTTTAACATCTTAGATCATGTTCTTGGCATGTTGCTCTGAAGCTGAACACCCCCCCATCTTTTGTTACCTTCATGATTACACTCTCCATGGGTTCTTACAGTGCTCTCATCACTGTTGTATCTGAGGCCCTTCCAATTATTCATTGAGTAACTAACATCGCTCACATGCAATTCATTTCTGGTCTCCCAGGAGGAGCTCAGTGGAGAGTTTTGCCATGGCTTCCTCTTCCCCACATCAAACACAAGCTATCCCCTGGACTCCACATCAACTAAAAATTAGGGTTGGTAAGAACACTCTGTCTGAAAAATCCCTCTCCAACCATAATGAATGTTTCCAAGGTCAAGACATTGCACTGTTCCCTGTGTAAGGGTATGTTTTTGCTCCAGGATGTATCCTGATACAGATGTCTGGGCTACCTAACTCTGCAGGAGGCCATCTACATTCCAGATGTGGATTCTTGTTCAGATCATACTGGCATTACGTGCCATAGTCTTGACTATTTCTCAGAAGTAGCCTGAGGGAGGTAGCATAAAACACTTAGACAGATGTGCTGAAAGGCTGGCTCACCTCACAATTTCAAGGATGTCCTTGTCTTTGTCCTCAGGCATCGTCCCTGTCCTCCCAAGGCCATCCACAGATGTTTCTATTCCCTCACTGTCTTCACATGCCCCCCACTTCTGTCTATTGACACAGCACAGACCTGGCACTGCACAATAAAAGAATGACTGGCTCATGCAACGTCTCAGGTTCTGTATTGTCCAAAGGCTGGGAAGCAAAAGAAAGAAGAGAGCACTGTCACGGGTTCGAACAGCAAGTGATATGAAAATTAGAGTGCTAGTTAAATTAAAGAAAAAAATGTAGTAAACTGCACTAGCATGTTCTTATCTATTAGGAAAATATTAATTCACTATAAAAATACTTTAGAGTCACTGAATACCCCAAAATACAATTGATTTCAGTGGGGGTAGGAAATATTCAGAATTGGGCCTATATGGGAGATTGGAATTGCCTCTCATGATATTGTTCATGACAGTTTATTCTACATTAGAAAGGAAAACAAAACTTCACAGAAGCTGCAAAACTCCAAGTTGTATGAAATAACACTTTGGAAATTAAATCTTTATGACCTTGTCTCAAAGAATGATTTCAAATGTTAGTCTGAACTGAATGTGCACACAGGGCATAGGATATGAAATATTCAGATTTCCAAATCATCTTTTTGGCTCTGCACACATGCAAAATCAGTCTGTTGCAGATGGATTAAACTGAGGTCTCATCCCTCCTCAGTGTCATTGTGCATTAATGCATAAGACCAATATGCAGAAAGAAAGGGGGGTTAAACAGGCCTCTGCTTTCTTTTTCCATCCAAAATCATCTTCTATGAAACTAAAACTGAAATAGTTTGAAACTGAATAGCAAGGCTTTTCTGTCTTAACAAGATATCATATTTTAACAAAAAAAAACTAATCAAAAGTGTTTCCTATCTCTTTGTGAGCAATTGGCATGAGAACCTAAGGGTTGTTTTGGTTTGGTTTTTTAAACACCATGAAAAAAGTGAAACATATGAAAGTAAAAACCATAATTTTTTAAACAGTCCATCATTCCACAAATGAATCATGGCTGTGATAAATAAAATACTTCTGGATGATGCAGTCTGTCCAAGGGAACAGCAGATGGTGCAGAATGTCACTTGTCCTGCTGGCCCTCAGAGGTGCCATATTCATCTAAAAGCAGATTGGCAACAGAGCAAATGCAAAATATTCTGATCCCAGACAGTCACCACATTGATTCACCAGTGGTATGATTCTTTAAAAACAGAAGGCCAAACCACAAACCAAACAAAAATCACTTGAAGATGAAGTAGTGGGTTTTGGGGCCCTTCTTTTTTTTTTAAAGAACAATTCTCACTACTTCACTAAACAACATGGCTTTAAGAAAACATTTGCTTTTGGGAATACCACAAGAAAATCTCAACAACTACACTGTCAAGTAAAGTGGAATAAGCTATATTGGGAGTAAAATAGTCTGGTTTGGTTAGTATAGACCATACTGGATGCTCTGAAGGAAAACATTATTTTCATTAGAAGTTTTTATTTAAAATCTGGACAAGTCTAGGAGTGATATTTGTATAAAACTTTCATATGTTTCTTTTCATTAAAACAGTTCTAACCTTTCTCTGTCCCAAGTGTTTATGCTTTTAATGGGCCCCTGAATAAAGCACTCAGATATTATAAATAATCACTTTTGCAATTAGCTTTCCAACTTTCAAAGAAGTTATTGGATGAATCAGGAATGGAATGGGACCAGTTAAGTTATTATGGAACATTAATAGGCAAATAAATTCTGAAACAGCATGGGAATAAAAATTTCTTCTCTTCAGAAACAGTCTTTATTTTTTTTCTTTTTGCTAAAGTAAATTGCTTTAATGATTCATTCCACAATAGTCAAATGTCTGAAGGAAAATATTGCCTTTGAGGGTTATCTAAATAGTTACTCAGCTTAGTATAAGTTCACAGTGGAAGATGGAATCTACATTAATAACATGAATTATGAAAAAAAACCCCGCCTGTGATCTATAAAAAAATCTGAGTGAGATTAACTATCCTCGAATAAGAAACTTTCCCTTGTTATAAAAATCAGCCTGAAAAGCCATACATATATCAGTAATGGAAAAATTTTGCTATTTGTTATGGCACATAAATATAAAGATTGTTAAATTTGACTCATTTTGGAAATCAGAATTTTCCATTTGTTCCTCTGAAATACTGCATTTCTGAGTACCTTACTGAGTTCTAGTACTTTCTCTCCCCCTGCAATTACTCCCCGCTCAAGAAGCTTACTAGAGAGCAGAAATACAGGGTAAAATCCAGCACAGGGAAAAAAAAAAACCCTTAAGCAAAAAATATTTTTTTCTTTCTTCTGCTTCCATGTTTTTTCACCTGATCTGTTTCTTAATTTTATCTGTTTCATTTTCACTACAGCCACAGTGCTGGATTTTGGTAAAGAAGGCAGAAGAAAGGAGGATATTTAAATAAATTTAAAAGTGTCCTTTTAAGATTTATTTTTTAAATTATTTTTATAACTAACTCAAGGGAGATTTTTATTCTTGTAGGAATTGCCCTACTAAATTGATTAGCCACTCATCCTGACATTGTTCTTTGTCTCCAGAAATTGAGGGGTTTAGTAAAAGGAACTCAACAGAAATGCACTTTACAATTCCATACTATCCTATAGAAAACAAATAACAAAAAGGCTTCTTCTGCCAGCCCCCATCTATCCTGCAAGGATAGTAGGAATTAGTAAAATTGTTCTATATTGGATAAAGACATGTCTAATTACTAAATTATTCACTGTTAGTGGTGGGCATTTGGAAAGAGTGCACACTAAAGCCTGGTCTTTTTCTATTTAAAATACATACTGATATATCACCATGCCAGACTCACAGCTACATAAGCTGAGAAAATTGCACTGTTGACAGTCACATCTTTTACCAAGTAAGAGCAGAAATTCTATGCCACAAATCCAGATACAAGGGTTATACACCCAAACCTTTCTGTACCATACGTTTAGCCTGAGATTTTGATCTAACACAGTGACAGTTGGATATAATCTTTATTGGTCTTACCTTTGCAGAGGTTAAATGCACAAATGAAACCAGCCTGTGTGGATTTAACTAGATTTTTAAAATGATATGAACAGGGTGGCAAAATGCACACACAGAAAATACAAGCATCTTTCCTTTGGTGACCCAGGTTTGATTTGATTCAGCACAGAAGCACAGAAAATGTTAAAGGTCTGGCTATGTTTTTGAAAGAAGACTCCATAGAAAATATGCACACAAATTACTATAATGAAGGACAGTTGGTAAAAACGATAAGAATGATAAGTAAAAAAAGTGAGCATATTTCAGTCTGAAATAGTCTTTCGCTATCACAAACCATCTGTTTCCACAAAGAGTTGGAATGATGCTTAGCCATGTTTTCCTAGCTGGAAAAAAGAAAAAGGAAAGTATTTCTGTCAATTCCCCATGATCATGCTAGCAATTATTTAATGCCATGATTCTGAAAATCTTTTCTTTGAAGTCGGACTCCCTGGAAGCACTGAATTCACAGTTTGCGGCAATGTCATAATGTAAATCAACAAATCATTCCACTGGATTCTCATTCTTGCACTCCAAAGCAAATAGAAATATTCTGTGTTCAATACTAAATCACTGCTTTTAGAAAAAAATAAACAAGCACATGAAAAAAGCTCTGTCAGAGCAAGATACATTTTGATCAGCAAATGAGAGTTCACGTTTTTGTCATTTTCTTCCCCAGCTCATCCCAGGCAGCACAGCAACTGTTTGATTTTTAGACTTCTTGACATTTAAAACAATGGAATAATGAGACATGCCACATTTAAAAATTCTTCTATAGGAGGAGTCAGAAATTTAAAATGTTAGCAAATATTTTTAAATAATTGGCAGGAATAGTTTGGGTTTTTTTATTTTCTATCTAGAGAGCTTCTATTCGAAGCTTTTAAATTAAAACTGGATGTATCTACAGTTTGTGAAGTAACAATGCTAACTCTAGGTTTAAGTTCAGCTGTTATTTGCCCAAGCCTTTTCAAATGCTGATATAGGACAGAAGCTGCCTCATTTGAATTATTCTCTGATGCAGAAGGTTCTTAGTGAGGAATAATGTCAGATTGTGACTTATAATCCATTTCTTCAATGCCGCTTACATCATCTCCTAACTAATCATGGAGAGGTCAAAAGATTTCAAGAAGACAACTGACTTAATAGAGTCCTATTAGCACAGGTCAGACAGCAGCATGGGATTCTGAAGTTATGCAGTCCAAGTGTGTCTTTGGTCAAGTCACATGGAATAGATGTGCAGCTCTGCTCAGCTTTTTTTTTCCATTTTCAAGCAAAATGAATTTATGACCATGCCTATGTGCTGCATTATGTGTTAAATGAATGTACCAAGTGGCAATCTCTCAGCAGCAAAAATAATTCTGTACTTCGCTGACACATACTGCCTTAAGGTGGAAGAAGAATGTTCTCTTAGCTGATAGGATCTCCAGGTCTATTATATCTGCTAGCTCTCTTAAATCACTTCAAACAATTAATGTGGGAGGAATTTTTTGAATAATAAAAGGACATTTCTTTAGTCATTTATCCTCAACACGTGATTTAGGGAATTTTGGTATGGAGTTTGAGAGATCACTGGTTGTGTGCAGTTAACAGGGAACCACAGGCAGCAGCACTTGGCCATTCTCTGAAGATTGCTGTGTCACTCATGCATAAATAATGTTCACTGGCACCTCAGAGGTGGGTTCACCCACCAGGAGAACCAGGAGAAGGTTTTTGAATGAACAAACTTTGAATAACCATTTCGGGTAAGCAGAACAGATAAATCCATATTGATAGCAGTTATCAGAAGCAAAGCTGGTGACAGGCATATCCAAAAGATTCTTCAAAGCTCCAAAAACACCATTTTAAATTCTGGGAGTTTAGGATATTTATAAGGTTGGACAAGTGGTTGGGAAGAGGGACAGAGAGTTAATGGCTGTTGAATGAGATCTATTTATAGGATGAAGTTTCAGATAACCTATGAATCACACCAGGGATTGGGAATCTTTCCTTCCTGCAGTTTGAATTCTGGCTGTGTACTATATCACCACTACCAATCAGAGTGCAAAAGACCAGATTTTTGGTGCTGACTCCATGTTCTCAAGTCAAACTCTAAATAAAGTTTTCTTATTTAGAAAATGTTATATACAGGCATCTTGGAATTTGAGAACATATCAACATGGCAACAGAGAAATAACTTACACTTTTTAGTGACATTCAGTTTCATTTAGTCTGTGACCAACTTCCATGTAGCTGTTTAGTGATAGATTCAGTGCTTAAAGTGTGCCAGATTTCAAAGCTATGATTCTTCAAACTCTGTGATACACTCATTTAAGGTTTAACCAAGCAGTCTTTACAGCACAGCAGTAAGCTAAAACATGAGCCAGATTCACACATACCAACACAGCACCAGAATGGAGCACCAATGCAAGCAGACTATTACAAAAAAATAAAGGAGGACGTGAATTTTAGGCATGCCTTGGAAATTTCACATGGATCAAACTGAATTTACTGAAGCTGGAATTCAGTCAATATGCTGGAGGCATATCAGCCTGGACTAAATTAAGATAACTATGAATGATTTAAGAAACTGACCAGGGGTTGGGATTGCACTCCATCACATTTCTGATACTTACAGATATATCATTTATGATAAGCAAGTGGGAATGACGGCTGTTATCCTGTGATCAGTGAGCAGATGGATCCCATATTTCAATAGGAAGCAAAGCTACAAATGACACAGCCAGATAATGATGGCTTTTGCCAATAGCCTTTGATAGAATATCTTTTGTAATAAAATAAGATCCTTGTGTATGGTCTATAAAACAGCATTTCAGAAAAGGCTTTGAAATACTTTTATTTTTTCCTTTTAAATAATGTGCTTCTGCTACAATATCTACAAAGACACAGGCCAAATACTCAACATCTGTATATCTTATTTCTTATTTTGAACAGAAACTTGGCACATTCACAGATGTATTTTCTCCCAAATAATACAAACCAGAAAACACGTTATCATTTTCATTAGTTCTTTATCAAGAGAAAAAAAAATTCTATAATTTTCATTTCAGTGTAGAATTTTTTATTCATTCTGCCACCCTTGAAACACTAATGCTTATGACAGTCATTACAACACAGTCAGATAGTTTAGGACTTATTTGTCCTAATATATTTTAGGATCTGTCATTAAAAGTGCATTACACATTATCTCTCATTTTTCCCCAAAAGCCATGATCAAGGGTCTGCATTTCGGATGTCTCTCTCCTGCAAGTATCACACATATCAAATCACTGTCCAAGAAGAACACTAAATCTTAAATCTTCTCAACTTTACTAACACATATATTGCTGTTACTATGTTCCTAAAACTGCTCCTGTTATTGTAATTATTTATATGTGTGCCTCAGCCAAAGTTCAGATTTGTGATAAAAAGTATTATACAAATGAAAAGATTCATCTTTGAAAAGCCATGGAGTAACATAGTATGAGACATGCAGCTGCCTTCCACATATACTTTCCTGATCTTTGAGATCCTGTTGCTTCATTTAACCAACTGGTTGCACATTGGATAGAACAAGCTTCTCGTATTATGTCTGACATTTTGGCAGTTTCTTAGTATTGTTTTCCTCTTTCAAATAACTTCTATACATGAATGTATTCCTACATTATGTTATGAATAAAAAAGGTCTCCTTTCAGTCTAAACAAAAGCAGAACATGTATCACAAACAACAAAAGCTAGAAAACAAAACCCAGAAATTTTAGTGTTGTGTGTGGAGAAAAAGGACAAGAGCACTCACAATGAAAATATTCTTTAATAGGAACAGAATGGAGTTGCATCAATGCATAAAATAGCATGTGCTTCCTGCCACTCATATTCCAGAGCATTTTCATTTGTCAAAGAGGACCTTCACAGGCTGTTTTAGTGACATGGAAAAAGATCAAGGAGGGAAGATGTATGCAACAAGTGAATTATGAATTCCTGAGATAAAATGGTGTTTAGACAGTATTAAGTGAAAACTTTGTTACCCTCTTCAATGTGTTTTAAGTCCTACAATCAGAAATGCACTTTGAAATATACCCTAGCTGAGAGTATGACATCTCCTCAGAAACAAGAAAGAGAAAAAATATAAGAAGTAAAAATACTTCCCAGGTGGAAGGGAAAGATACAAAGGAAACAATATGCAGGCGTAGAAGGGTTGATTGTTGCCTGTTCATGTTCTCCTCCTATTTCTTTTCACAAAAAAGTAATCTGAAGTGAAAGGTGCAATGTGCCCCAGCTGAAACCAGCACAGCCTGTTTCATGCAGCATACTTTACAAAAAGTACATTCCATGAGAATATGATTATGATTTGCTGACCTAGCAGAAAATATCTGATTTGTACCAGATTAAGAAACAGGGAATTTCTAATCTTCTCTTCATTAAAGGAGAATTATCAGTGTTTCCCTCAACTTTCTTATTACTAATCTGGAAAACTGCTCTTTGAAAATCTTCTGTCCACCACTGTGCTTTGGGAAATGCAGCAGTTTACCTTAGCTGTTGACATCTGAGGGCTTTTCCTTAAATGGCAGCAACAATTTCATTCTGCTACCCATCTTCCCTGTATTGCAGCATCACCCAAAATGTATATTACTTTAATTTAATAACAAAACGTTGTGTTTCCTTAAACAATAAACCTTAATGACAATGATTCTCACGTGAGTGTTTTTAAAAGCCTCCTATGTGCCCAAGCTGTCAACTTCCAAAGCTAAAACAAGTTTCAGTACTGCACATGCCAACACCTGTGCTCAACTTGAAATCACTGACATTGATCCATCCACAGAGACAAGCAAGTCTAGTACATGTTAGCAGATACAGTCCAAACACGGTTTATGATTGTTTTCTTTATGAAGGAAAAAGCAACAGCCAAGTTTTCTTGAGAGAAAGTTAAGAACCCCACCTAACCACGAGAGAAGCAGAGAAGCAGCAGCTTGCTCCTTCCTTCGTGTGGAAATGCACCTAACACTGGAAGATGTAATTGCAATGAAATGTAATTGCAACACTAGAAGATGTTAAGAATGATAGCCATTAACACTTTTATTGCAAGGCAAAGAATCAAACTTTGGCCAAAGAGTCAAGATTTATAATTTCCTGTCCTAACAACACTTCAGTTTCATCTAGCAACTCTTAAAACTGCTTGCTAACTTCTTCCGTTTATATATTCAGTTACAAATTGTTATAAAGAATTTAAAGCAAAACCAGGGAGGGAGATAATGCATATTAGCAATTCATAAATTGTTCTGTCTAAGCTGGTGTGCATTTTTGTTCAGTATTTGATAAGCATTCCTGCAGAAATGTGCTTGGGAACTGCAGATTCTCTCATTCTGCAACACTATCCCTTGTTACTCTGCACAGCAACTACGTGGACGCAGTGGTGCAAAATATATGAACCCCTAAGTATCCCCCGTCCCATGTTTTACATTGCAGAAATATAAATGATTATGAACAGCCTGTTAGCTTGTTTTCACAGTACATATGGACTCTGTGTGTGAGCACGTCCCAGAACACTTCCCATTTGAATCATGAAGGGCCGGATTTTACCTCATAGCTCTTACTTTAAGCACAGACTTCCTCAGCTAACAGCCCTCCTGGATTCCAAGGGCCTGAAAAGAGGCATCACACATGGAAAAAAAGCAGAGCAGGGAGAGCTCAGGAAGCCAATCAGTGCTGGAAATGTTTCTGAGCTGCTACAGAAGAGCTTGTGTGCATCTTCCTGAGACTCATCACTAATTGTCTTGAAGTCTGACCCTGCTAAACTCTTACAGAGAAAATGACAGATTTCAGCTTAATTAGCTTTTGTTTCCTTGAGTGCACACAAACCAGTGCTGCATTTAAGCTCTTACCGAGCCTGTGGTGTCAGAAGGAAGCTGAAGGATTTCTCTCGTTCTTTCTCTCCCTCTGACACCCGCCTCTGCTAATGAACGTGGCTAATCAGCCAGGCCGCGCGGAGCACCTCTTCTCCTGCAGGAGCTGGAAGTGCTTTACCAGCTGGATGCGGAGCCAGATCTGGGACATGCTGGCAGAATTCCCACTTACTTCAATAGGACTAAGATTGATCCTACATGAGACATTATCAACTGCAGCCACCTGCGGGGAGGGAGTGGGGGAATAGAGGGGAGGGAGAGGGGGAACACGGCAGCTGTTTAGCAGCGCATGGTAACACAGAAACAAGAGTTCAGGCTCGGAAATGAAGAATGCCGTATCCAATTGCAACTGCAGGTGGAATTTAGGTGAGCAGAATGCTACTGCCACAGTTGGGATTTGGCATCAGCTTTCAGGCCAGCAGTACCCTGAGACCTTTCCCAGCAAAGGGTCAGGAGCACAGCGGCCTAATGGACACAGCATGGGACTGGGAAACAGGCATCCTTGAGAGCAGCGATGCGGCTGTCCTTGGAAATAACATGCTGACCGTCTGTTAACAAATTAGCCTCCTTAACCTTCCATAAATCCCCTGAAACACAGGGTGCTGTGCTGAAGGCTAGAACAGGAGGTGGACCAGTCAGCCTATTTATTTTCCTGCCTAGAGATATTTTTTTTCTCAAAAACTACTTTCTCCCTGTAACTGTGGACAGATGCAGCAATGCCAGACTAAAAAATGAACAAAACTTCCTTGTCCCCAGTTATCCCCATCCTGAAAACACTCTGCGGGCTGGGAGACAATCACACTCTAGAGTCAAAGGTGCTCCTGAGACAGCCCAAGATGGATGGGTGATCAATTTGGCTTGAGAGTAACTTTAAAGCACAATGTCAGCATAGTCTTTAAGGACAATGATTGTTGCTAATCATCTAGAAATGCATGCATTAAAAAGCTATTATTGAATTTACATTAATAAGCGTACAGCTACCTACTGTGTATTGTTCTGCATCAACCACTGCGCAGCCCATTGCTTCTCCAAATTGTCTGCAAACTCACTCTGTTGGCCTTAAGCACATTCTCAGTGGAGTGGTGAATCTCAGGCAGTCCTCACTCAGGAAAGACTTCTAAGCAAGACACTTCAGATAACTGAACCTTGCCTTAACACTCTTGTCATTTCCATAGCATGCTTCAGACTTTGCTTCTCTGAAAGCTTGTGTTTTGCACTGTACTTTTACATGGGTTTTAAAAAGAGGCAAAACCTCAGATTTTTCTGTTTATTATAGTGCTAATAAAATATACATTTGTTTCAGTTACCTTTGCATATAAAATTGAAATATGTAATAATTCAGCAGGCCTTGCAAAAATGTAGATATTTAAGTTATACTTCTGTTATAATATCAACTCAATGAGCTGCAACATGTACAAATAGATACTTCAGTCTTATTACTCTATAAATAGTTTTATTACAAAGTGAAAATCATCCTAACTCTCAAAATCAACCTGAGAACCACTCATGCTTTAAAAATAAAAAAAGAAGCTATATGGTATACAATTCCTGTGCTGGGCAGAGTGACAAATTGCACTTTAAGAGGAAACATAGTCTTTGTTGGTCAAAAGTGAGATATTACATAATCCTTGCAGCCAGTCTATTTAATGTGACTTTTCATTTCGGAATTTGTAATTTGGAGATTATATGCTTTTGTAAACTCTTCTTATCTTCACAGCCAATAGACATTCTGAGACAGTCACTGGGGAAGATGGGATGGAGATGCATCATCACCAAAACTGCGAAATAATGTAAATATTTGGAAATAGTACTTTTTAATTTTTTTTATTTTATTTTCACAGACTCATATGCTTTGCATCCAGTTTTTACAGCCAAGACATGTTCACAGGCAGTCTTCATATGTGATTATTACAATTAATTTCTACAAAAAGCATCCTGGGAGAAAGTTACATGAAATCTCTGAAGGAAGACATGAAAAACCTCTGATGCTGACTTCTTCTTTGGTCTTCTGGGGATTTTTTTAGTTTGTTTGGTTTTGGGTTTTTTGGTTTTTTTTTTGGTTTTGGGTGGGTTTTTTTTCTGCAAAGAGAAGTTGGAAAGTGCAGATTTAAAAAATATTTTAATTAAGAAAAATTCGTAAATTAAAAAAAACATATCTTCTATAAATCTAACTGGAGTTTCCACTTGGGCCAGGGAAGTGCACTATGGTCTCTGAACTCTCAGCATAGTCATTTAAGCCTTGAGATTTTGTGTCTTGCAAATGGACTGTGCTGTCTCCACACCAAAATACCTGCCAAGCCTTCTGTTCCTCTTATTGCTTTGTCATATATTGCACCACCAGAAAGCATCTGGCTTTGGGCATGGTTCCTTTTAGCAGGAGAAATAACATGAAAGAATAAAAGATTAGAAGACAAAAAGCAAACTAAACACACACATACACACAAAACAAAGCAAACAAAAACCGACCAACCAACCAAAAAACCCCAAAAGCCTGAAAAACCCAGACCACCAAAAGAGACCCTCCCAAAAATATCAAACTAAAAAAACCCATTCCACTACCCCAAAAAAATCCCAAAATCCAGCCAAAGCACTTCTATACCACAGGAAGAAGGGAGAAGAATATGAAATACCACCAAAACTGAGATGCGTCTGGGCTCCTTACAGATATCCCAGCCACTGCTGCTTGGACAGATTATTTTCTTGGCTTGTACTGTCTGAACTATTGCACTGATATTGGACCAGCAATACATATTAAAATTAAATCACTTGGAAATGTTCTTCTTTTTGGTTTTTTTTTTTTTTACATCATTTGGAAAATATTATGCTTTTAAGCACAAAATACTTTGATTTTAAATTATACACAGCAACCACATTAGCAAAAAGAGAAAGGAGACCTCTCAGCAACAGTCCCAAAAATTTTCTTTGTGAATGAAAACTCCATCTGGTCTCCAATTTACCTCACAGTGTCTGGTTTGCATCTGAAACTGAATGCTAAAGTTCATGCTAAGGAAAATCTTCATCTGAAGGCAGACTGTGATACCATGACTCTGTGGGGATGTTTATATGTCACAAAACATCAGATTCTGAAGTCCTCCTCCATATAAAAGTGGGGTTATCTGCTAGAGCAGAGTCAGAAAGGCAGGGGACAATGGGCTTACTGGGAGAAGAAGAGATCAAGCAGATAAAAAACAAGTCTTGCCACAGCTGTCACACCAGATGTTTCAGATACACATTGGCAAGAGAGAACCGCAAGACAACAATTTGTTTTGTATCCTTACCTGTACAAAAAAGCAAAACAAATCCTGGTGTTTCTAACACATTTTTGGATAACCACTATTTTGATACATGGAAATAAAATCTTATAAATCTGTTTTGTAGAATTAATAATTAAACTCTTTTCACATGACTTCATTTTTTCTGCTGTAATGAACTTACTTTACAAACCTCAAAATCTGGATTACAACTGCAAAGAATGTCACACTTCAGCTAACGACAGCAGCCTAGTTCAGGATAACATTAGCAACACTATGGTAAAATATCACATGGGAGACCATTTAAAGTTTATAAAATGGAACAGAATATATTAGAGAGACATGTGGGCTTAATTTTCCATTCATGTAGATGTAATTCCTTAGACCTCCACATCTCATCTATTACTGTGTGCAAAAAGAACCAGGCCAATATACTCCACAGAGCAACACATAGATTTGGGATTTGACTACCAAACTACAATAGATTATAGTGTACTTAGGCTTCAGTTCAGTTACAGAAAGATTTTAATTTCTGCTGTCAATGGAGGCTGAGATGAACCTTGACTCTTGAAATCGCATTTGTTTTTTGCAAATTAACCTGTTACAAAATAAACAGAAAATAAGACATTTGTATATGCACTCCTGTACACATATGCTCGTATGAAAAAATGTCAGCAAACTCAATTTCCATTAGCTGTTATTAAATATTGAGACATTATTATGGGACACAGGCTCATTACATGATCAATGAGTAACGATAACAAATAATTATTCATTATCTGAAATGTTAAATGAAGATCAATACCCATAATGGTTTGAATAAGAGGTTCATAGCATTTGAACTGTAGGGATCTTCTGATCTCAAAAGCACATGAACCACGGGATATCTGTTGCATTTAGCCTAATTACTTCATTATGAATGACATAAGAACTGGGTTCAAAATCTACATATGAACTGGAAAGTACCCAGGTTCTTAGATATCTCAAGCAATATAAGCTTAACTGCTTAAACGAAAAAGCATTTGCTTATGGCACGAACACACATTCACACCTGTTGTTGGAATGGTTTCCAGTAACAGAACAAGTTTATCAGAATAAGTGTTAATACTTTATTCCTTTTTCTGCTAATCCCATTTTCTGTTTTATTTTAACTGACTGCAAGATCGCTGCAAAGTTTAGAGCCCTGTTGGGCTTTAAAGCTTGTATCAGTTTTCAGCATTTTTATAACTACAGCTCACATTGTGTTGGTTATTATAAGAATCTGCTTGAACCCACTTTGGTTCAGTCCAGCACTGACCTGTTGCTGAAGTACGGTCAATAGAAAGGTTTTGTTGAAGAAAAAGATAATGTATTAATAACTGTAATCCCTGTTGAATGCATATTCAAATAATTATCTTGTATCATATAGAAACAGAGATTAGAATCATAGAACCATAAAATTGGAAGAGGCCTTTCAGACCATTTAGTCCAGCTGTCAGCCCAGCACTGCCCCCGCAACCCTTGAACCACTAAACCACATCACCCAGTGACAGATCCAGGTGCCTCTTAAATACCTCCAGGGAGGGTGATTCCACCACCTTTCTGGGCAGCCCATTCCAATCCCTGACCACCCAGGCAGTGAAAAAATTTTTTCTAGTATCTAATTTGAATCTCCCCTGTCTCAGCTTGAAGCCATTTCCTCTGGTCCTCTCACTGCAGGCACAGCAGAAAAGGCTGACCCACACCTCACTACACCCTCCTTTCAGTTGTGGAGAGTGGTAAGATCCCACCTGAGCCTCCTCAAGACTAAGCACCCCCAGCTCCCTCAGTCATTCCCCAGATGATGTTCTCTAGTCATTTCACAAGCCTTGCCCTTTGCTGGACACACTCCAGTATCTCCTTGTCCTTTTCAAATTGGAGGGGCCCAGAGGTGGACACAGCACTCGAGGTGTGGCCTCAGCAGTGCCGAGTACAGAGGAAGAATCTCTTCCCTGGTCCTGATGGCCACACTACTCCTGATACAGCCCAGGTGCCATTGGCCTTCTTGGCCACCTGGGGACATGCTGGCTCATGTTCAACCACCCAGTGGACCAGCAACCCCAGCTCCTTTTCCACTGCGCCAATTTCCAACTCCTCTGCCCCAGCCTGTAGCACTGCAGGGGTTTCTTTGTGGCCAAAATGCAGGACCTGGCACTTGGCCTTGTTGAACCTCATGATATTTGGATCAATGCTCTAAGGGATCTGTTTAAAAGCTACAGTTATTAATGTGGAGGCAACTTTTTTCCACTGTACCAAAAATTCATTCAACTTAAATTTTTATGGAGCTCTTGAAAGAGGCAGGGCTCAGTTTCATTTTAACTATGGGCCTGTTGTGGCTCATAGTACAGATCACAGCAGCCCAGCTGACCTCCAAATCATTGAATTGAAATTTAAGCAGACTTCAAGTTGAGCCTCTAAATTATATAAAAGATGAAATATTTTTGAAAAGAGGGGGATACTCCTCTGTTACAGTTTCTGGTCTAGCTCATCTTCTGAACCTCCCTCTGGGACTGCAGGTTGTGGGAAAGACCCACTGCTCCTCTTGTTCCTGTTCTTGTCCTTGCATTGCTGAGTCCTGCCTAACAAAACCCTGCCTTACCTCCAGTAGTGATTCTCAATCTATCCCTCTCATTCCTTGGTCTCCAAGGTCCTCTGGCTTCCTTGCATGTGTATTACCTGCACTGTATGAGATGTGCTACCCCTGCCAGCTACAGCTTTCATCTCACCCAGTGTACCAAAACACAGACTTTTATCTATGCAGGATTATTAAATACGTTCCCTGGGGTGGCACGAACCCAATGCAACACACCGGTTTGGAGGATATTGACTTTATTTCCCATGATGGAAGAGGTCTTATATCTCACTTGGGGTTTTATGCTACCACTATACCCCAGACTGATGAGGTCATTTCTTTAAAAAGAATCTCATTGCAAGAACATTTGAAATAAAAGAAATGGAAGTAGTTTTTAAGAGCAGTAACATTTTAATTCAACCATTTAAATCTAATGTTCCCAGTACGGAGACCCTTATCCCAGATATCTACTAAAGTCAGTTGGAGGGTGTTCATTTGTAGAATACAAACCCCCAGTCAAACCTAAACATAAATCAGATTATTTAGTTTTCATGGAGGAGAAAAAGTATGAAAGAAGACCCTGCTTTGCTTTTTTATGAAGTAGGCAAATACGTGACGAGAGTTGTCTGACATTCAATAATTGGAAGTACCATGTCACCACTGATGAGAAGAGTGGATCCTTTGCCAGTGCATGTGAATGCAGCCCACCTTGCCATTCCATAGCCTTGGTGTGTTTCCACTCATTTCCTTAATGTCCAAGCCAGAGAAATGGGACTTTGTGGATGGATAAAAATCTAATAAGGAATAACTAGGCAAGCTCTGTATGGTGACAGCATAATCTTCCAGCCAAGAATATTAAGTATCCCTGCGCTTTATATGTAGTAGTTTAGTACCCCCCCCCCCCAATCTTCTCTAAGTAGTCTTAATTGGCCTTAAAATCAAGGTACCCAAATTGATGAGCCTCTTGTGAAACGCCTGGTCTACATTATTTTGCAGCAAAAATGCCAAGAAGTTCTCTGCACGTTCTCAAAATACTGTACGACTGGTTAGGATCTTCAGCATCAGTCTTTCTGCTGATTAAAGGTCCTATTCTGAGAAATTCCCTTCTCCCCACAGATGTATTTTATAATATTTAGCACTCAGTGCTTTACACTATCAAAGCATTGTATGCATGCTATCTAGTATCTCCTAATTAACTCATACATCTCCTATTAAAACAGCATCTAAAATTAATGACATATGGTATCGCTGGCTTTTGTACAACACATGCAAATGCAGCTTTTGGGTTTTACAAGAAACGTGGGTAAGCTGAGATTCCTTTCTGAAATCTGACAAACACTTTGCCATATCCGACTTTCAACAGAGAGGAAATGAACAATAATGCAAATTGGACCTTTGCAATTTTAGATCTGTGACTGAATGCGCACACAAACACCAGCACGGGCAAGGGCTTCAGAGCCAACAGCTTTGGTCCCTTAATGAGGTGTACATCAACTGCACGGGTTTCCCACAGACTTTGCTCTCAAGATCTGCAGAATGCATGAGAAACAAGTAAAGTCTGTCATTTTGGTATCCATCAAAGCTCTCTTCCATGTGAGGAAGTGGCTAATTTGTCATTTCACACTCAGAAAGGCGTGAAAGGCAAAACGGAGGGAGGTTAGATGGAAGAGAGGAGAGGGGGGCTGTGAATCATGAGAGGAGACAGTAGGCCTGATTTTGAGCTTGTGTTTGTTGCTGCATATCAGGAATAAAATCAGTTGAATAATATCAATATAGAACAGACAAGGATGAGGCCAGGATTTCTTGCTTATGTGGAAAAATTTACATTGTTAAACTCAACATATAAACCAAGGAACAAGGAACACTTTACAAATGAAATTATGATATATAGCAAATTTCTAACTTAGAAGTTTTATTTACATGTGGACATCTCTTATTTAATTACAATAAAAGTATTAATTCCAACAATGCAAATTTTCAACTTAAAAATACAGAAGACCTTTGAGAAAAAATCCCAAAGAATACACACATCTGAGGAATGTCAGCTCTGTGTCAAGAGCACTGGTCTCAGCCACTAAATATTTTCCCTCATCGTCTTTCATTTTAGCCTTGTTGTTGTCTTTTAATTTTCTTTTCCTCTGCATAAAACAAAGCCAGCAAAGGGACAGAGAAACAGAGCCAAACCTTTAGAGACATAGGAGAGGTGCAGGCAGGAATCCCATTACTTGTTAATAGGATTTGTGCACATACCTCCCATGAACTACTTAGGAAATTTACTCCCAAGCATCTCGGTGGCAATTTCAATTAGAGTCAACATTTCATTTCAGCAGATGGACTGCAAACTGGTGGCTACTCAAACACTAACGAGTAACGCTCGATAATTCCCCTCTCTTAAACTATGATTATACTTTCTCTTTTTTATGGGGAGAATGAATGCTGTCCCTAAGCCAAAAGTTAATTTGATTTTTTGCTGTGCCTCTCTGTGCTAGCAAACCCCACCCATGTGCCTGTATACAGGCCCAGTGGGTAAATTAGTGGGTATTTTTGCAGATCTGTCACACATTTCTACCATGCTTCTTATTCAGAAAGATGCCAAAGAACTGGAAGTACATCTGCCTTCCCCTGAAATGTAGCCACCTCTGGGGTGGAATGTGGCAGCAAATGTTAACACGGGAACACAGACACTAAATCCTATGTGAAAATTATGCAGGAAGTAAAGAACACAGCTCACGCAGTCTAAGGCTACCCAGAAACTGGCTAAAAGTGTACATCTTTTCTAATGAATGCATTTGAAATTATTTCCTGGTGTGTGGCACTCCAATAAGGAACATCTCATTTGGCATTGAATCCCACTGTACAGTCTCACACAGACTAATAGTGATGGTAAGTTTTCTGATTTCAATAAGAAGCAGTACTAATTCATAGGCAAGATGCACAAAACCAGAACACAGTATTTTTTTTTTTTTCACGGAAAATGTCCTTTCTTTAAATAGCATTTACAAACTACGTCGATGGTGGCCTGGCTGGCTCGTGGTGCCTTCGGTTTCGCTTCTTTTTCATCTCCTGCACATGCTTCCATTTGGCACCACCTTTGTTCCGCTGCCGCCGCTTCTCCCGGTGCCACATCTGTTCACAGTACTCATCCAGGCTAAAGCTGGGGCTGCTGACCAGCTGGATGTAGTCCTTGTACCTCAGCCGGGACTCCGTCAGCAAATCCCTCACCCGGCCCTCCTCATCCTCAGTTTTCTGAGTGCTTTCCATCTGTCCGTTCTCGATGACGTTTAAATTCAGCTTCACGACGGTGTGGACAAAGGTGTGCTCCTGGGCTTTGCAGAAGTAGGCTCCCGCGTCCCTTCTCTGCAAGCTGCGGATCAGCAGCCCGTGCTCCGTTTTAATGATCCTTTCATCAGCCTTCAGCTGTGGGGTTGGACAAGAGAAGAACACAGGAGGTGAGTCTCATGGTCAAAATGAGATGCGTGTCAGTGTTATGCTGAGGTGGAGACAAGGCCTGGCTGGCACACGGTGTGTCCCAGCCCTACCGTGCAGCTGGGACAGATAGCAGCAGCTCCTTCAGGGTCTGAGCCCTGTTCCTGACTGTAACATCTGGATCACGGACACTCAGCATGCAGTAGCAAAAGACACATGCTGTACAGCTGACAGGACAGACAGCAACACTTATCACACCACAGTGCAGTGAGGGAGGCTGCATTCTCCAAGGAAGGCGAGCTATTTACTGCCACAAATCCCATTGATTTTTTTAACTGCTCTTTTCGAGCTATCTGTAATACACCCAAAATACCAGAGTGCTTGTATGTATCTGCAGTGCTGAAGCCCTGTTACAATGGATATGAATACTACTACTGATTTTGAAAGAGAAATGCTGTGGTTTTGATATTCTTCAACCAAGTTTTACAAAAGGAAGTTGATCCTGGCTTTGACCCACTGAGATGTGATTGAAAGCAGGCAATAAGGCTGGATGGATACAACAAAGTACAGTTATTTTATTGCTAAGATCTGTGGAGAATAACTTAGAGAAAAGTAAGAACAAAAAAAGCAAAACCCCAAACAAAACAATAAGATTGTAAGTGGGAGCTGAAGTGTGACAGTGTGGAGCTGTAATTTCATTTATGAATAGAAATATTTAAAAAAATACAGCGTCTCACATGTTAAAAGTAAGATGCACCTTAGACTAGTAACACTGTCAGGTAAGTTACGTATCTGGTAATCTGAAAATTATTTCCAAAATAACCCAAGTCAAAAAACAGCATCCCCCCTCAAAATAAAAAGAAAACCAAAAACCAAAAAACAGGATGGGGCACCGGGTACCCAAGTATTTTTGCAGCTGAGAAACATAGAAGGTAAGTGATTTGCCAAAGACCATATAAAGATTAGTAGCAGAGGTGGAAGTAGAAAGCAGAGCCCTAACTCCCGATGTCCAACACCAGCACTTCCTTTGAAAATGAGGCCGGTTTGTCCCAAGCTGTTCCCTCCCGGGCGTGCTGTGTTCTGCTGCCACGCAGAGGCTGCAGCACAGCCGGCACCCACAGACCTGGACTGCTGCTGGAGGCAGCCTTGGCTCTGCTGGTGGCATCACTACCATGGGGGAAAACTTCAGCTCAAGCCTGGGTAGTGGGTTTGAGAAGGGGGGTCTGGGGGCAGAAAGAACCAACACAGAATCTGGAAAATTTCCCAGACTGCACATCTGACCCTCCAGCAAACTTCAGAGGATGAAGATCAGGGAGGCATAAAGATGACTAAATTAGATTTATTCACAGTGGGTAAGCTACACACTGTTTCTTTATGTAAAAAATCTGCACACGATTCCCTCTGCTACTCCATGGGAAAAAATTTATACATACATATGATTCTCCATCTGTTATGATTCTAACTCACTAGTACTTTATCATAATAGAGTCTCTTGGAGCAAAGAGATGGATGAGATGACCTTCCAGGGCTTTTAGCTTTACTCTTTTCTAAGTTTCTATGACAATGACCTTGAAATCATTAAAAAAGTTTGAGAGACCATATTGAGATCACCAGAGAAAACAATACACATAAATGTAATAAAACCACATAGAGAGACTTTTGTTTTCTACTGTTTCAGCTTTAACAGTCTTCAGTAACATATGGATTAGACAGGTATGTAGGCAAGTCATATGGATGGATGGATACAGGCCTGTGTACTGCCACTGATACGAGAACAGCAGAGATAAGAAATCAGCTGCTACAAAAGCAGGTCAGATTGTAGGCCTGGTTGCATTTTTCTCTGGCCAAGTATTTTTTGGCTCCTGCCCCCCGTTGTCAGTGTTGGGAGCTTTAGTTTCATTGTTTGTAAACCATATATAAGCATGTCTACTCAGTACCCAGAGAGTGAAATGATACAAATTTCAGGAAATTCCTGGAAAATCGATTGTCCTGACAACAGGTGCTACATGAGTACAAGCTACTTATGATTTACCACACTGAGTTTAAACCAGAGAAATTATGGTCAAGCCACAAGCACACGCACAGAAGATAACAGGGAGACAAACTAGAAAAGGCCGCTCTTCTTTCGCAGAACCCACAGCACGGGGCACTAGTCCTCAACTGGATCAGCTAGCGACACTTCACTCCAAGTAAATGTTCCTTTTTTACAGTAAAAACGGGAGCACAAAATTTATAAAAGAACCCCCAAATAAGGAGATGAAGGCAGAAATACATCTAGGGCAGGTGCTTCCTTGTGGTGCTGTGCTCCACAGAGAGAAGTAGGAGCAGGGGCCAGGTGGAAGTGCTTGGAGGCCTGGCTGTTGCAACACAAGGAAATCCCTTTCTTCTGCCCAGGCTTCATGTCAACATGAAGATCCAAGTTTGCGAAACTGAGGGAAAAGCATGGGAGGAAGCAGCTAACTTCCAGGCATTTGGGTTTCATAAGGCACTATGCAAAGACCAAGTTCCCACATTGTCTGAGCGAAAACAGGACTGATGTCTTTGAGCTCGGGGCTTGATGCAATCACAGCAGTAGCATCTGCCTGCCGGTGGCTCTGCCAGTATTGTAGTCTAGAGCGTCTTGACAGCTGTGCACCTCCCACACTTGGAAGGGCTCCAGCTGGCTGTTCTGGCTGGCTGGGTGCCAGTCCAAAGTGCCCTCACTAGGGCTTCGCCTCTTTTCAGTGAAAGAAAGGCAGAATAATGGCAGATCTAGACTTGAAAAGACTGCTGGACCCCCAAGTCCAGCACCCTGCTACTCATAACTATTTGCCATTTGTGTAACAGCCGTCACTTTCTAGTCATAAACATGTTAACTGATGGAGCTGTCCCCGCCTGCCTTGGGATACTGCAGAGAAAGGTAGAAGTCTAAATTGGTTGTGTCCCTTAAACCCAGCCCATCACAACTCCTATTTTTAATGAAGCAGTGTTCCTACACAATGTCCTGTGTTAACCTCGGACATTGATTTAGGGTGACTGTCACCTCCTCCTCTGTGCCTCCATCGTTCATTCCTTTCTTATCCTCTGGCAGGATAAAATTATGGCTCCGATTTCACACATATTGAGCAACACTTCATTACTGCTCTCCCCCCCTCACTTCTCTTTTTGGTATCCTGTTTATGTTGTTTTACCCATAGGTTCAGAACTCCTCCTGTCTTTCCTCTCTACTTTCCTCCCCACAGGGCTCTGGAGTTTCATAAACACCTGGCATTTCATTACTTGGTAGAAGATCTTTAACCTTTCACTTGAATGTTTAATGTGGTCTTTGGTTCCTGACCTACAGATGTAAAATGTATTTTATTAAATTCTGAGGAAAGTGAAAAGACTACTTAGATAACAGAAATTTCGTTTTGGTCAACTGTGGATTCACTGTTTCACCCCCCATCATGTCAAAATCAGTAACTCTTCTAAAATATTTCTAAATAATAGGATTTAACAATTCAGAAGTACACAGGCTTAAATTCATAAAAGCTTGCTGACATGTGCTTAAATCTGAGCATACAATAAAACTTAAACATGAGAGACATAGTTTTGTTCCATAGGAAACAACTTACAAACCACAAAAAAATGAAGCAATTGATTACCAATAGCTTTCTTTTCTTAGTGAAGTGGGAGCAGATTTTTGACAAGATTGTATCAACAAATTGTACTTTCATCCTTCATGATAAGCATGTAAGTGTTCCAAAACGTACATTACCTGAATTATGGCACATGCCATAGATACTGGCAATATGTGACAAAGGGAAAAGATCCTCATGCAAATCTAACACTTGACTTTCACAACTTGAATTTGGCAATGGAGAAAAAAATAAGTATTGCCAATAATGATGGCAAATCTTTAAACAATCAGTAAGTTGGAAAACAACCAGGATTTGAAAGTGCTGTGGCACCAAGTTAGGTCAATGCTTTTTGTCCTTTGCTAATGATGTGTTTAGATAGCTCCCTCTTTACAAATAATTCACATGTCAACTCTTTCACAGTTAAAACACTGCACCTGTCTGGGAGAAGAAAGTGGCTTCAAAGCCTGCCTTCCCTCATTAATCAACATGTGAAAAAATGTTAGAGGTAAAGCTGGACTAATCATGGGTTAGCTGCAACCCCTGAACAAATTGAGAGAGAGAGAAAAGAAAATGAGGAACATTTGCTGAGAATTCACATTCATCTCTGTTTTTCTATTGTTCTCTTTTTCATCCTCATCATTTGACTGGAAATAAAGATCACTCTAGGGTTTTTCTGACATTATTGTTACACAGGACTTTGTTTCTCTTGTATGGGAAAATAATCATTTAGCTCCAACACAGCTGTAGAGTTAATTTTTTTTTTAACATCTTTTTTTATTTATCAACAGCCTCAGGAAAAATGAAGAACATGTTGCTGGTACAATGTCATTATGGAAACTCATGATTCCTATCAGTTTCAAGGTGAAGTTCATGTCTTATTCTGAGACTAAACTTTAAACTCCTCCATTCCTATCACCCTTCCAATATATCCAAATCAAACCAGAAATGTCACTCAGTTCAGAGTTACTTCTCTTCTTTCCCCACAAAACTGTCAAAAATATTACTCTTACTTAAGAAACTCAAAGTATTAGAAAAAACAAAGGGCAATGAGTAATATAATAAAATAAAAGTGTGAAAGCATGAGAACTATAAGTAGTCCTTAGGTTGCAGAATTAATCTCTTTTTTTTTTCTTTTCCCCCACTCTCTTGACCTCTTTCTCATTGACCTAGAGATTCAAACACTGAATTACACACCCCTGACAGAAGAGGGAAATTCAGTCCTTGCTTTATCACCATCTCTTAGATTTCAGGGCTGGCACTGAATCTGTGGCCTTTCTTCATAAGATTCTGCTTGACCAGTATTTGTAACTCAGTAAGTTGCCATCATGACACAAAAACCTCCACATTCAAAAGTATATGGAAACTTATGTCTTGGATAAATTGAAAAAAATGCCTAAAATGTGGAATGAAACAACATCTCTTTGCTCCGATGGGGGAGTTAGGTCACAACGTAGTGCCTTGCAAAATGTCCTGCCCAAAAGTGGGTCCAACTCTTGTATCTACCAAAATATCAGGTTGTCCTTAAGTTTGGTCCATCAGGAAAACACAGTCTGTGCAGTGGGGCAGGAACATGGAAAGGGTGAAAACCAGTGAAGGAGAAACTGGAAGGTCCCCATGCATTCTGGCGGATTTATTTTCACCAGCAGGTACGAGCAGAGCAGAAAGAAGAAAGTTAAAAGTGATCTGCACCTATTCTGTCACTTTAGACCATATGGTTGGTTCTGTCCCCTGCTGCTGAGGTGGCAGCTTGGCAGGTCTGGAGCCACAGGAGACTCGGGGTGAAGTGCAGCCTATAGCAGAGGGGCTGATGCTTTTCAGAGCAACAAGGCACCAAAACGAATGCCTTTGTAGGGAGCCACGCATTTGCTTTTTGCAGTCCTGACACTTATTGCATACATAAAATAACCCAGGACATTTTTGAGAAATAACTAGTATCTGTTTTAAGCCTCAGAGAGCTTCAGCAGTTTCAGACACTATGAACAGATGACGTCCCCAGAGTTTTTTATGAACTCCAGGCACTGAAACACTCTCCGTCATCCCAGTGACTAACGCTGCACGCACAGGAACAAACATGATCAATTGCGTGAGCAGCACTAACCACAAAAGCACTAGATATTTGACTCCTGACCTTAAAACAGCCCTAAACTACAGGGAAATGTACTCCCACTGGCAGCAAAATGACCTGGTGACAGCTTCTGTACCACAGGAGATCCTGTCCCTCCCCATAGGTTGCTCTGCCTGGAAGTCACATTCTGAACCATGACCTTAAGGGTGAAATGTCGGGGACATCCTGCTGGGCCAAATGCTTCCCATCTAGTCTGGATTTTGCCCTTTCCCTTCCCTCAGGAAGCTGCAGTGCATGTCTGGGACAGTGCAAAGCCATCTATTTGTACAGCCAAGTTTAAAGACTTGCTGAGACATTACAGTTCCAGCCCTGGAACTAAAAGTCCGTAACCTAAGTTCCAGGTGCATGGAGTCATTTGCAAAGCATGGTATCGTCATCACAATAAGTTACACTGCTAAGACATGCACTAAAAGAATGTACAGTGTTATTTGAGAAATCTGCTGCAGAAAGGGAGAGAGCAGAAAATATAATTGTAATGGGAAAAGTTATGGTAAGGCATTGGTTAAGCAAGGATCAAGCTATACATTAAATATGACCTCACTGTTTCTGTCACATATGGTATTTTTGTCAAATTGAAGTACTTTGAAAAGAAAGTCAATTACTCTGATCTTTGGATTTTCTAGGATGGTCTCCAATTGGGCTTTTATACTGGTGAACTCATTTTCACTGCTAAGTCAAGTTAGAAAACCTGAAAACCTCAATTTCTGGATCTGCAAATTATCAAGGGATTAATATTTTAACCATTTAACCCTTATTCCATCAAATAGGAGGAGTGATTATTCAGTATCTCTATAGACCTGGTCATTCATTTAGGAATTCATACCTGAAATCAGGAATTTAAGTATTTGAAAATATGTAATTTCTATAATACAGTTATCTTAAAAAGTAAATTAAAAAGCTTCATTTTTAAAATTTCTTCTAAAAAATGTATCTACCAGTATGATATATGCAAACTGAGTTTGTTCAGGAGTTCAAATTTTTAGGATCCTGAAACTAATCTGGGTCAAAATACTAGAAATTATTGTTATTACTAGAATTTTCTGGCAAGATTCAAACAAAGCTAATAGCTATACGCTGTCTTTAAGCAACCTGATCCTATCATCAATGTGCGCATATGCATTTCTATAGGCTATTATTTTCAGACTGAAAAAAAACCCCAAACCCAAAAATAGAAAAAACAATACACAAAAAAAACCCCAAAACAAGAACAACAACAACAAAAAGCCACCCCCAACTAACAAAACCATCCCGAGAGCTGAGGAGCATGTGCTACAACTTCTATTTTACCAGAACTAGATCACAGAGGCACTGCTGTGGCTTTAGGCATAATGTGGCAGAAAGCTATTTGCCCACTTTTAACGTTCACTTTGTAGAAAATGTGAGCAGATTTCTCCTTCAAATTTCCTACTAAATTTGCCTCAGAGGTTAATCTGGCCTTTTAGCGAAGATTTACTTTTCTCGTGCAAACAGATGTCAGACTGTTTACACAGAGCAAGCCCAGTAAACATTGCTGTTAATGTGCAAAGATGAATTTTGTGTGCTTGCTGGGGCTTCTAATGCCACCACACACATGCACACATTCCCTCACTCCCTCCCAACATGCCCATCCTTGGCATGCTGGGCAGTCCTGCTGTATTGGACATCACCAGGCCTGGGTAACTGGCCTTTGGCTCAGAACAAGAAGGAATGGCCAAGTCACTGCCACAGAAAACCTTCTGGAAATACCAAGTGTGACAAAAAAGAGTATAGCCTTAATTTAGGCTATGCTATACACATTAGCACACCGTAACTTTGCTCAAAAGTTGGTTTGATCTGCAGTTTGTTCTACAATCAAACAAGAAAGACAGCTTGAGCTTGGTTTCGTGACCTTCAGAGGCCTATCTGAACCTGTGATTTATGAGAAAATCAACTGATAATATCTTTTTCCCTAAATTGACACAGATAAGACTCAAAAGCAGCCCTTCAAAGAGGCTTTTAAATCTCAAAAGTGTAATCTCTTATGATATAGAAATATTACATTCTTCACAGGGAACACTCTCCTTTATGGAGAGTTTGTATTTCATGGTATAGTTGTGATACATTATTTTTAAAACGACTGAGTCTTCTCAAAACTTGACATAACTTCTCATTCAGAAAAAAAAAAGAAAAAAACCCCCCCCACACAAGAAAAGAAAAACAACAAGAACAAACACTCCTCTCTCCCCTCCCAAGTCAAAAACCTGTTAACAGTCTGCCTAAATTTACTTTAAAATTAGTCTTAAACACATGGTTAGAATTAATAAAGTACTTTACTTGTTTCCCTGATCAAATATGTGAGTGCATTTACAAACTGCTACCTTAGGGAAGGTGAGCATAGAGCTTCCTGTACAGGACAGCAAAGGTAACTCCATTTCAGTAAAATGAATGACTGCAGGTCTTTAAATGCCAATACACTTTTAGCTGGGTGTGCACTTCAACCTCCTGTGGCTGAGAGGGTGCTTGGCCACCTGATCAGAAGGCAATTTTTTTTTCCACATACGGGCTGTAATGGAGGTTAGAGGTAGTATTTCAAACCAGTTATCTCTTTCTTTTGGTGTTAATGCACCTGTCTAAAAATCAATTAAGCTTTTTTTTTCCCCAACAGAAGAAAAAAGTTTTGTCAATCCAAAACATGTGTAAGAAAAGATGAGTAAATTAAAAATACTGCAGTGTTACAGTCAATTTACAGCTTTGTGGGTTTTTGTCTTATCTGGTAGAAAATCAGAAGTGTCTGGTATCCCCCAACTCTGGCTTTCTGGGCCAAGACATAACTGGGGTTGCAACTTTGGGGTGACTGCCATGAGTCACATCTCATCCAGAAGTGATTCTCTGATGGACACCTGCCCTGGTCTCCATCTCCCCAGCCTTTGGAAAGAACCAGCACATTTTCTGCACTCAAGAAGTCTCATAGGATGAATTATCATTGAGAGTGGAAGACCAGTTGTATGTTTGATAGTTCCTGTCATTTAAACTAATTTTTGTCTTGGATGAACATTTAACAAAAAAGCATATCTCGCACCTGGGACCAGCTCCTTTGAAAGGGCAGTTCATTTCCCTTCTCCTTCCCTGTTGCCATGGTTGCCATCACAGCAGGACTTGGCCTCAGACACAAAATCACTCATGTAAGAGAAAGGCTATGAAAACTCCTGAGGTTTGAAACTCACTCACAAACCCAGTCCAAACCAGTCCCAGTATATTGACCTTACAGGCATGCTGGAGAGCCTCTTTGTCACTAGCTAAGAGAGAAATCATCAGGAAATTGTGCAGGGGGTTTTCAGTGACCTGGAGGCTTCTCCAGGGCTTCTCCATCAGAGAGGACCCCAAAGCTGCATCCCAAAGGAATTAAGAGCCATCACAAGTCTCACTGCTTTCTACACCCGATGCAAGGAGCAATCTTTAACCTGACATCTGCATCAGAGCAGTGTGCCACTTAAGAAAAAATCTCAGACTCCACTAACAAGAAAAAAAGCAAATAAAAAGCCTTTTAACCACACAGACCATTCCTTCTCTGGGGAGAGATGGAGAGAAGCAGCAAACCATACATGCAATTCTTAGCTACACTGCTTAACATAATAAGGGAAAGCAATCAGACACTAAATAGAGCTGAGATTTCATTGAAACACTGGGTTTTGAACATACTTTTACCTACAGAAGTAGATGTGTTAATTATGGGACAAAACAGCTTTGACTTTTTGTCACTTATTATCTCCCTTTTTAATTTTTTGTTTCTAATAGGATGAGCAGGTAAGTCAAAATAAGTATCAAAATCTGCTTATGATACAGGGCAAATTGTTTTCTCTCTTCCCCACTGCATGCCACAAATGGTGATAGCAGAATGCTATGTGATACCTAAGGTGAGGCAGGGAAAAGTAAAACATCAACTAATCCCAATAACTCCTGCCTCTCAATGCTCAGCTGAATTGTCTATGGAGGAAACCTGCCTTGATGACTATAACTTACCTCTTCTCGATGTTCTTCTCCAGAGCGCTGAACATACCATCTAATAGAGGCTTGCTGGGACTTAGGAGTACATTCCAGAAAAGTTGAATTAAATTCAATGCCAAAAATCACCTTTTCATCAGCAGTTTCATGACTAATGCCTGGAAAGCAAACATGGTACAGGAGATTAACCCTGACCTGCTTTTTAAAGCAATGGGAAAATAGCCTGATTCAGAACAGATGCTATAAGAGTGAGTGAATTATAAAAAAGCAAAAGGAAACTTAACTTTTAGCTTAAACTGTAACTATGAGGATTTAGAGGCGGCTGCTAACCTTCCTTCAGTGCAACTGGTTTTTAAGGAGGTCAATAAAATCTGTATCATGAGCTTGCTCCGTTTTAAAGTTGGGGCTTTCACCTTTGAGGAATTTAAAATCTGACCTGTATTTTTCCTTTAAGTAATGCAACCACTAAACCTGAGCTAAACCTGCTGAAGTTAGACTGTATGGTCTGGTTTGTTCATCCAAAGCACTTTAAAGGACTCACAGGGCTAAAGTAAACTGAAGTTTGCCTCCCTTCAGTGTAATTTGAAAAGCTCTATAGTATGTTTCAGACCAAACACTGAAGGAGCCATGAGGAGATCTGAAATCCTTTCTTGCTCTTCTGTAAATCCAAGCAAATAATTTCTAATCTCTGCATCTTCATTTTTCTTTCTAGTCTGTTTTATCTGCATCTTATCTGCCTCAGCAAGAGACTAAAGCTGTTTCTTATGGCCCGTGAATAATAGAAAGAAAGGTGAAAGCAGTGGTGTCTCCTGAATCAAAAGCTAGCTCCACGTCAAAATTAAAACCATTTTGGATCATGCTTTCAATATAACAAGTACCTAAATGAGTTCTGTAGAAATTCAAGCTCTCTGCATTATTTCCCTGTGTCACTAAGATTTCAGGAGAGCCAAACAACTTCATGCAGCCAACGAAGTCTCTGGGAGAGAACCTCACACAGCGGAGCACTGAATTTAAGTACGTTTGGGGACCAGAATATTACTAATTATCACAAATGGCCTGAATAAGCCAAGAGCCTGGAGTGACACAGGTCAGCTTCATGGGTTTATGGCACACAGGAGTCACCCCAGGTGGATAAAATTGCTATTGGTGGCACTCTGTCAGGGCAAAGAATTAATACCAATTTCTGTGCTATGAGATTTTAGATTTGTCTAATAAAGCCAACTCTTCCAGTATCTCTTTATCCTTCCAGGAAAATGTGACACTGTCAGCCTTTCTGCTAGGGTTTCTGTAACCTTGAGCTTTGCACAGTCTCAGATATCAGTGTTTGGAGAGTCATGGCAAGCAGCAAGCAAGGAAATTCTGGCCCTTGGGATGAACACGAGTTCTGTCATTGACTTTGATGGAAATGAGATCTTACCCTGACTTTGTAACTATGTCTGCAAGCGCATATGTACAGTCAGAGCCCTCTAGACTGTGCAACAGACTTCAGGCTTTGATCCTGTGGCAAGCAGCTCTGATTTCTGCACTGCCTCCCACTGAGGTCTGCAGCAGGCACCCAGCACCGCAGCGGCACGGAATAACCGGAGATCAATGGGAAGGGATGGCTTGTCCCGAAGCCAGTGCTCAACGTGGTGATACAATCAATACTGTTTTGTCTGGATTGTTCACTTTAATAAGCAGCTAGAAGAACCCCAGACAAAGCCATGGTTGGGTTTGAATGCTATTCATTTATTTTACGCTGCCACAGAGATTGCTGTGTAACCGCAGGGTTTCATACTGACAGTGCTCGCTGAGAGAGAAGGGCTGCAGATGCCAGAGGAGCAGCCAGACCCCTTGGCATCTGAAAAGAGGGTGTGGGAAAGGGAGGGGGAAGCAAGCAGGGAGAAGGGGGTAGGTTCTTGTTAATAACAGGAGCATTTAAGTAGCTGTGGGAAGGGGAAGGGGCTGGCTTGGCAGCTGCAGCCCAGCCTTGGGACCTGTGTCAAGTGGCAGAGGAGAGATGGCATGTTCCCCACTCACCCCTGCAAGCTTCCATGTGGGATACGCTGCCCTGTTTCTGGATGGAACATCATGCACATCCCATTAACTACTTTCAGGGACATGTGTGATGCTTTGGTGTCAGGGGCACATCTCCCTGCCCCATGTGAGTGCGGGGGAGTGTCGCCCATAAGGGATGCAAGGGTGATATCCCATGCTGGCTGCTCCTTTCCAGCTCCAGCTCTGAAAATTTAACTGTGGGAGGGGTAATGGATATGAAGTGTGGGAAAAGCAGCTGTTCTGTCGAGCTTAGCAAGTTTTTGGAGACAGAGACACTTACAGCAAAATCTGCTGCCTAAGTGACAAAAGAGCAAGAAAGGTGAAAAATACTCACTGTCTTCCACATCCCAGCACTGTGCAACTGGGTCTCCATACTTGACATCCTGCCTTCTGGCTCGCCTATGGGAAGAGCATGCAAACTTGTAACACTTCAGACATAATTGCTGGAATGCAACAACAAAATACAAAGGAGCTCAGCAGATGTGGACTTGCATTGCTCCCACCCTACTGCTGACAATTACAGTCTTAACTAAAACCAGCCTCACCCTCAAAGCAGCATGTGGCCTAGAGAGATTTGTACAATTGACATGAAGGGAAGAGCCTGTGATTTGGGAAAACCACTGGGAGGAGAAAGAGAAAAAGCAAGAGAAAAGTATCTGCCTAAAATAAAGAGTGTGTAATACAGTGACAGAAAGAGTGTCTAAACTTGCTTAGACTAGCACAGCTCTCCTGGTGGGGTAGACTGTGTTGCAAATACCTAAAAACATTTCATGATGTAGATCATGAAAAAGATCTGAAGTTCAACAGGTGATATCCAAAACTGAGCTCAGTATTAGCCCAAGGTAATACTGACTAGTAAACCAATTATTAAAATGAAGAGAAAAAATAATGTATTTTAGTTTGTTAACAAATAATTGTCAAATCTGGTTATCTTTCATCTTTATGGACAGAAAAAACTTAAAACAATGGTCTGAGATGATCTATTAACTTGTCTGCCAATCTCTGGGTGTGTTACATGAACTCACCATGATTTACTGTCATTTCAGGGTAATAATGCTAAAAAAAAGGTAAACTCTTCCTCTGTGTATGATTGCATTTATCTCCCAAGAGCTACGAAAAAAATGGAAACTTTTTCAATTTTTCAGTAGACGAATTGGAGACCCAGGAAAGAACTGGATCTTTCCTCACAAGCAGGAGCATTGGGACCTCCCATGGGCAGAGCAATGCCTCTGAAGGAGAGCAGGTTGCCAAGGCCGATCTGTCCACTGAGCAAAAGCTGTAGACATGCTGGAAGCACAGGCTTCAGCACAGAAGGAAAACATTCAAGTAACTGATCCACTGCAGGATTCCCAGGGCCAGTCACCCATCCTTTGTTTTGGAACCACGGACTTTTGGCCTTCCCTCCAAACAGCACATCTGCTAAAAAGCATGGACCATCGATCTCTGTGTCCCAGCCCACCCCAGACTTCAGCAAGCCTCATGTGTCACTAACTTTGCAGTGAGCCTGAACACTTGCTTTTCTCCTTTCAGTTATGCTTCTCTGAATTTAGTTTGCTTTGGCTATGAGGGAGAACACATAAAGTTCCCTGACACCATGACATGATAACTTATGAGTCATTAACTTCAATGGCTCAGGACCCGGCCCTGTGACCCCTAAGGTAGAAAGTGTCATTCCAGAGCCTGAGCTCAGACTGCAACCTCACTGCAAGAATTGCTGTCAGGAGGACTTTGTCCAAAGGGGAATGAAGAGGCTGTGAAGGACTCTGGCTCCAGCTATATCAGCCAAAAACTTCAGGAAACACATCCAGCAGCTGAGGCAGTGCACTGCTAGACCCTGCAATGTACTGTCCCTCCATCCAGATCTAAGGTGCTGTCTTAGCTGGTGGGTACAGAAAATTCAGATGAAGCTTCTTTCACTGTGGAAAGACTGCTGCCAATATGGTCAAATCATGGTACTTAAATCTCTGTCTCCCTCTCATGGCTAGACCACAAATACAATTGTTGGGTTAGGTCATGGAATTAAATATGTTTTATTACTGACCACTCTGGGATACCATGTTAAATTCTGCTTTCTAACTACTATGAAAAAGTCAGAAGCTTAAGAGAGGGTCTTGCATCTTGGGCAGAGTTAGCCACAACCTGGACCTCTATCTGAGCATCTTGTGCCTTAAAGCATTCAGCATAAAAAAGGAAAGTGATGGATTTATGATGTTAGCTGCAGTAGCCAAGTTACTGTCACACACACTTAAACAAAGCTATGTTGTCTTCACAGCTCTTCGAGCAGAAATGTGAAACATGGCCAGAGTATGATCACATTTTAAGGCAAATGATATGCTAAGTAAAAAGGCAACAAGCTATGAATTGGAATATCTAAAATTCTTGCAAGCAGCAAGTTCTTTTACAGCACGTTGTGTTTTTTTCTTACCTTTTAGAAGTGGGGGCATATCTGGAGCAAGAGTTTCCATCCCAGGCACAGTATGGGTCTCTGGCAAGGCAGCAGTCTGCACAAGCCTTCCCATACGTGTGACATCTGTGCAGAGAGAGCTGAACCAATCCATCCCTGGAACCAATGTACAATTGTTGCTGCAAATCAGGCAAAGCAAATTAATTAGGAGTGTTCTCCAAGTAGCCAGTGTAAAAAGTTCCCTTCTTCAGTGCCACAGTTGCAGACTTTTAACCTTATCCCAGATTTTATAAAACAGGGAAAATTCCTCCTTGTGTAAAATGTTTCTCAGGGCCCAGTGTGAACTGGCCAGTGCCCATCCATCCCAACAACACAGCAGAGAGGAAAGGGGACTGCAGTCCTGGAAAGACACCAGCACTCAACACCCTCACACATTTAGATTTGTGCTATAGTAAAAAATCACAAGCAAACCATGGAAAGAATGGCTTAATAACACGTTTAATAAAGAAGGGCTGGATAGTCCGATGTTAACAATCCAGGAACTAGAGGTGACCTTGTGTGAATGAACTTCTGCTTCTGATCCTGAGGTAGGATGGGGATAATGTTTCTCCCCTCTCCCCAACGTGTGAGTGGATTGCCTGTGGAGCCAAGGGTGGTCCAAGCTGGAGCTGGCTCATGCAACATTTCCATCTGGCCTGCCACCTTTTTTCATGGGAGATGGGACCCAGCTGTGCTGTGCGTGCCTGAAAGGCAAAATACCTCCTCCCGTGTGAGGGAGCCGCGTTGTGCCAGAGCTGCTCTGGCCACTTGTGCGGGTCAGGGAGGGGTGGCTCTGGTGTCACGCTGCTTCCTGAACACGCATGGAGCCATCACAGAGCTTGGAGCTGCCGTAAAACCGTTTCCCATCAGGAGATACCGCTCTGGGAACGGCCCCTGCGCTGCCAGGGTTGGACCACCCAGAATCAGGCTGCAATTTTAGAGGAGGGGGACTGGTTGTGTGCATACAAGTTTTAGTACAGTGAGGCCCTGATCTCTCCTAACTACTAATAAAAATAAAAACAATAATAGTAATAATAATTTATTACTAGATTGTAAAGAGACAAGTATTTCTGGAGGCCGGAAAAAGAATGTGCATTGGCTGCACTTACAAATCCCACTACCATATGAGTAAAGGTTTGTTTCCCTGAATAATTACCAGCTTGGGTACACAAATTACTGTTTGTAAGCAAACAGGATTTAGGCAGGCAAACAATTTCAAACATATCTCCTTCCTTCCAGTTACATTTTAAGAGCCATCCATGGAAAGCTTGGCCACTAAGCAACAGAGGTCACCTGAAAATAGGTGTTCAGTGTACCCCATATCCTCCAGTAATTAAACAAGCTTATGATTACCTGTTTCTGAGAAATCTCCATGGTTGAGATAAATGAAGGGTGCTGGAAAATAAATTAGGAAGGTGTATTAGTTTACAAATTCCCTGTTCTTAGTGAAAAAGAGAGCAGAACTTAACAAACAATAAGCAAATAAAATTACAGGCTCATTTGCTTGGTTTTAACAAATATGAAGAAAACAAACCCCAACTGAAAATCACAAAATTCATCCTTCCAAAAAGAAATCCCATAAATTTCCCCAGCTGGAAGGAGGGAATTAGCTTTAATTCTGAGAGTTTGCTATCTATGCCATCCTGGGCAATGAGCCTTCACATCAACTTTAGTTCGTATTAAGGACTATTTGAAAGGCTTAGTTGCCATTTAAGGGATAGACAGGCAGATCCCTGCACCAGGATGTATTTCATGGCTATGAAAGACAGTGAAATTTTTGCCCGTGACTGACGTAAGGACAGCACAAAGCTCAGGGAATTATCTATCACCCAACAGAAGATTAATCTAAGCCTATTGTTTCATATTAATGCAGTTTGAGGAAATAAGGCGTGTTTTTTCAGCCACTACCCCCTTCAGTTTTCTGGATCCAAAAACATAGAGGTAGCAATTATAAATGTTACCAATAAAAATGTGAAGGAATGTCTGCTGAGTAGAAAAAAAGTGACCTCTTTTTTGTTTTAAATATGATATGGCACATTTTCCCTTGATGTTATGTTTTAAGAATGCAGTGAATTGGTGCACATACTGGAACTGCTCATTATTTGGCAGGCCACTGAGTAATCTTGGTATTTTCTGAGTGATATTTATAATTGGTGTCCAAGACAGTGGGAAGAAGACATAGAGATCCTTTAAATCAAAGTTTCATCATGCACATGACATATCAAAAGGCATATGGAGAAATAAACTCTTTGAAATAATTGTTAATGATCCTGTGCTTACACTTGGAAAAGTCCCAAATTCATTTATTCGGTATGGACAACAATTTGGGCTGTATAGCACACAGGAGAGAGGATGTGTGAGAAAGTAATCAAAATGTCACGGATGCAGACAAACTTGATGGAAAAGCAAAGTGAAAACTGAAGAAAAGCTAAGCAGCATGAGAAGAAAGCAAAGTGAGAATGCAAAGAACGAAGAAGAAACTAATAAATGAAAAGAAAATCAGTAGGGAAGACAAAGGTTTCCATTTTTCTGATGTAAAAGTATGTTGATGTCAGCTCCCTCACCAGCACTGAAGTTAATCAGAAATTGTGCCTGTGCAACAAAAAGAATCTTGGGCTTTTAAAAAGCCGTACTTATGAAGAAGTCATTGGTGTTAGCAGGGCACCAGTTACAGAATAACCAAATTAAAATGGTCAAAAACACTGAGTCAGCCTTCACCAATAAATTGAAGCACACTGATAATCAAAGCTAACTTCTTATTTATTTTCCTTATGTTTTCAATTCCTAATGTTGCTATTTTAAAGCATTTCTCTGCACCCATACAATTTTGTGTGTTTGTTTTTTAAAAGATATAATTGTACCTAGGATACTCCCAATACCAACTGGGCCATACAAAATTTCACATTAAAAATACAATACTACTATTTTAATATCTATAAATAATAAAAAATGTGGGCTCATAATATGATTTCAAACTAGAACAAAGCAGCATAAATGAGACATTCCATGGGTTTGAAAAATCACGGTCTGTTTGGTTTTGGACATTTTTCAATTGACTTGCCCAAAGAATACCAAAGCATTTAAAAATTTACATAGTGTCCCTCTGGAAACTTGAACTAGTTCCAGTAAACAAACAACCAGACAGACAAAGCCAGTTTGGGCCATGAAGTCCCCTGAATAATATTTAATTGATGTTGTGGCTATTAATGCTTACCTTGAATATCTGCAGCTCTTCCAGGACCACCTCCTCCTTAGTCCACTTCTCCTTTGTGATACTCACAACTTTCAGGACTGTGCCTACATCTGAAACAAATGTGCCTCATGTAAAACCCACAGGTATGTTTCAATATGCATGGGCCACTCCATTTCCTGCCCTGTAGATAAAGCTAATCCATCAGGGATGTTGCTTTGCAACCACATCTATCCCCACTGCATCTCCTGCTGCCTGCAGAGCTCTCCCCATACGGTGCATTTATGGTTTTACTGTATGGCTGAGCCAACACAGTCGCAGGCTGCTCCTGGCAGGGATGGTCCAACTCTCCTGCTACACAAACTCACAAACACAGACAAGCACCTCCATGCTGCCAGCTACAACTTTCGGCACATTTCCCTGAGCCAGAACTGGGGCCCAACTGACCCCAAAGAGAGCCGGCTCAGGGGACTAAATTGGCAGAAAACTATTTCCTCTTTTTTATAGAATTAATTTGCTTCCACTACAGCTCCTTAATCAGAAGTAAGATTCATTTTACTGCAAGGAAAGTAACGCACTTTTTAAATTTATTTTTTCATTCAAGGAAAATTTTTATTTTAAAAAAACCTCCATTCAGCAGCAAAATCTTAATTTAATCATTACTTATTTGGAATCATCTAGAGAATACTTTAAAGATAAATCTATTCAACAATTTTAACCTGAATTCCTGCTTGGTGTAAAAAATAGCTGTTCATTTCATGTCAGATCATTACACATTAGTAAACCTTGAACAGCCTTAAAAAAACCTCAAAAATTGCTCAGGGGAAGTGGGCTGGGTGCTGGGTTGTGGAAATGACACAGTGCAGCTTAGTCCTAAGCTCTACACATAGTACTGAAATAATGAAAAAGAATACATTATAAGGGAAAGAATGAGATTTTCATTCTTGTTTTCCAAAACTACTGAAGTTCATATTACCAATCAAAGCCAAATTACTGCAGTTTGCCTTACAGTACACCTTTCTTTCAGAGTTTGTTTGACATAATTGCCAAAGCCTGCACATATACAAGTTGGTTGTGTACATTCAAACATCTAATAAGTTACTGATCTTCTGCTGCACAGAACCTTCTGGGTTATTTGTTATATCCATATTCAGTTTCTCTTTATAATTGAAATTTTATCTTTGAGTTCATTTTTTCCCTTACAATGAGATTAGAGGATAAAATAGAACAAAACCATGCATTTACAGAAAAGAAAACTCACTTCTAAGTAAGGCATTCCAGAAAAATAAATGTCTGCATATTATGGAGTGCCATCTAGTGACTGCATGGTACTTGCTGGCTTTGACACCTCTAAACCTGACTACTTACATTTGAAGAGCTTGTCTTAGTGCCAGGTAGGAACAGTTAACCTGGGAGTATTCGAGTTGCTGGTCTCTCAATATAATTTTATTTCTATGAAAAACTTTAAAATGGAGGACAGCAAACATCTGAAAGCAACCTCTACAGCCACTAAAAAAATATTTTGTACATTTTGACAAGTGAACTCATCTTCTCTAACAGTTAAATTTCAAATTACTTTTTTTCACTCTTATCAGAAGAAAAGTAAGTTGTAGTAAGCACTCTGAAATCCTAGGCATCACACAGTTTGGGAATGGGTTCCTTTTCCTTTGTTGACTATAATTAATATTGCTCTCAGAAAGCAACAAGGATTTTCCATCATGCTGCCTAAAGGTCATCCTCAGCCTTCTCAGCCATCAGGGGAGAAAACAGCACTTTGATGGTCTTTTCTTATGAAACTGCTTTTTTCTCTGACACCACTGTACTAACTTGGGATCACAGAGGGTTTGTGACATTTTTTGGAAGAACATCTTTTTTTGGAAGATAAAGAGTTGTGAAATGGATTTTGCTGAAAGACATAAAAGTTCAGAGAGAGAGGCTATCTCTAGACTCCTTTGTGGGGTAACACTGGTAGAGAACTCTTCAAGGCTGAGACAACCCACACTTCATAAGAGACAGTGCTCTGTGACAATTCACTCCTTTCCTCAAATTACTTCAGAATAGCCATCAAATTGTGCTATATGACACAAAATTTGCTCATAGGCCAGATAAAATGCTGTGCAATCCAACAGCACTGGGGTAAGATTCAAAATGAAGCCTTAATTTCCCTGCAGTTCATGGCAGTAGCTCATCCGCTGCACTTGGATAAACCTTGTCACCTCCATGTACCTCAGTTTCACCTTCTCTGAGATGGGGATAATGGCAGTGACCTCCTTACTAAAGCACTCAGATCTACCAGTGAAAAGTGCTTTATAAGACCTATGTAGAATGAGAGTGAGAGAATGTTGAATTATGGAATAAGAACAAAACCACCAATGGAGTAATGTGGTGGATTATTACTTCAGAAATATTATGAATAGGTATATTGATATTCCTTAGCATACCTTGCTCTTGGGTGATTCATCCAGTGAGTCTAAATTTAATTACTATGCTAAAACTAGACCTTTTCCTTAAGGCATTTCTCTATTATAAAAATGTAAATAGATACATAATTATCCATAGAAAAATGGCAAAGCAGTTTCTTCCCTGACAGAGTAGCTTAACCTCTCTCTGTTCAATCCTAGTTGTCACGTTTGGAGCTATCATGTTGCTAATTTATATCTTTAAAATTAGTTGAGTGTAATTGCCGTAGGCTCCATTTGAAATCCTTCTTAACTGTTCGGCATCACATGAGATAAAATGCTGAAGCACCACCATGTCACTTCTGATAACAGCAAGTACTCCTTGAAGCTATCAAGGTAATTTTTTTTTCTTTTAATAGTTTTATTGATGTGCTTCCAGCAGGAAGCCAGACTACAATGTAATGTAAAGACAGGTACTGAATAGTACTTGGAGGGCAAGAAAGTTCAGGTACTCTGACCCCTAAATGGTTTATCACCTAGGCAGCAGGAGGTATTAACATCCCAGCAGTAGTAATATCTTGAACTGACAAATTAATTTAATTTCAGCACCTGCATGAAGACCTGGACCAGAACCAGAAGCACCTGTATGCTTCCTGAAGCCGCATGCATAGAAAAAAGATCTCAGTCTAGAGGTTTATTCAGGTTTATTCAGGACCTACTGGACCAAATGTGTTCCAAAAGGATGTGGTTTGTGCACAGTGGGTAGGGAAAGTTCTCTCTCATACCTGTTCCTAGGAAAATGACATCATATTGCCCGTCCTCTGCCATGACGTGGTCCACCACAATCTGAGTGAGACGATAGTCCACGTTGATCTGCGTGAACACCGGGGCTCCCGTCAGCGGGTAAACCGATTTGTACATCAGTGGGTGCCGTCTAATGAAGCTAATGACTTCATCAGGAAAGTCTCTGGTGGACTTTATGAGTGGGTCATACGTTTTGCTTGGACACTGAACGAGAGAGAACAAGATGAAAGGAGTTTTAGGAAAGAAGTACAAGTAGAAATCAAGTTTTCCACAATAACATTTGTAAAGACAGTAATAATCATATTTTTCAGTGATTCTTCTCATCCCAAAGCAGCATTCGGTCACCACCTCACTTTTTGAAAGAACTGCTTTAAAAACAGAGAAATTCTCATGATGGGCTCGGTATGGATGCAGTGAATTCCACCTCCTTGTTCCCTGCCCCACTCACAGGCAGAATACCACATTTGGATTTCTACAGACAAGGAGAGTGAGACCCGAGGAAAGGAGACCAGTCATACTCTGTAGGATTCACTTCTGGGCGCAGGTAGCAGCAGCACAGTTAAATTTGCTGCAGGCTGCCCGGAGCAGAGCAGGTACCAGAGCAGGGGCTGCCAACAGCAAGTGTGGGCTGCCCTCCCGTGGCTGCTGCGGGAGGTGCTCACGTACTGTAAGTGCAGCATCTCAAGGTTTTTCTGCTTCCAGTATTTCTGTTCCTCTTCCCAAAGCTGAGTTTCTGCCTTTGGCCTGAAATCAGAGGCCATAACTTCTTCCTGCATATGGCCTGAAATTAATTCATTTTCAGTGAACTGTACCTCCTACACATCACAATTATGTTTTTCTAAAAAAAAGGTGTATCCTCTAGATGCCACACAATCCATTTAGCACATTATTTCTCAAAATTGACTTCCTTACTCATTCGCAGAGCTGACACTCTTGACCAGGCCCAGGGCTCAGATGCTGCAGCATTCTTTTCTCTAGTTTTTAACTGCACAGTCTCATCTTCTTCTGGTCCAGATAACTGCTCAAGAATTTGGTCCTCCAGACACTTCCCCATGCTGGGGTTCACTCCCACCTCTATTAGACCTATACTGACAAACCGGTCACTCCAGCTGTTTCTTTGGCTTACACACAGTCGGTTCTAACACATCTTGCCTGAAGACTACCCACAAACCTACCTCTTCAACTTCCACCAGATTTTTCCCTTCTGTGCCTTTTGAGGTGAGCCCAAGTACCTATCTGCAAGGTGTTTCATTTTGGTGACCCGTGATCTCTCATGCTCACCTATCTCTGCTTTCCTTCCCACAGCTGTTTGCATCTCTTTTATGTCTGTTCTTTTACAAGTAGTCTCAAATCCAAGTCTGAGAAAATGTCTGTTTTGAATCTGGAGGCATCTAGATGTGTTACTGGGAAACTACAATCCTCGATAAGATGAACTGGGCGCATTATTCCTGTTGGTGACAACGTTTCACATATGAACTATTGAGTGCTTCTTTTTTAACACTTTTTAACGATGTAATCCCTGTGTTTACTGCCAGGTGGAGCTCTAACACAGGCTCTGAAGAAAGAAATGCGATCAGGTAATGCCTCTGTACTCCGTCAAGAGAAAGTTAGGATTTGTGGTGAAGTTGCTCTACAGTCCTCCTTCATAGCAATATTTGACAGAGAAGACTTTAGTTCATATTCCCAACTATCCACTTTGACATGTGTTGAATCTATGGTGCTAGTTAAGGGCCTGTGGTTAGGATTTCTTCCACTATGTATGGCAGAGTAGCAATTAAACACAGATTTCTGACTGAGGAAAAGCTTCACAAAAGTATCTGTACCTACCTGTACATTCAGGAACAAAACAGGCCAGGGAAGCACAGACCAGCTGATGTTATACATCCACATCTATGGCCACATCTAAAATGTCTGCTGTGGTCAGTTCCTGGTGTACCTTGGACCCCAAACACTGCCACAGCACTGCCAGGGGGAAGGTGCCATGTGGAGTGTGCCTAAACTATGGCAAAGCCCATCTTAAAAAAAAGATTGACTAGAGGTTTACACTTGAACCTGACCTCTGGTTTTAGTGAACAGAGCTGTAGCCCCAGCGATTTAAGAGTCTGCAGCCCATTTCCACTCCTTGCTTGAACTGAATTTTATGGCTATCTAGAGAGCTAACAGACTTTGTTCAAGTGTCCACTTGCTTACTGTTGTTTTAATCTGTGAGAGTTAAACCTCTGCATCCCCATCTTCATAAAGGACTTGAAATAGTTTATTGAAAAATGTCTTAAGCCCCTGGATCACCTAACAGCTTTTGACAATTCCCCCATGGACAGTAAACCTGTGCCAATTTGAATTAAGATAAATTCCATCACACAGTCATTTTTGTTTCACTGTACAATTCCATTTATGGCTGTGAAAGAACAGACAAGAAAAAAAAAGGGTTCTATTGTCCTGTGATAACCACTCGAAAGACATTCCTTGAAGATACAGTTGAATACAAGTAAGAAAGAAGAAAAGGGAAGTCCTGTTGGAAAAACCAGTTCCACTGGAAACACATTTTGCAGTGAGCCAGTGCACAAACCTAGGGGGTTTGTGCCAGCAGTCCTGTAGGAACTTCACCCTCTGGCTTGCTGGGTATCACCTCCTACATTCTGTTTTCTGCTGTGCTTTTATGAAGTCTTCGCAAGGTTACATCCTGAGGTGGGCTGTATTCGGCTTGGTTTTTGAAGACAACAATATGAGTAGAATAATTTCACAAAGAAATATGACTTTGGGACAAAAAATGGACTTTGGAATAAAAAAGGGATTTTTACCTTTAGAGGTGTTGAACAAAAGTTTGTTGGGATAAACAGAAACATGTAGTACCTTTAATTGTCTTTGGATCAAAGTTTTGCATTAATTTATTCTACACAGGATGAGAAATAAATTCACTTCTTCAACTTCCCAACCACGCCATAACTCTCTTCCCCGTCATGGTGGACTAGAGGTTGATTTTCCCCTGTATGTCTCTTTTCTGCGGTTCATGTTCACACTCACTGCTCAGACTCACTGTCTGCATCTACTGGAAATTTCCTGACTCCTCACCTATTAACAACTCAATTCCAGAAGCCCATTTCTATGTGAAAAGTAGAAGTAACCCCTTTGGTCTTAAAGGTCTCCTAGATTTTTGCCAAAAATGCATCAATGGAGGAAGATGAGAGCAGTGACATCACTTACTAAAAACCACTGGGATAAAATTTCTGATAGTATGGAACTAAAGAGCTGCTACAGCAATCCCAAAGGCTCAAATCCTACCATGCACGATATAGGGAGATCTTCTGCCAGCTTGCACAGTTAATTTAGTAGAAAAAAGGACTAAGGGTTTGATCCAGAGATCTGCTTGAGTCAACAGGGCCTTTTCCAATTATTTCAGTGGGCTTTGGATCCTATCCTAAGACAGCATGACCACCAAGAACAGCTGGGCAGGTGTGACCCTGTTATGCTTGGCCAAGGGAGTTATTTCCAGAGGCATCACTCACTGTGGCATGACGGATGGAACATGGGAATGAAAAAGTCATTTTGGCCACCCTTTGGCAAAGTTCTCAGGCAGTTGTTAAAAGCTGTGTCCACCCATCATTGCAGAACAATTCCTGTAGGCTTGTGCTTCCTTTCCTAGCAATCAGTAGGATGTAGGATGGTCAAGTGGGTGAGTGAAACAACCTTTCATGTCTGAAAATGTGAGTTCACATCCTGTTGCAGGTCTCATGACAGCGATACCGTGTTCTCTGCCCAGTTCATAGTTCATTTATTCACATCATCAGCACCAGATGCTGTCTCAGATATGTGACATCTCCCACTGTTGACAAAAAGATACTGGCTTTTATATCAAATGTCACGGGAGTAGGTTGGCAGAGTTGTTTCATGTGGACTACAGGAGAATCTGGCTTCATAAAAGTTCTCATAACACTATCAATGTGCTCTCTCAGCAACTCCAGCTTTGCCTGTGGGGTGAGATTCATCTCACCTGACCTAGATTCTTACCTTGGCTGCATGTGAACTGCACAGAGGGGGTAACTATCTTTCTGATAGAGAATTCTAAACAAGCTGCTCAGATTTGATGCTTTTCTTCTAGATAGCTCATCTAAAAATAAATTAATCACATTACATCAGTCAAATTAGCACCACTAGGTAAGAATTTTCCAAGAAACTTGTTCACCAGATAATCTGTTCTTCTGAGGTTGCTTAGGCCTTTGCTATCATGAAAGATAACTTGATAAAAATATATGTGCCAATAAGTGAAAGATAAAACAAAACAGCCACCCAAAGCAAGCAAGCAAACAAACAAACAAACAAAAACCCCCAAACCCAACAGAAACTGAGTTGGAAGTGCTAAGGGCATCTCTGTTCAACTGCTGTATAAACTTTGTGGCACAAATCTTTTGAAGAATCAATAGTTACTTAAAGTTATTGAAATGCCTTCTGTGTGAACTCAGTTTGTCAATAATCACTCTGGACTAAGTCCTGAACCCAGGTGATCTACAAAGATGCCTTCTATTCCCTCACCTGTTATTTGAGTCCAAATGTGGTCACAAGGTGGTTAGTTAAGGCTAATCTTTCTCAAATAAAAGCAAATACACACTAAATTAACACTACCACACATATATAACCTTTCCTCCTTTTTTCATTTGTCTTATTAAATTTGCAGCTTAGCAGAGTGCTGGATGTGTGGATCTCACACAATGCTGAGACATACAGTGTGACTGTGTTAACATTATGTGGGAAACATAGCCAAGATTTTCAAAAGCTAGTGCCAGAAGTTGGGCTCCTAAATAAACCTCCAATTTGCCAAATTGGATAGTGCTTCACACCATCCAGTGACCTCAGTAAGAGCTGCTGGATCTAACACCTATTAAAATTGTGGCAATTATTTGGGAATCTAGCTACTAAGGTATGTAAACACATATTTTCATTAATGATGCATCTGTAGTTCAGCAGTGCTGATGTCTACTGACAAACTAAAAAGAGAATGTTGCTCCCTGGGAACTTCAAAAGGATTTCCATTACAAGTGTGCTGAAAATCCCAGTTTAAAAGTGTCTTGTCAAATGTATCCTCAGACCCCCCTTAACACTGACACCCATAGAGTAGGGTAGGGTAATTGATCATATTGAGTGCAGTAGGCATGTGCTTGCTTTTAAAATGTCCAGCCTGGGAATTTTTATGCATTTCACAAGGAGAACTGAGAATCATGCCAGGAAGTCACTCTTGTGGGCATTGGAAGTATCTAGTATGAAACACGAAAGAGTGAAATATTTCTTATAGCTCTCCCATATCAGGGAATTAGATGTCTTAGTCTGGGCTTCCCTACTTGAGGAGGTGTCCTTCATCCTGGAAACTCCCTGCTCCTTCCTGCTGAAGATGTTTTACTTTTCACAGGTCAATTATCTCTCATCTTAGCCAAAACTAAGTAACTTAGAAAAACTAGTAAGTAACTTTGTAAGTAACTTACAAAACTAGTAAGTGTAAAATCTTTCAGGCTCTAAATAAATTCCCTTATCACTGAACCATCAAGAAAAAACCAGCTAAAATAGAGGAACTACCTTCAGCCTCTCACTTCTCTGTTAAATGGGGACCTTCGACACAGCCAGTGCACTGAACTGTGTAGAGTTTATAAAGAAATGCAATGGCTGCATCCTGAGGGCTTAAGATCCACCACTGAGGACTGGTGCAAGCTGCCATGATGCCCAGAAGTACTTTAAAAATGGGGTAGTCATAGATTTATGATACACTGTGGATTAGATGACAGCTGAGAGATGACTCTCAGGGCACAGGCACTTAAGTGCCATTGAAGGTTCAACCATAAGCCATTCTGAAGGCAAAACTTGGGTTCCTGAGAGGCCTAAATACCGTGTGGCTTCTTTTCTGTAGACTGATCAGAGCTGCACAATTCATTTTGTATTTGGACATGCCTGCAAAAACCCTTAATGCTCCTCTACAAGATGAGTGAGTTGTGCCAGAAGGCCTGAACACTCAGTAGGGAGACTTTCATAGTAACCTTGCAGCTACTCAGTGAGCCTGGAAGAGGGCATGGGTGAGGGGAACAAATCAGGTTTGTACGAGATGAACAAACACTGCTGATTTTAAATGGAATCAAACTCAATCTTCCCCCACAACAAAAAGCACAAACAAAACAAATAAAAAATTTAAGCCCCCTATTGTTTTTTTTAATGGTTTGTATCCCACTGCTTGTGCAAGATTTGTTCTTGTGTTTGTCTTGAGCACTTTGTATGGCTTTTCCATTTAACACACCTGTGCTGTTGATAGAAAAAGCTGAGAAAATTGAGCATTAATCTGAGGCTAACTGAGCTGACACCAGCTGGGTGAGTGAACTTGACTTTGCAGGTGGCATTTTGCAATTCTCTGCTGATCTCTGCCATGTGGAAAGGTGACAGGGTTTGCAGCATTTTGAAAGGCTGTTATGAACTGGAAGGTGATTCATGTAGGGGAGAACAGGTTGGTAAGTAACAGGAGGTGTAGGAGGCCTTCTGACGAAAATAAACCCATGAAGTGAAACATTTCACTTAATTAAGCAGCCCCATTTTACAGCAGGGAGATCAAAGGAGAGAGGAACTGGAAAAGCAAAGAATGCAGTCTGTCCCATAAAAGACAGGGGAATGGAGAAGATAAGTCTAAAAATAACAAGGGAAACCTGTGAAACCCTCAATGTTTTATGAACAAGCTTATTAAAGCAGCAAAGCTAACCAGAAGGGAGGAGAGGGGAGGCATTTTGGCAGACAGCATTTCTCTGTGGCACAGCCAAGTCCCAGTGGGATGGACACCACATCTTGATCAGCCCACACAGTGGACTACCAGAAGAAATAAAGGAAGGGGTTTCACTGAAGAAAGGAAGAGAAAGCAATTGAGAAAGAAGGATGAAGAAGGATGACGCTGAGTCAGGGGAGGTTTAGGTTGGATATCACAAAAAGATTCTTTACCCAAAGGGTGGTTGAGCACTGGAACAGGCTCCTCAGGGCAGTGGTGACAGCACCAAGCCTGACAGAGGTCAAGAAGCATTTGGACAATGCTCTCAGGCACATGGTATGACTCTTGGATGTCCTGCATAGGGCCAGGAGCTGGACTCAATGATCCAGATAGGTCTCTTCCATTTCAGTCAGTTCTATGATTCTAGGATTCCATGCTTACAGGAAAATCCGAGGAGTTGTAAGGGGACTTGTTTAATAAAAAGAGAACAAAGAATTCAAGAGCCCAGGACCATATTCCGATCTGGAGCAGAAAGAGGTGAGACATTAAACTCTTCAAATGAACAAGAGCAACATGCTGGGCTGCTTCTTCTTGTAGCTAAGTAACTCAGATTGCCAGATTCATACTTTTCTCATTCAGAACTTTGTTTTGATCTTTTCACAAATCAGATCAGTAAGATATCTAGACCCACCAAAACCATTTGCTGTTGCCTTGGATAGCATTTAACAGTCCTGTGTTCTGCAGTAGATCAGACTGAGTGTTTATCTGCATCTTTAAACACCAACATTCCTCTGAAAATCTGATCTTAATGACATTTACTCACCATCAACGAAATGAGGATGACTCCCTTGTATCCCATGAGAATTTCCAGACGGGCACTATGAGTTGCTGTGATATTACAATGGTTACAGCTCAATAAATAAACTAGAAACAGTTTCTTCCTCCTAATTCACTGAAAATCTTGTTCAAATGCCTTCTGTGATTACTAGGAGGGCATTATGAAAACTCTGCTTCAGAATGCAGAACACACTTTAAAGGAAGTTCTCCATGGTTTCTTTATTAATGGATAATTTCCTGAGTGAAACCCTAAGAGACTGGAAGAAAACTGGATTTGTTATCTGGGGACAGCTGCAGATACCCAAGTCCAATTTTTTCAACAGCTAAAGCAGATAGAGCAAAAGCTCCCTTGGTTTTCAACTCGTCCTTTGTGATGGGGCTGCCTCATTTGTGGTTTTTTTCTGTCTCTTTTTATTTTCAGCTTCCAAATGGAAATAGATTTGAAGCCTTGCCTCTGTTTAATTCTCATTATTTCCATTTGCACTTTAATACTGCTGAGAGAAGTTAAAGAGCTGTATGTTCTGGAGTGTCAGTGCTGTGGAGTGTGCCAGAGGTCCCCTGTCACCGTGTCCAGGGGTGTTTTGATGACGGCAGAGGGCAGCCAGAGCCTGCCACAGCTCAGGGACATGAGCAGGCAGGGGCTGCTGCTGCCTGCTCCCCACTCAGCATTGCGAAGGCATGATGTCATGGTCGTGTTGGGAGTTTATCTCACACACAAATTGCCACAGGAAGCATTTTGTCAAAATTTCAAAATCAAAATAGTCACAGTCTCTATAGTGAGCAGCTTTATTTACTTAAGAGATAAAGGCAGCAGAGCAGAAAGTTAAATTAGGGTATGCAGTCTCCTGCTTCTGTATAAATGCTGAAAGGAAGTCAATGCATCTCTCAAAGCCAACCACCAAAAGATTTAATAGAAATCTATTTCCTAGAACAGCCATTTTTAGACTTTGCCAGTATCTTAAAATATAGGAAATATAGAATCAGAGCAGTGTTGGCTATGCCAACTGTAGGCAACATTTAGGAGGAGCTTAAATTTCAAAAATGTTCTGCTAACTTAAAAAAGGGTAGATTATCCCTCTTTGGCTTTGTTCTGAGCATTCCTGAACCACCTCACAGTGGGCAAGAAATGATGAAATTAATCTTTAAGGAAGAGCATTTCAGCATTCACACTGCAATGTTCTTCAAGGTTCGTGCTGCTTCTTTTCCGTGCCTTTTAGCACTGTACTGCTTTTCCAGATCCCACCCTAAATCTGATCATATCCAAGTTTGGCATCGCCCATCACAAGCCAAGAGTATGGCATGAATCTACTTATTTGGATACCCTACATTAAACTACTGAGCCTGAAGTATTTTGCAGTCCAGCTCACTAAGAGAACACATAAAAAGCTATGCAGCAGTACGTTTACCTAATCTGTATCTTACAGATATCTTTCTTCTGACAGCTTTCTTCAGTAAATCCACTTCCCTTCTCAGTCCTTGGTCAGACTAACTCCTACAGAAATCTACTGACTATGAAAGTTTGGAGGACTTTAAGAAACTGTTTTCTCACAGCCATTATCAGGTGCTTAAAGGAAGCCGTTGGAGAGCTAAGGACTGGCTTATGGAAAATATTTGTTTATCTTTAAACTTCCCAACTTTTACAATACTTGCAACCATGGATATCCAAATCAGTGATAAAGATCAGCACTGACATGCTTCAGCATGGCATGTTTCCTTCCTTGTGAATCCCAGCTCAACCATGTGATGGCTAATACACTCAAAAATGCAATGAGCTTATGACCCGTCTATCTGTGCAGAGTGTTCATCCTTATGGGGCACTCTTGAGTTTTTCAAAAGAGTTATTTTAATCTCTTCAGATGCCATGGGACCAGCTATTGTTCTCGCTGGCACCATTTCTGTAGCTAAAATTAAATTCATCTGAACTGCTTTACCAGCTGTGGAGTTGCACACACACACACAAAAATTAATCTTCTTTTCGGGGGCACTATGTATTTTGCATGACAGAGAGATGTGTAAGCCTGCAATGCCTGAATTGTCCAAGTAAGTTGCGATTTGCACCATCAGGGCTGATCCTGGGCGGGCCAAATCAGTCTCTGAGCTGTCCTGGCCTTTGCAGGGAGAGCTGCTCTGAGGCTCTCCCAGCTGAGAGAAGGGAATCAGCACTCGGGGCCTGACCTGCCAAGCCCTGGGACCAGGACAAACAGCAACAAACAGCACGAGCTTGGACCATGCAGTTGAGTCCAGTGGAAGGATGAAGAACAAAACACAGAGACACAAGGAAATGTGTGAAAAGATGGACTGAAGTAACTAGATAATATGGCTTGAGGCAAAGGTTACACCAGTGCTGAAGTCAGAGAAATAGTGCAGAAATGGCCAGATGGCTTCTAGGCTACATCCAACGTCAACAGCTCACTGCTGGCTGCCTAATACTTGTTCACTGAATACCTGACCAAGAGAATGTAGAGCTATCCCAGATAAAATGGTTGCTCTTTTACATTCTACGTACAAAGAGCTGCTTAAAGTTGTGATGATGTTTTTGAAGTTGATGTATTTTTTGAAAATACCATTTCTTCCTTGCCTGTAATGACGGCCTGTGCTTTTCCAAATTTAATACTGTGATAGAAGTAGGAAAAGAAAACTTTAATAACTTTTTCAAAGTTTTCCTCCTCATTTTGGCCTGTAACAGCTGAAGTCTAAGAGACTGGGGTTAAAAGTATTTCCAGATACCAAATTTCTCTTTTCTTACTGTTACTTATTTTTTATGACATAAAATGTCCAGCAATTACCTCCTTATTTCACTTCAAAACACAACACATGCACAAATACACAAAACAGAATTGATGACAGTATCTCAATGATTTTAACAGACACGAAGATAACAGAAATACAAATAAAGAACCTCAGGATAACTTAGCACTGTATAAAGAAATGCCTTTGGCTTTTTATGAAGTATTGATGCCTTAAAGGTGATCCCAACAGAGAGAAATATAGCTGTACAGTGAGAGACCACAATATGAGAGGCAATCAGGAAACAGTGTGGACACAATGTTATCTCAGAGACATGGAAAAATGTATATTTATATACCTACAGGGTAGGTAGAAGTCTGAGCTGTCAACAGAAGGGGAAGAGTTGAGAGGATAATTTGAAACATCCTGAGCGGAAAATATAAATTACCAGCCCAGGGAGGGGTGTGAAGCATGATTGCTTTTGAGTAAAAATAGAGGTCTGTAATTAAGGAGACACTTACAGTGCCAGGCCTGGGGTAGGGGATGCGACCTTCGTACTGCACCCAGCGGTGATCCGCGCTCTCCTTGTGGGCGTAGGGGCCGTTGAACACGGCCCTGATCTCGGCCATGCTGTACACACACACTGCAGAGCCCTTGAACACGGAGCTGCAAGAGAAGATTCACTGATGTGCACACTGCAAACACCCCCTCGGTGCCTCAGCCAGGGAATTAATGAATTACAGAGGCTGATGGGGTTTGGATCAATCCTACACCTGGCTGTTGATAAAAGTGCTGCTAAACAACAGTGGGTACAGGTCTGATAACTACAGATATTTAATGTCACTATTACAGTTTTGAGCTTTGCTCAGTTGAAACCTGGATTGGCCTCTGATTACTTGATAGAGTGTCATTTTTTCTAGTGGCTGTCAGTTTCCAGCTATCATTTACTAGCTCTTTTGATTAGAATTTTATCCAAATGAAGGACACTGATTTACATTGTGTTCACATCTGAAAGTCCATCTATTACTGGTATTATAGGTGAGGTCCCTGAGAATTACAAATTGCATTGGAAAGACAACAAAACAAGACATAAGAATAAACACTGATTTAATTTTCTATTCATTTTTCCTTTTTTTTAAATGTATTTTTCTAAAAAAATTCAAAACATTTCAGTTTTCAAAAGAACACCACGCCAGGTTGCTGAGTAGCACGTACTTTAGTTACTTCACATATCATTTAATTTATTGTGCAATATTTACTTCAATTTTAAGTCTCTTCTGTGGTTATATATTCTAGGGAGCTACTGTGTTAACTGCTTCTGAATTAAGGAGTGTTTTGGCAATTCCTCATTGTACTCATACTGGTCAGCATTTGGGAGACAAAAGAAAGGATTCATAGTTTTCTTTGTGACAATTCTATAGAGAGCACCTCACTATAGATCTGAAAGTTCATTAATTAATTAGTGCATCCCCTTGAGATAACGTTGAGTTATTCTTTCATTAACTCTGGACTATAAAATCACTTAACTATCAGTTTAGAGAGTAATTTTGATACTGAGAAACAGCAGATGTCAAGGTGTTGCTTACAGAAATGAGGCTTCATAGCAATAATTTACCTAAAATAGCAACTACTGGTTGCTCCCTAAATATGATAGAAATTTATAAATTCAACTCAACGAGGCTAAAATAACCCAGCATGTTGCTGATTGTTACATTTTCATTACTTTTTACAATCCTTCTCAAAGTTAGGCACACAAAGGTTTAGGGCCATAATTTATTATTTCCAGTTCTGAAAAATATTGTCCTTAGTGAATACAGCCCTGGCATTGGATGCCTTATTCCAGCAGTTCCTAACTGCTCTCAGGAATCAGGATCTAATCTAGAAGACCTCAGTATATACAAAAGTGTAAAAGTCCTAAGTAAGATCTTCATCCTTTGTTTCCACAAGCAAACATGATCCTAACACATACCTTGTTGTAGTGAAGACTCCATAAACAAGCGGGTTCCTCTCATCTCTTGTAGAAAGTAAGAATATATCTTCTGCAATGAGAAAAATATATTTGGGGGTTTTTTTAGTCAAACATGCATGGACTATTTCTGCACTCACCATTTATAATTTGGAAATTTGTAAAATTATAACAAGGCTTTATTTTTGTTTGAATTTTAATTTCTGCCACATGAATTTGTGCTAATACTCTGAAATGTGTTCATTTGCAGATAGTCTGGATTTTATACAGAATCAGATTTTCACTTTCCAGCTTTTGGAAGGAAAGGGAAAAACACCCTAATTCTGATCAGATCAATATTAATTATAATAAGGGGCTTTGGATGAAAGTCAGAGGTATTACTAGCCCTGTTTGGAAGAGGAGTAGAATCAGAACAAGACACAATGCTTCTACAAACCAGACAGGAAAAAAACCCCAACAAAAGCAGGCATTACTAATGTCAAAATAGACCATTAAAAACAAATCAACTTACGCAGCTCATCGAAATGTGTGTCTGCCCCTTCAGGACCAGGTATGGAACACACAAGCCTGGCTTTCAGAAAAGTTGTCCACTTGTTTATTAGGCTTCTTTGGCCTCCCATATCATTCTAACAAAAATAAAATTAAATACTTGAATATTAAACAAATAAGAGCTTTAACATATGACAGCACAGTATGGACTGTGCCTCTTCTGTCTGATTCTACAGTTTGCTCTTACCACAACATCAAAATCTTTTTTTCATTTTCTTTTTCCTAAGTGAGTCTGAGGACAGACTTTTTCTTAGTAGCTTCTGTAGTCACTTATCTGCTCAGAGAGTGGGCAACTCAAATTTCCTAATTACACCCAAATCCGATTGCAAAGGTCCTTCACCACCTTTTTAACTGGAATGCTGTGTGAAAACATGTTTATATCACATGATTTCTTGCTCTTTGTGAGGCTATTTTTTACAATCAGTTGTTCTTCAAAATTCTTTACAAACCAAATAATAGAACAGAACATTTTGGATAGATTTCTCAAAAAAGAAAAACTATATTCATCAGCAGCTTACAATGTAAATACTGCATTTTGTGTACATAGTACAGAGAAAAATGCATTCCAGGCAAAACCAGTTGTATTATTTTAATAACTGTTGTTATGGAAATATCAGTCTATCCTCCAACAAAAGAGATTTTTTTTTTCATTTCTTTTACTATGGGTTTCCAAAAGATAAGCATGCTTGCCCAAATTCTCTTTAGTCACTGGAGAAAGCAAAAATCCATAAACGGTCACTTGAAATTGGAATTACCTTTCTGAAGGGTAAGTGTCCTTCTACTGACTTGGATCAGTAGATAGGTATGGATGGTGGATTTTAGAAGATTTAAGTTTTAAGAAGCCAAACTAGGAGTTTGCTCATGTACTTCTTCCACTGACTACATGAAGGACCCTGCTGGTTCCAAACAGCGGAACTATTTAGGTTCTGCAAAGCTATTTAGGCCCCAAAATTCTTCATCCTGAAAATGGTAAGGGCAATGATATACCAGCAGGAACCAAGAACTGAAATGCTAAAAGCAATGTTATCACCAGCAGTAGTCTCCCAGCTGTAGGTTCTGAATTAGCCCAGGAAGGTGCCTACTTCTTTCAGTTATAAACTCTGAAGTTTAGGGGATCTGTGCTGTAAATTTAAGGACCACAATTTAGCCATAAATATTCAGCCCCCCACAGATTCATCTGGAGAAATCACTGTTTTGTTAATTCAGTTTGCAATCCGAAGGTATAGAACCAGCCACAGTAGGAAACACCGTGTGGTGGAAATTACATGTCATTAGCACAGATTGTGTTTGGCCCTTCAGGGCTGTATCATACATACTACAGGCATTCAGAAAGATGGCTTTAAGTGCTGAAATCACTTCAGAAGGACTAACACTTCTCTAGTAATGCACTCTAACTGCTTTTCCTTTTCATGTACCTGCTACTTTCAAATAGATTAGCTCAGCTGGAAATGATTCCTGTTAATATATGGCCTTTGGAACTCCTGCTCTTACAGGAATTGCTGCCTCCTTTCTTGATTTCCTGAGGTTCTGCCAAGCCTGAAGCTTTGCATCTACCCAACAGATTTATTACAAAGGTGTCAAAATTAGCAGCCTGAAGCCAATAGCAAAAAAAACCCCTCTGCATGTGTGTTCAATTCAAAGGCAGAGCAACAAACTTTGTGGTGCAGTTAAAACCAAACAATTAAAAAGATGCAACGAAGAATCTTAAAAAGCAAGGAGTGTTAAGCTTTTTCTTCCTCTGGCAATTGGGATTAGCTAAGCAAATATCACATTGCAGGGCTTCCACTTTGATTTCTGGTGGATGCAGTGCAGCATCACAGGAGATGAGCTGTCTCTAACTACCTGACTAGGATCAGCAAACGGGAAGAAAGTGTGGAGCAAGTGATGGGGCTGGAATGGAAAAAGGATCCTTGTCTAGTTCCTACATCTGTCACTACAGGTATTCAGTTTCTGCAAGAGATGGGAAGATGTGTACTTGTGTTTAACCAACCTTAAGTTGTGATCCACCACAGCATTCTCACAAATGCTTATTTTAAATGTATCAGTAGTTCCACTGAGTTGCTAGAGAGCAGTGTGAACCAAACACTGTGCTCAAAGAAAGCAATCTTAGTAAGTGCTATGAGCTCTAAAGTATAAAATTCCACTGGATTTAAGATGTATCCACATTTGCTTGCTCTCAAGCCGGGGCATGATGTTAACCATGTTATTTGAATTTAAGAGACATTAGAACAGGCATTCACTAGGTGTGTTTTACATATCCAAAAGCTGCTAAAGTAACACTGTACAGTTTATAATGGAGCTGGGGGGATTCGTGACCAGTCAGCATTCCAAGAGCTACCAAGTCCTTCTGAAGCCAGAGAGTGACAAATTTATTGTGCAGAGAGACTGAAAAGACCTTTCACTGATTTAGACAGTTGCACACATAATATGCTGACATATCCTTCAACATGCTTCTTCCTACTGCCATAGCTGAGTGAAGTAAAAAGTACATTTTAGTAGGAAGATATTTTGTTTGTGGTTTTGGGGCTTTTGGGGGATTTTTGTGATGAATAGCCATATATACTCTTCAATTCTATACGTCATTTCTGATTAAAACAATGTCTTTTCTTTCCTACAACGTGCCCAGAATTCATTGAGATTGACTGACAAAGTGCAGGAACAGACAAAGGCCATGATGATTTTATCTATATACAGAATTAGTTCAGCTCAGACCAAGGAGGTTCAGAAACTATAAATAGTACAGGCATGTCTTTGCTCCTGGAGTCTCAAGTAGTATTTATCTTACTAATTTCTGTAAACTTCTTTTTTTTTAAGAAAGAGCACCCCTTTCTTCCTTATACTATTTTTGGTGCATATTACGTCAGTCTTTGACCCACCTTGAGGCTTCAGGTGCTAAAGAACATGCAGTTGTTCTCCCCTCCTTCAGACCATGTTGATGTGAACTCATTCATTTTGCAATCTCCACTCTGGTGTAGATTCCTTGGACCCTCATCATTCCTGATTATTGGCCTCTGAGAGGCTGCCCAAAGGAAATACTGGCCCAAATTATTTTTGAGACTGGGCTGCTACAGAAGGAAGACAGTCTCTTTTGTCAAAGAGATTATTTAATAGTAGCAGTCTGGAATGAATCCCTGATGTGCTCAAATATAGTGAGCTGGTTGTAGAGCAGGACATAAACACAACAGGATGAACAGGCTGGGTAGTTGGTGGATTAGAAGATATGCATGGAAGAGTGAAAATCACCAAAGCAAAGTCCTGTTAGTGCACAGGTGAACAGAAACAAGAACTAAACACTAAGTCATAGAATCCTAAGAAGCCCATTGAGCTGATTTATACCAAGCAAAGGTTTGCCTCAAGTCTGTTTAAGTAATTAAGTGGATGCACTGAAATGATTTTTGACAAGAGATATGGTCTGAATACAAAGAACTCTAAATATTTCAGGGAGATTGGACAAGGAGACAAGATAAATTTGAGTGCTGAGAGAAGGGGAAGGCAGCAAGAGCAAGCCTTTCATTCCAAAAATATGGCTAATCTTGTAACAGCCAACCAGCCTCAAGTATCTGAAATCTTATCTCCCAAAATATCACTTCTAAGCACACTGGATTAGCTCTGTTTACTATAAACTTTGTTACTGGACAGATGAAGGCACTTAGGACTGCATATTTCATTTTGAATATAAATAAAGCTTTAATTAGCACTTACTGCTTTGTAATCTCACAAGTTGTAACAAATACCAACACTTCTGCCTGAAATACCTTCTTTTTAACAGGAAGAAGTGCCTGTAAAATCTTGGTTACTTGTGTTTGCCTGAGTTAGAAATGTAGATAACTGCCAACTAGAAGGGGGGCTGTTCAATCTGTCACCTGTTGAGGAAATATTACCCCAAAATATCACAAAGATTTAAAACCAGAAATTACTTTGATAAATGGGAAAGTAATCCAATATGAGTTTCAAAAATCAGACAGACTCTTATTTACAGAAATCCTAAAATTTCATCCCTTTTCAATGAGATGGTTGCAAAAAACAATTTGTTGGAATGAGAAATCAGGTTTCTACCAAATTACATTAAGAAATCAAATATTGGATGTCCCACTTCAGTGAGCATAGGTAATTGTATAGCTTTCTAACATTCAGGCAGAATGCTGTTTAAATGGCACAGTGTAAATTTTGTGAAGTAATTTATGGTCATATCATGCACCTCTCTTATGAGACTTCCATGGAAATTTCAGTTTTCTGACCTGCAGTTTATGTGCAATTAAGCAAAACAACATGTTTTTCAAACCATCTAGCTAAAGATAAGTTAACATGAAAATAAAATCCGTCAGAAAAAATACTGCTCTATGATCAAGTGATTTAAAAATCAACTTATATTAAAAACTTTCTGTCATATCTACTTCCTATTCTATTGTATCTTATACACTATATAAATGTAGCTTCATTAAAATGAACAAATGTTAGTCTTGGAATCCAGTAGGCATGAAAACAGATGGCAACAAAGATAAAGAACATCTGCATCTTTGGGGATTTAAATCTCTTATTTGCTCGTAAGTAACAGTGACAAATTGAACATTAGAACAAAAAGTGCAGTTATCTGAAAAATCAGTCTACATCAAAGATGTCAAACACTGTGATTCATAAAACTTTAAAGACAGTAATTATCCTGAACAGCCTCTAAAAGGAGAAAAAAAAAAAAAAGGAAGAAAAAAGAAAAAAGACAATGAGTGGAATTTCTAGAAGCAGGTTATTAATTACAGCCAGTGGCAAGATGTGCAAAAGGACTATCCAAAGAGAATTCCTGGCCTGAATAAAAGGAAATGTTGGAGAACAGAGAGGAAAAGTGCTGAAACTGCAAAAGGCCCTGGAGCCTTTCTCTTATTGAAGCCTAGCTATGTGACAAAGCTACAAGAAACAAATGGCATCCCCTGCAGCAAAGCCTTATATTATGGAGAAAAAAACCTCCAAACTTGTAGCTGACTTTATAAATGGAGAAACAGCCAACAGTCTCCTTTCAACTTCTGTCTTCAGGTTCACAGTTCTTTTATAGTTGTTTTACTTCACATGTTCTGTCCCCACTCAACTCTGTTAGGTGCCAACCTACCATGGGGAAGTTAAATTTGCTCCTTCAGGAAATCTGGTGCAAAATTTCTTGTCCAAACCATACTGACATAGATGAAAGAATCCTCCTCTGATTTCATCAGGCTACATCCAAAAACATCAAGCTACACGTGAAGTGTGACTTGAGAGAGAATAAAAGCACACTTGCAATAGAAGCAAGAGAAAGAAGGCACATGAGACTTCAGGACTTTGACTGGTCTCCTATGAATACATCAAGTAAACATGGGGAAGTTACTTCTCCTCTGTGCCTGCAGTTCCCATCTGAGAATGAGGTGGTGACTCTGTATCATTCCTGGTCCTCAACCAGGCTTGTTTTTATTTTGTTCAGAAAGACAATGTACTCACACTGAGCATGCATAACTCTTTGGTTCACTATGGAAAATGTTGATTTTTATTTTGGAAAGTATTTAAACATCACACCCAGAAGTTTCTACCAAATTATCTTTGGATGGGGTCCAGACTGGAAAATCTAACTACATACCAAAGAAAAATTCTGGACTGTTACTAAACATACCATGAAAAAATCTCCCAAATCCAGAAACTAACAGGCTCAGGTAAAGACAAGGAGATGTGATTTGGGAAAAATGAAAGAATAAAATTTAGCACCATTTTACCTTAAGGCCATGCAGCAATCCTTCTAGGATTATCTCCAGCAGGTGTGCTAGTATTAGGAATATTCCCTCAAACTGTTCAAAGACCGCCACAAACTAGATGAACTCTGCTACATCCACCATTAGGCTGTTCATTCCAGTTTCAGTGGAAACCTGAAGTTAACAAAGGCTTATGGCTGAACTAATAAAATATGTTATGGGATTCTCAGGAAAATCTACTTAAAATTTTGAGTATAAATTGTCCATGGTTTTATTCCAGTGTGTTTGACTTGCCTTTACTGTCTCTCATCTAAATTTGCACATATACATAATATAAATTATATTATATACATACAGAAGAAGGATATAAAAAGAGAACAAAACCTTCAGGTTATGAAAAGCAGCATTCTTGATAATGAAGCTACAGGCAAGTCAAGTAATTAGATGGATCATGCAATTAATTTTAAACAGGAGATCAGAATTTAAATTACTTGAGCAGATTACGAGCACTATGAAACTGGAGCAGTGTGAGACCCAGCACTGGGATAAATTGGCTTCTTTCTGAACAAATAGGCTAGAATTTGCCACTCAGAATTTCACATTCTTAAATCAGAATGTCTTGAACTTCAGATTCCAGGGACCCAGTAGGGCAGAACTCCCTTTATAGTCAGTGGAAAATATGTCCTTCAGAGAGTGATCTGGGCTGAAGATGGAAGCAGTCTTCTTCCATAAACTAGTCCTCTGCCTTTACTGAAGGAAGGGAATGCCTGACAATTAGTTTCCTCACTTGGATATACAGAAATACCTGAAGTCACTAGCTCAACATACTGTGACCACAGCATTGATAACCACAGGCTGAAAGATGGGAAGGGCATGAGACCAAAGAACAAAGGCAGATCATCACCTTAGAATGATGAATCCACCACTTTAGAATTTGGAAGCCTGAAACATCTGCATTTACAACAATATAGTCAGTCAACAATAGCAAAACTGCAAACCATGGTACATTTTTATAGTAAATGTACTGACAGGGGAAAAAAAGACAGGAAGACAATTTAATCACATGAGGAAACTTCCAAATCAAAAAGTCATTATTTGCTACTCTTACAGATATTTGAACATCTGAGTCAAAGCACTCACAAGTCAGAAACTTTGGATTAGCCATAGGAACTTCACTCCAATTAACTCTGGAGGCTTCCACTTCTAAGCCAGGGTGTAGTGACAGTGTCTTATGCAATGAGTCTCCCTGGCAACTAGGATGACTTTCAGAGTTCGCTTCAGAGGTTGCGCAGCTGCATTTCCATAGTCCAGTTTTTAAAGATCTATCTTGACCCTGCAACTTCTTTTTCACTTACCCTGAGGCTCAGTAAAATTCAGTTACACCTCTTTACACATAAGCATATCTTACATATTTTTGCTTCATCTGTAAATCATGATTTCCCCCCTCAAAACACCAATTACTGAAACACACCCATGAGGGACAGAAATGTACAAAACTTCCTATACTTATATAACCCTTGCCAATAAGGAAAGTTGGACCAAAAGACCTGACAAAGCCTGATATTATAGCTCTTAATCCATCACAGTTAGAAGCAGATACTCTATGGAACTGGCCTGTCTCCAACACATCAGCCCTTAAAAATGAAATCATCATGATGAGCATCTGCTTTTCTACATAATTTGAAAACTTTCAAATGGCACATAATATGCAAATATCAAATTTGGAAGTCCAAGAGGAGTCACCTGCTGAAAGACTCACGGCTGCAAAGACAGTGGGCAAATGAGAGCCAATGTTCTTCTAGCGATTACTTTTTCAGAGGGTTTCTAGTCATCATCATGGAGAAATCAAGAAAAAAAAGTATTTCCTATGGTTGACATTGTGGCTACGCAATATTATGGTGACAAAGGAGGTATCTAAGCATGTAACACACAGTAAGTTAAATCTTGTCTGGAATGAGCTGCCTCCAGGACTGGAAGCAGGATAGCTGCACGAGCATGGCTCTGAGCCCAGACTAATTAGCCCTGCTGAGAACATGTTAACATGGCTATTTGGCTTCCGGGACCCGGCTAGTGCGGCTGAACGGGAAAGAAGGACATTGCCAGGACAGATCCAAGGGCTTTGGAAAGAGATCAATTATCTATATAATATAGAAATACCAATAATGATAATGGGCCAGCTATCCCTAGTCACAGCAAAGGCATGGCTACACTATTTCCAGGACAAGAAAAACACCTCTTAACTTTTACAAACAAGCAGCCCCGTGGCAAAGCCCACCGGAGATTCTGGACTTGCAGCCGCAGAGAATAGCTCCCTCCTGCCATTCTGGGAATACAAATTGCTTAAAGCACCAGATGGGAGGCAAGGTCATAGCCTTGAACTCTGCTGATGTTCATGGCTTTGGAAATAAATTACATTACCCAAAGGTGGAATGCAGGGTGTGTCCAGGGCTCTCGACTCAAGAGCTCTTAAAATGATTACATTCCAGTGTGCTTAGAAAGTACAGTTTAACCAAGAGGGCTGTGCCTAATTGCTGTATTCTTTTCCCCAGGTACAGCTTGGTATATATAGGGGTGGAATGGTATTCAAAAAAAAAAAGAAAAAAAGACAAAGAGCTCACTTGTTCCCACTAGAACAAAGGCTGCTTCTGGATACCGAACACTTTGGGAAATATGGGAAAACATCAGGGGCCAAAGTCTGATTTCTTGGCAGTTGAGGTCTCGGAAACCAGACTCTAAGACTGCATGCTGTAACTTTTGCAATGCATCACCCAAACCATTAAAGAGAAGCTTGTAACACAGCAAATGCAAACTGCTATAATAATAAACAGGATTTTCATACTGCAGCAGAGAGACTACTACTTTTGGCTAATTTCCACTCCATTCCAACAGGATGAGGTTGTAACTACGAAAAGACGTGTTTCTATACAGATAACAAACAAACAAAAGCTCCAAAAACTTTCCTCCCTCTTCAAAACCTTTTCTGTGACTGAGATTTTTATTTTTCACTTTATTTGAGTGGGGAAAATAGGAAGGAAAATTGGGTCTCTTCTAGGGCTATACTTGTACATATATGAGGTTGTTGATAAATAGAATTACAATTCTGCCATCATTTAGTGGTGGATATGTACAAAAATGTAGCTGACTTATTACTGGACTGCACAGGGCACAGTGCATGGATGCTGCAATTGTTGGGTTTTTTTTCCAAATCTTGCTCAATGTGTAATTACTGTGTCCTGTCTTTACCTGAAGCAAAGCGGTTCAGCATTGTGGGCCTGAAGACAGTGTATCTGTAAAAGCTTATGCCTGTGTTTCTAGAAGTGGAAATAACTGGATCCATGACCTTAAGAAGTTAAGGTTTGCAAGATCATTTAATATACACTTGTGTAACTGAATGAATTTCAAAAAAGAAATAAATTTTGCCGGCTAATCTTCAATAATAGTTTTTCTTTTTAGTTATGGCCTTACATGAAAAGAAAGCAAATAACCCCAAACATTGCAATTTATGTAAGTATGAACATACCATAAATAGTATCAGGTATTGCAGATAGGGCAATGATACTTCTTCTGCCTCACTCAAACCAAAACCAGGAAATGCCATTTGCCATGATAAATGACACAACTGGCTCTGAAAGTGACTGTTGAAAGCACTTCCTCCCCAGTGCCAGTGATATCCCTCAGTGACACAGAGCAGATGACGTAAACCCGAGTGAGCGGCTGCGCTCGCGCGGCACAGGCTGCAGGACACTGGGCACGGATGGTCTGGTGAACAGGACAAGTGACAGCTGTTAGACTCTGGGCTAAGAGCTGCCAGCAGGAGCATTGCTGTCTTCTGGGTCTGAAAGTAGCTGGGAAAGGAGAATGCTTTCCAAAAATTTTCCCTAAGGGAGAGGATCACTGAGAGACCATATTGTTGAACCTTTGAAAATTAGCCAAAGAATAGGCTGCATTGACTAAGCTTCTTATTAAAAACAAAGCCTATTCTAATTTCAGCATGTGTTTCTGGCATTAATGGACAGGAGCCCTAAGGCAGAGTGAGGTAGAGAGCAATTGAGTTCTAGTAGAAAAAGACTGTGTTTACACCAAGCAAATTATGTCAGAAGTTGCTGAGCTCCTCCCATTCAGTGTTATTCTCTGCTTAACAGGGAAAGGGGGCAAAGGCTTAACTTTGTGCAGTACAGGTCACATTAATGAGACAGTACAAGTAGAAATTGTTGTTATCAGTTGTTGCAATCAAAGGCATTGTTCCCGTGTCAGAGACAATTAAGCACAGCAGATGTTTCACACCACAGCACAGATCCAAAATATCTCAGTCCATAAACAGACAAGACTATTTGCATACTTTAATTTATATTAAATACCCATAATAATTCGATTTTTATTATAATAATTAGCAAACTAATTTTTAAAATTTGTTAGTAATTAAGACAAATATCCAAAAAACCAGGAGTCTAGATTATCAAAAGAATTCTGCAACCAGTGGGAAGTGCTCAGTAAATAACGAAGACAGTGCAGAACTATTAATAATAATCACCTTGCTTATCACTTTTCATTGTTTTGCTTTGACTACTAAAAATAAAATTCATGACATTTTTCCCATTAACATGATTACTCTACAAATTCATTCTCATTTGAGGTATGATTATACATAGTCATTAGGACTTCTTTACAATACATTTGCTTTTATTATGATAGCTTATCTCCTTTTTTTTTCTCTAGGTAAAGCATGCTGGGGATTTCTAGCCAGTATATCCTAGTTTACTATACTCTCTCATGTGCCTTGGTTTGAAAATGCTGTCGATCAATTTTTCTTAATGCATTAAGTGCTTTCTCATAATCAGCAATGCCATGTCTAGCAGCAAATCATGTATGTTTGCATTTCCATTCTGCCATTAATCACACTGCAGTGAAATACCCAACTAAAGATTATCCATTCTTTCGTCTCACTAAAAACCTACTAGAGAACTGATTTATGAATGAGTGTTTTGTTTTCTTAACACTTTAGGTCAAGGACAGAAGTGTGAAATGGCTGTGGCCACTGAAATCTCAGTGGGAGCCGGGAGTTTGCTGGACTGCAGAGCAGTTGTAGATTTACACATCCATACACTTGTCCACTCTTTGTTTTTCAGTGTCCACAGCTAAATGAGTGCTCTTCTTCCACACACATCTTATTGCAGATCACAAATGCTTTTGTTCATTTACTGATTTTCAAGTTTCTCAAGACAGTAATTTTCACCTCCAGCAGAGTCACATTGCTCAGAAAATGCAAGTCAGTTAAAGCTTCTGAACAAAATATCACAGAAATGTACCTACTTGTGTGACTGTGGTGTTGCTGACACCTGATTTATCACAAGATAAACATTTGCTCCAAGCTTATGTTTACTATGTTACTAACATGAAGGCAGCTTTCAAGTTCCATTTTCCTGACTTTTACTGGTGATTCCTGAGGACCAAAGGACAGGGTGGGAGCACTTACACTGACTGCTTCTGTTACTGCAGAAGACAGGAACAGAATGTCCTAGGGGACAGGGGAGTGGATAGAGAGTGTGTTTGACATAGAAGTCTACAGACCCTTCTGCCACTGTGGCTAGAGACCTCAGTTAAAACCATCAGGCTGTTAAACAGCAAACTACACTGACTGCTGTCTTCGTGTGCAGGAACTATTTTTTCTTCTCATTATCTTTTGAGGAGGTTTCTGCCCTTGGCAGAGATGCTTCTCCAAGAAGAGTGTAGCTTGTGAAAGCCTGAGTCTGTATATACCAGCGGGGCACAAACCTTTCATAAGAGACAAACCTAAGCATAATGAAGGAGAAAGTGAAGGAGCAATCATTTAAAGAAGGTCAGGCTCCAGCCAAATGAACTTTTTACACTGCAGCAGACCCAGGGTCTGGTTCCTCCTGGTCAATGGGTCAAGGACTGCTCTTCTTCCCAAGGGAGAAAACTGCCAGGCAGATGTGGGTGTAGCTCAGAAACATTTTTATCCTCCCTCCACCCCAGCTGGTTATCAGGAATGTGCAGAAACAAATGACTGACCCTAGCTCTCAGTAATGCCCAGGAATGATGTACAGGGCTAGGCTGACAGGATGGGTTTGCATATCTGTGCATTCAGGGGGCACTTTCCATAAAACCCCAAATACCTTGCCAATGGGGACACTTTGATACATCCATCCTCACTGAAAGCTCTTGAAACAAAGCAGGAAATGGCTGCATTTCTGAAGGTCAATACTTCTTTGTTTGGACACAGGATCATAATTTATCAACATACTAGCTTTTTCAAAAGAGGTACACAGTAAATATCAAGTCTGGTTTTTTGCAAGTAAATTTCAGATGGCATTAGTAATCTGTGTTCAGAAAAATTACTATGACGGCTCATCGGGTAACAAAGGGGAAAACATATTTCTCACAAAAATAAACCAAACTTGTTTAGTTTTTCTCTTTACACAAAATAAAAAGATAGAGTCTTCACCTTACAAACTCTCCCAACTCTGGAAAGGATTGTCTTGTCAGATGTGCCACTATCTTGTGATATTTCTCGAAAAAAGAAGTAGATTTTATCATCATCTGGGTTATAGGTATCTGGGATGGGAAAAGTTCCAATGAATTTCGCTCCTAGAATTAAAAAAAAAATGGGGGGTTAAAAATCTGAAGAAAAGCCTTAGTACTTGCTGTTAAATCTCTGCATTTATGTTACATCTTCCAGTGAAACAAAAGTATTATACATATATGTAGTAGCAAGTTTCTTACTTACTCTGAGTGAAAACCACCATGGAGCCTGAAGTATTTACTCTTAAGCTGATGTTTTTGTGTATATATCTTACTATCGCTAGCAAAAGTTTGCAGCACTGGTTATCACTCTCTGAAAATAGAATAATTATCAATACAAAATATTGCCTACACAAATCTGCCTTACTGCTTTTGACACCAAAATGAAGCTAAGTATATTTTCTGAAGTCACCTGGTAGAATTTAAATTAATTTTACTACTCATTGCAGCAGTTATGAATACAGAAAAACACTACTGTTTACTAGAGATGGCTTGCAAAGGAATGTTTCCCACATATCTGTGATACAGCAATCTTACTGACTACATCTACCAAATCCAACACAGTGCCACACTGGAATTCCCAGTTAGCACAGCAAACTCCAACACTGGCTGGTCAGTCTTAAGGACACAGTTCCTTGTGCTTGAAAGCAGACTGGCTATATCAATGTAATGGCTTGTCTGGGTTATTTAAATCTGCTTTTGCAAGAAATGCCTTGTCTTGGCATGCTGGGCCATTATATTATTCCTGATCTCTTCCAAGGCAAGCTTGCGTGTCTGCCTGCATCTTAGAGGCATGTTTACTGGGCCAAGATGCTCTTTGCTGTCTTCCCAAGCTCCCTCATCCATGGCCTCCAATCCTGCTCTACCTGCTCACTAGTTGAGGGCTTTTGTTTTTGGGATTTTTTGTTTGTTTGCCTTTAAATTTTGCACTAAAATCAGAAATTGAAGCAATTGAAAGGTCCCTGACTGCAGCAGAACAGGCAGCACACAGCCTTGCACAAGTGAACCAGCCACCTGGGGCAGTGATTTTTAAGATATTCCCCAGTGTGCTACAATAGATGAGCTCTTCTGAGGGCACTTGGATCAATGATGTTTTTCTTTAAACAGAAGTGGCTATACAAATACAGTGCAAAGAGACCCTTGACTCTAAAATACATTCTTTCAGCAATAAAATACACAGTCTTTGTCCCCCATTATCAGGTAGGCTGCAGTAGAAAGCAATAAGGAGGGTGGTGTAAGAATGCAGAGCAAACAGAGCACACTGTTTATATGGGGGAATACTATTATCAGCTTTCAATATATCTTCATGCTTTTGTCCTTTTCATAATGATTGTTACTTTATATTAGCCATGAGGAATTTTCACCGTGAACTCTACAGTACACACAGAAGAAAAAGAGAGTGCTTGATTAAAAAGTTTGCAGTCTGAGACAAAGGGCCTGAGACAAAATGGGATGTAAGTGCTCAGTGTGCACCTTCATGACAGCAGACTAAATTTATGGGTGAAAATAGCCACAGTGCTGCTTCCATTTTAAACCTTTCTGACACTAGAGAATGGTGTCAGCAGAAAAAATGAAATGATGCAGTCATCAAGATCTGTAAATTTAAGTCAGGATTTCAAAATGAGCTTGAGGAAAATATTCAATTACCCCTCAGGGCCTGTAAGGCTACTTTGAAGATTAGATCTCTAAGTGTGAATAAATACATAAATATGCTTCCAGTACAGTTTCTTAAACATGTGGTTAGTTAAACAGCCATTTAAGAAGAAACCTGTGAAATACTTCTATAACACGTTTTTGAAATTCACATCCTTTTTTTTCTTAATCCACATTCACAGAACAAAACACTGAATATACAGGGGGTTTAAGATTAAACTTCATTGCTTTCTTTGGCAAGACAAATGCAAAAATAAATGTCTCAATACCAATTCCTGGAACAGACTTAGAAGAATCTCTAACAAATTAAAGGAACACAAATATTTAACTATTTTAAGTCACAATTGAAAACACTGATATTGAAAGTTAAATCCAAACAAAAATACATTGTAAAAGATACAAAGTGAAAACAATTAAATGAAAGCAATTACGATCTGAAAAGCACATTATGTTCAGCAAGTGAGATCTCTGTCTCATCTTTTCTAACCCATCTACGCAACATAAAGAAGCGCATTTCAACTAACTGGAATTAGGCTTTTGGATTGTTTGCACGGGAGAAAAAACTAATGAAGATGATTTTGAACCACTGTATGTTTTCCCATAGACAGGGCTATCCCCCCCAATATTTGCTTCAGCAGAAGATTTTCCCATATATTAAGTTCATGGCTAGACTGTATGTAACCAAAGTGGGGATTTGAGGCATCATGAGCTCTGGCAATAGATGGTACAGGTGCTGCTTATGCTTTTTTCAACATGCTCATGCAGCCTGGTGGAAAAAGCTGATACAGCTGGTCCTTCACTGCTGAGTTAGTGTTGGTTACCTGCTGGCCATCACCCCCTTCTGAAACCAGCAGTGATTTTTGGCAGCGCAACCTGTGGAGAAATGAGGCTCAGAAAAAGAGGACCACGAAGCAGTGGCTGTCCCAGAACACGAAGAAATGAGAAAGCAACCTGAAACAGTGGGAAGAAGCACCTTTGTGAAGTTGGGCTGCCAGAAGTATGTGGCATGACAGAATGCAAAGGACAGTGCTTACCTCATTTACCATAACCACCTAGAAGTCAAGCTCCTAACCCATTCTCAGCCAGGTCCTTTCTCGGGGAGGGACAAAGTGACAATGAATAATCCTATTTTAAGACAGATTCCTACAATAGGCGGGGTGAGTCACCCTCTGGAAGTGTCACTTCTCTCAGTAAATTACAGAGGCAAGCGAAAAGACTGAGCTCAGACAGGATGCTACGCTTTTGCCTTTTAGAGCTAAGGGAGCTGAATCCCATCCAAAGCTTGCAGGATATAAAGAACTCATTGCCTGCAGGACTTTGCCCTGGAAAGACGAATAAATTGCTATGAAAAAAGTGAAAAGGAAAAAAAAAAAAGGTTGAATGCAATTCAAGGAAGCCCTCGTTCCAGCTATGGCCTTCTCTTCCTCAGAAGGAGGGAGGAATGTGCAGCTGTTCAGTGGATGCCTGTGTGTAGGGCCAGCGGGATGCTGTCCCCTGCCCACGGGGCTGGCACGGGGCAGACTCGGTTCCAGTGGGCGGCTCTGCCATCCGGAGAGGGGCCACCAGCCCCACGTGCCCCGTCCCCGGGCGAGGCAGCTCCGGCAGCAGCTGTGGGAACTCCTGATTCCCCAGCCCCGCTCCCCTCTGCTCCAGTGCCACCCTTGCGGGAGTATGAGCACGTGTGAACCTGAGTCATGGGAAAGATTAGCTGCCTTCCCCCTTTTCCCCTTTGTGGAGCTGCTATTCAGTCACTGAGATTAGGACATGTCTTAATTAGTCAAGATAGAGATGCCCTGCAAGGAACTGGAAGGTATCCCACGCATTTTTCCCTCATGCTTTGTCTTTACCTCCCTTCCCTCAAGGAAGGATAATTCTGTTTCCAGAAACAGAATAAGACTAAACTTTAAAAATATTAAGGTGCATTATAGCAAAACTTCCTTGGTCCTCTGGAAGAAAACAAGCTGTACATTTTATGCTTATCCTAAGTAAAACATGAGTCATGCATGGTAGTAATTTATTTCCAACTGTACAATTCTTCAAGTATGTACAAATTTTCCTGGAGGTCTAACACATGCTTGGTAAATGGGTGGTAGATTTAGGGAAAAGGGGATTTAGATGAGATGGGAGTTTCAAACCTGAAATCAAGTAAATATTTTCTTTATAGCAATATTGGCTGAAAGCACAAAAGTACGTAACTGGTAACATTACACAATAAACTAGAAATATATTGGCCACCCTATGGTTTACTGCAGAAATTATGCCATCATTTGAAGTTGCACTTAAAATTTTCTCCAACCTTAAAAGGACTGTTTCAAAATATTAAAAGCACCTAGTTTATGTCTATGCCTCTTAGTATAACACTGAATGGATTGTGTTTGTGAAATCTTAGACAGAATTGTGGCTGTAGGGTTTTATATGCCTGGAAACAAGGTAAACCTGAAGAATATATGGAGTCTTCAGTGTTTATACAGTGTGGGGCAATTTTCACCTCACAGTCTAGCACACTGAAGTTGTTTTTCAGACCCAGACATATTAATATACGGTTCTCCTTAGAAAAGTACAGACGCTCTAAGTGAAAACAGAATAAATCATGAATCAATCTAAAAGAGAGAGGACAGGCAGACACCCCCCACCCAGTCTCCAAGTTAAAACATCTAAACATTTCTCAAACCTACAGTTTATTCTGTTTTCTTGTACCATTCCCTTGCCTCAAACTGCTCATGAAAAAACAATAATAAGAGAAAAATGTTTGGAACTGGATTTTTAAGTTTCAGCTTCTTTTGGACTGGGAACTGAACCCTGTAATGCTCATCAAGGTGGATCTCTACTGATGGTAACACCAGATGCTCCTCAGGGCTAAACTACAGTAAATCTTTCTTTTTAGCTTATTACTGCATCCCTTAGGAAAGCAGCTACCCAGCCACCTTTCCATGCTGAGCACCTGCAGGCCACCAGTGATAAAACTGGATATGCAGTTCCATGGCTAATTAGATTTAAAGAACCGACTGCTGGAAGGACCCATCCTGGTCCATATCACAGTCCAGTTCTGGTCTGCAGGGCACAAGGGGTGTGTGGAAACGAGAGAGAGGAGATAGGAGAGGTGGGACAACAAAGACTTTGAGCACAGGAAATGGAAGTGGGATAGGCCAGCAGAGTCAGATGTGAGATTCTTCTATCACCTATCTGGAAAGGTAAAAATTACTTTTAAGTGGCTTTTCCTTTTCCCCTCATCTCACAGCAGAAATCCTGGGGCTATGGAGTTATATCTAGATAGAAATTTAAGGCAACAATACAGAAGAACGAAAAGAAGGGGTAGGGAAAATGTATTAGGAAAAAAAAAGAACATTTCCTCTTGTTGAGGTCTAAAAGAGTTAAGAGGCAAAATTATCCTTTTTAGAAGTTGTCTGCTGGGAAGACAACTTAACCCTGTGGTCAGCAGGCCCTGGCTTTACACAGCACCCATAATAGTTACACAAGCATCCTGAGCCAGGGCCAGTGTTGCCACATCTTTAAAGACAGTTGACAGCTAAAAGGGGGATGCTTTAATTGAGCAGGGTTAGCTTATGAGTGAAGTTTTCCATGCTACTCTGTGTGTGGTTTGAGACTGGCTGGGTGCAAATGCAGCCAGTTTTTTAGAGGGTTTACTAGCTCACAATGTTTTTTAACGGGCAAGAAAAAGCAGTGTTTTGCTTGGGAAGCTATTTTAGTGTGCCCTTAGTGGTTTCAAAATGATCCTCACAGCAACAAAGGGTATTTTTCCCCCTAGAAAAAGGAAAAGAAAAGAAAAAAAGACCTCCTACCAAAGACTGTGGAATTCCTAGTCTGTCATTTCAACATGCTGTATGGAACAGCTTTTAACAAGTGATTGGAAAAAACAGTTAAAAAAAAATTATTCCAACAAGACTGGATATAGAAGCACTTAAGTCATGATATTATTGCAATTGTAGGATTATATACAGATATGTAGATCAAAGACAGAAACTATGATTAGGTCTTATGCTCCTACTCTTCCCTTAATTAGCATTTTCACCTCTGTGACTTTTCTCAAGTGCATTTCTGTTCCACTGAGCTTTTTAAAAGAAGCCTACGTAATCCAAAGACTCCGTGATACAATATCTATATTTATAGTTACTGGACATATATTTATATAAGGAAGGAGCTATTAACTTCAGAGAGGCAGGGACAATGCAAATGACAACAGCATATGTTTGGGATCTTACCAGTAAGCCAGTAATGTTCAGAAATGTCAGTTCTGATGTAATGGTGGTCGTGAGAAGGGCCCAGAGAACGCGTCAAAGCAGTGTCTTTGCCAAGGAAATCAGAAGCTGTTCCAGCATAAAGATACTCATCTGCAAATGAAAAAGAAATAGGTTTCCTACAGCTGTGGTGCAAAAAAAATTAAAACCATTTACATTTTGTTGGGTGAACAACACCTGTGTTTAATTGGTCTATGAACTAATTTAATGCGTTAAAACATTACTGGGTCACATTTTAATGGGTTTTTTGGTTCTGTGAATTTACTTACACTTAAATGAGAGTCATATTTGTAATTATATGTCTGAGAAATAGCATAGTCAAAGCCTAATTTTCAGATCTTTCAGGCACTCAGGAAAGTAAATTTTCCAGGCTTTAATGGGTACTGGGCTCTTAAGGGTATAAAAGTCTATTTAATCTGAATAGACCATGCACCTGGGAGCCATGGTGAGGACAGCCACCCGTCCCCTCCAGCTACCTCCTGCGCCCCAGGACTGCCACGACCCCAATGGCTTTGCTGCTCCTGACCCAGAAAAATGGGATGGATTCCCCACTGGAATGCTGCAGCTTGGCCCATTCCTGGTGCAAGGATCTCCATCCAACACTTAATTCACGAAGAGGAATTCAGGCACAAATTTAGGGAATTTGTGTTAATGGCAGGAATATGGCTACACACACAAATCGTCATCATTTTAACACTGAGTGGTCTCACTAAAATGAATGACACATCTTGCTTGAATAAGGCAGCCAGAATTTGCCTCACAAGGACACTACATGTACAACACAGTGCCGTGAGCTTGCTGCAATTGCAGTCACTATTTGCTCTTCTGCCATTTCTGTGGGCAATGAAAACGCAAAGAAATGCACAATATTTTCTGTTTCCCTTCAGATCTCAGTACTTTTCAGAAAGAAACAAAGAAACAGTATCATTGTGATTTTTTTTTTAACCATATAGTGCATTTTAAAATACTCCCTTTTTCTGTAAAATAACCAGATAGCTTTATTGGTTGGAAGAGGGGTTTTTTTGTTTAATGACTTGCAGAAATAAATCCCTAGAGTTCATAAAAACAAAAAAGTTCATGTTCATAAATGATAATCTTATAAAAAGCCATATGATACATAAAAATCCCCTTCCAAAAGTTCCTTCTCCAGGTTTTCTGATACTCCTGGGTTGAAACATTTCACAAGATCTTTTAGAGAGAAGCCTTTGTTGAGAGTGAATGGTAGATAAATACCATTCAACGCTGATGTTTGTGCTTTCATTTGCGAAAGATGTAAATGCACTTAAAAAAGTAAGATCAAGGGGTGGGGGGGAATCAACAAACCAACCCACAACCTATGATCCACAAGCACTTTATTTGTCCAAAAAAGATCTATCATCTTTCTTTTTACCTCATTATTATTGTTACTTCTGTATTATTGCCATGACAGTTGTGGAAAGCACATCTTTCAGACAGCATGTTGCCTTTGTAAAGAAACAACAGTGCATTCTGAAAGGTATTTGTCATAATGAGGAATGGGCAGGGTAATTGGTGTTTGCTAACTGACAGGAACTCGGTGATCGATACATCTGAAGGACCAACAGAAATTCTCCATCCTTGCTTAGGCTCTGCTGACAAGGCATTTTCAGCACTTCTCTCAACGTTTGGTATCTCTCATTCCAAGTTCCTATTACATCCTGAACAGCTGTGGTGAGTGGTAATTTATAATAGAGGATGGATGATCAGCAGGTGATTTTTCAGTCAAAAAGACTAGTTTTTCAAATTTATCTGTGGGATTTACTTGAAGTGGTATGTCGTGTAGTACTCAGATTACCTATTTCTACAATGAATGAAAATTACTCAGTTGCATTAACTTACATATATGAGGGAAAATATAGTTAGACATTACTTAGCTCATAAATGTATAACTGAATAAAAATTGTTCTCTGAAAGATACAAGTAATCTTTATTGCCATTTGGCAGATAAATAAAAGTTGACAGAGAGAAGTCACACACCAAGGTTACTCTGCTCATCAGTGGCAGAGATGGGAGATGATCTCACCTGAGCTCCAGGGAAGCATCTTATGCATGAAATATACTGCTCTCCTAGTTCATTTGGGAATAAGGTAAGCATCCAAAAATAGACCAGAAACACATTCTCTGATCAGGCCTGCAACTCTTTACAGTGCTCCTTGTACATTATTGTGAAGCACCTGACACCAGGCACAGTCAAAAAAGGGACACTAGAATACCCTGACCATTAATTTTATCTAGCACAAAAATTGTTATGTAGCAAAGTTCATGTCTTAGGTAGCTAAAGGACAGCAGCTTCTTCATTTCACAAGATTTAATAGAACAGTCAAAGCACTAGAGTACTACTGAAATTAGGCAATGCTGTAATAAATCAGAGAGTTCTATTGCTTGCATTAAAAAAAAAAAAGTAAAAAAAAAGTTAAAGTTTCTGGAACTCCATTTTAAAAATAGACTTCACAGTCATTAAAGAGTACTAGGGGTCTCTGAAAAGAATAAGCAGAGGCTTTAATCTATTGTTTTTAATAAAGGAAGTCCTGCCCCATCTGTAGGGTCAGAATCACAAATCATCTATCTTATTATCTGAGAATAAAGACTGAACATTAGTCATATTCTTTTTATAACACAGAGTGACCGATACTTCAAAGCATTGTCACCACTGCTCTTTGGCTGTAAATGAAAACGTCATGGTGCTTCACTCTTATCTTGTATTCATATGCTTGACGGACAAGTTAAATGAAAATTGTCCAAAGCTATGAACCAAACCATGACAAAAGTAGCTCTTAGAGTGATTTGAAATCCGGAGGTCAAGCTGACATTCCTCGGCCCCAAATGTCAGACCACACAGTGCTGTGATGCACGCAGCAGGCAGAGTGCACTATCTTGTTCCTTGGCTCCCAGCTTCAGAAGTGGCTACTCGAGTAAATAGAAACCTCAGAAACGTATTTATGGAAATAGTGCATGTCAGCAGACTTCAAAGGGCAGAACATATTGATAATTGCAGAAAGAGGCCCACAAGGGCTTCAAACACTCTCTGTCCATGTGGGTTTTTTTGCTGTCCTCTCAAAGGAGCAATGACTGTGTGAGGGTGAAACTGCCTTCCTGCCCGGCTGACAGAGGCTTTACAGCCGTTCTAATGCCTCTGTTTGCACTGCTGCCCTTCCAGCTCTCTGGTGTCTGCAGCCTGAGGACTTCCCCAGCTCTGAGAGCACAAACCAGCACTGGAAACACGACCAGTGCCAGAGGAGCTCCAGCGGTGACATCTGCTGTGCCCCTAGGCTCACATCCCGAGCCATCACAGGTCCGAGGGAAGCACCTGGCTCTGGTGGCTCCTTACCTGCCATCACTGAAGCAAACGGCTGCTGGGGATCGAATGGGCATTTCAACCTGCCAGATTCTAGGTTCTGGGTGTCCAAACGGAATACCATTTCCTGAGAATAAACACAAATTCATTATCCTGGTGTGGCTACAGAGAAAAACTCACTTAGACAGCCTGTTCTGCTAATGTACGAAGTAAAGGTGTGTTAGATCATGCAGCTGTCATCTCAGCACTGATGTTTACAGTCTGTGTCTGTTTTATATCTAGATTTTTTCACTCAGTGTTTTGGTCACTCTATAATGAAACACAAATCTTTAAAAAATACAATTATTTTCAGAAAAAAGGAGATGCATTGTTCATTTCTACTCCAATTAAAAGCTGGATTGTACTTAAAAGGCAGTGGCTTCTATTTGGGAAAGTGCTGATAGACTGTGTTGCAACAGGAGACCCTGAAGGGATTCTGGCTGACACTGAAATTTCTCCAGGGACTGCTGAATAATGTTCACAGCAGACACAGTTCAGACTCTTTTAAAATGAAAGCAGCATATGCTCTCTCTTATTAACAAGGCTAATGATACAAGAGATACCAGAATAGATTCTTCCTTGTGGTTCCCAAATACAGTGTGATTAATTCCTGGGCCACAGAACAAGGGCATAGAGGAAGATAAAGAAAATAAATTACTTAAAAATTATTCCCTATGTTTTTAGTGGGCAATCAACAACTTAATTCCTATAAGCATCCATTTGAAGCTTTATTATAGTTCTGAATTGCCAGCAAGGGTTCTTTTACTTGCCCCTTTCAACAGTTTCCTGAAAGCACATTTAACCTGAAATCCATAGTGAGTCCTGCTGAAGGCAAATTGATAGCTCAGAGGAGTAAAGGGAACTCTCTGCAGGTATAGAGACTTGATCTCCAGAATTGTCCTGCCATTAAGAGAAGGGAGATTGCCTAGAGAATTGCTTTTAACGTATTTTCCTTTAACATGCTTTCCTACCTACAGTGATATTTAAAATCCCACTAGTACTCAGAAAACTAATCAATGTGGATTTAATGTCTATTGCAGAGAAAAAACTTTAGAAGCTAGTTTAAAGGAAAAAAAAAATCAAAACACCTCCATGACTTAAACAATTAAAAATAGGTGAAGTGATTTTAACTATTTGTTTCCATATCTCTGACTTGCAAGAGGCCTGGAGAGTAAAAATGACAAGCAAGTATGTCCAAAGATGGCCACATAAGATTAGACTTCACAACACTTTAATTCAATTCATCCTTAATGCACATCAGATTATAAATGACCAAACCTTTCTATGTTATTGAGGTGCCTCCTAAACTCTCTAGGCTCAGAAGACAAAAGCCCAGGATATTGAATAATTAAGCTCCTTAAGAGAAAAGAAAAATCAATTCCAATCTGTGAACATAAATTCAATTTCCTCCAGCAGTCCTAGCTCATACAAAGCAAAATTTAATCAGCAAAAAACTCTTGTTACCTTCCCAAACCTGTGGAATATCAAGCAAACCAAATTCTCAGGCTACTACAGTGAGCAGAGCAAGAACAAAACTAAACTAAAAATTAGGCATTTTTTTCTGAAAATGCTACACTGGTGTCCCTTTGTCCTTAGTTCTAGGATGTGCAACCCTGAGCTGCTCAGGGAACCCTTGCCTTACCACACGTGAAGAGGCTGTCTGCAAGCCCAGCAGTACTCAGGGGACCAAGGGAGTTATAGATCAACATCAAATATTTCAGACTTCACCTAGACAAACTAATGGACACTACCAGGCATTCACACAGAATGAACCTCCTGCTTTCACTTCGGGCAAAGCTTTCAAAGAAAAGAGCATCCCTTGGAGAGCTGTGGCTAACAGCACCATCCGGGCCAAGCCTCTTCTTCACCGGCCAAGAGAAGTTTTGGCAGTGACTCGAGCAATAACAAGGCAAGGACTTTAATCCCCTTTAATTGTGTGATCCCGTTGGGGATTTGTACTGCTTCAAAAGCAGTGTCTGCTGTGGTTTTGAGTCACCTGATCCACACTGTTTTCCTCTCTGTTTTCACAGCACTGGCACTGGCCAGGAGAGCACTGTGCTGATCTACCAGCAGCTTTTAAAGGTCAGCAGAGCACTGCCTGGTTTCACAGCCTCCATGAGGCTATCTCAGGGCCTGGCTCTCCCAAGCATCCCACAGCTTCCTAGAGAGGTTGCTAATTACCAGACATTCATTATCTGTTCTTATAACCCAGAGACTTAAATTTAAAAAAAAAAAAAAATTAGAAGGGGAGGGAGGGAAGAAAGAAAAAATACTAAGAGAATGGATCTGCACTAAAAGTGCTTTGACTTATCCTGTAGGACTCCTGGCTTCAGTTCCTACAAGGAAACATTTTCAACTGCCCGTCAAATTCACATCACTGGGCCTATCCTCAGCACCCTCCTGCCATGTCACATTTATCTGGAGAGGTGGTGGAAGGATGGTGGCTGAAGGGTGTTTGAGTCTCCAAGAAGGAAAGGGAAAATATGCCTGATGCCATTCAAGGGTGGTAACTCAGTTGGAGGCTGTAGAAGAGCTTCTCTGTCAGAAGAGGCAGGAGCAGTGCTGAACACTGTCCAACCTAACCCTGCAGCTGAGCAACCAGGAGGAATGTGGGAGAGGCAGGACTGGGAGACAGTGAGGGGATTAGGAAACACGATACCAGAATTCTTCTTCCATTTCCTCTCTAAGGTAATTGGTCATGTCTAACGGAGACAGACCCCTTGTCTAGACTGGCTGCTGGACTGAACAGTCAGACCAAATCCATAATTTCATAAGGTCTGGTGAAAACAACCTTCACAAATGAAGTAGTTGAAATGAAGTAGGGCAACGGTAGAGTGAATAAGGAATCTTGCTAATGAGCCAGAGGTAAACCAGAGCCTTACTTATACTCTTGCTGAGAGCTGTTCTATTCCATTCAGTTGTGTATTTGATCATTCAGCTAAGAAACCAGCATGATACAAGGGATCTAAAATTTCAGTTGCTTCAACTGGAGTATTTAAAGTAGCAAAGCAAAGTCAACAGAATTATTTAATTGTAAGCCAAATTATACAGCATATACCAGACAATACCAGGAGCATTAATGGTTTATTAGGGAAAGAACACCACTGCACAGATTTCTCACAGCTTCAGTTTTCTGTTGCATAGGCAACAGCCTATGGGCTGGTCATCGAACGCACAGACTGTGGGGTACATAATGATGGGTCTCAGTCTGGGCAAGCTTTTTAATCACTTTTCTTTTTTTCCATGAGGATCTTCCCTTGATTCCATGTATCAGTGATAGAACAAGGGGGAATGGCTTTTAATGAAATATGGTAGGTTTAGATAAGATAGCAGGAAGAAAATTGCTTCCTTTGAAGGCGGTGAGGCCCCAGCAGATTGTCCAAAGAAGTTGCGGATGCCCCATCCCTGGAAATGTTCAAGGCCAGGCTGGTTGGGGCTTTGAGCAGTCTGATCTAGTGGAAGATGTCTCTGCCTATGGCAGGGGGATTGAAACTAGATAATCTTCAAGGGCCCTTTCAACCCAAACCATTCTATAATTTTATTATTCTGTTTCAGGTTATTGCATTTATTAACTTTAAAACTCATTTCCTATATTCTAGAATTTCACCAAGCCCTAAAGAAAAGAGAAAGCTATTTCTATAGCAGCATAGGAAGCCTGCACCACAGGCAAGCAGCCAGACAGGTCACATCTCAACACTGTCTGAGAACAGCACCAGTGGGATAAATATAGCCAAGGTGTGATACATATAGGAGTTAAAAAGAGACTTGTGTACTAAGTGGCTGCTTGACACAACACCAAAATTCTTCTGTTGTGAGGGTAAGGTCTCAAACATTTACCACTTAGGACAGAGATTTCTGTGTCACCAGTAAATGAAGACCAATCAGCTGCTAACTTCAACTCAGGAATATGCCACTAGTGATGGAGGACACCCAACACCTCCTTAGTGACCAGACTGCAACACACTGCAAAGTCCTGAGATGCTGTCCCTGGACTCAGATTCAGAGACCCTTTTCAAAGTGTTTACTACTCTCATGCACAAGGCATAGGAAACCCTCTGTGGACTAGGGGTATATGTACACTAAAAGATAGAACTGTAAGTTTCATCTTGAACACTGAATGTATGTGCGTAAGTAAAGTATGTGCAGAAATTACTTACTAGAAAGGAAGACATCTGGGTTAGATGTTCTCTTCACTTAGTTAATCACCGGGAAGTGTCATTCTGAAGAACATTGTGTATTAAGCCTGAGGAAAGTGCTTTGTTCAAAAGCGATATGCACATACCAAATGTGAGAACAAGAGTTCCTGTCTGACCCACAGAATCCACCATTTACCCTGTTATTTATGCAAGCTGCTGTCAGGTCATTTTTTACACACTCACATAGTATTTTCCAATCTATGATGAATGCTAAACAAGATGAGGGCTATTCCTTGACATGTCAGACTAGTGAGAAAGTTGAATTACCTCTTTGTGAGTTCCAAGTTCAATGTATCCACAGAGAGGGTGAAACGCCCCTGTGCCACAGACATAAACATGGGTCCGGTTGTATGGCTGAAGAACTCGGATAAAATTGGCGCATTCTGTCTGTTGGGAAAAGAAAGACAAAGGTTACTTTTCATGTTTATTCTTCTCTTTCACATTATACATTCTACTAAGTTACAGCCATAGCACTGGTGCATTTAAACTCAAAACTACTGTAGCAGAGACTGTTTACAAAGTAGTTCAAAGCTGTGACGACTACAGTTTGACAGTGGCTATCTACAAGGTAGTTCATCAATCAGACTTGCAAACCTAATTCTGCTGTAATGCTTACAGGCACGAGAAGCTGTGTGCTCACAGCACAGTTTGGAGGGTATCTGTTCAGCCTGTGTTGTAGCAAACAACACCTGTCAACAATTGGGCAGAGGTCACAGAGCCACTGGGTTTGTCTGGCTACCAGTCCTCCTGCCTTTGCTCCCAGCTCAGGGTGCTGCACATGGTTTAACACCAAGATTACACGACTAAAGTAACTGTGGTGGGCTGAAAGGCTTCAACACACTTCCAAGGGTATGCTTTGTATATGAGTGAACTTTCTCTGCACCAACCACATCTAACTGGTCACTTTTATTTCGTCATTTCTGAGTCCATTGGGATGTCCTGGCTCTAGCTGGGCTGGGTCCGTGCTGGTAAGCAGCTGCTACATGCTGCAAGGATGACATGTGGGCTGGGGGGAAAGCCTTGATGTAGCCTTCCCCAAAATGAAATTAATACAGAAGCACATAACAAGTACTTCAGAGGGAAAACACAGGATCTGTTCATACATTCAAGACACCACCCTACACCTAAGTGAGAGTCCAAAACAAATATTCCCCTCTCAGGACCCTCTCCTTTTTCTCTTAGTATAGAAATAGATCAGCAAAAATCTTCCATATTCAGCAGTATCAGAACATTCCCAATGCTCAGCAAAGGTGTTGTTTAGATTTTGACTGCTGTAAAGATAAGGGTAGCAACAGGTTAGAACAAAAAGCTGAAATTCTTCAGGCAGAGAGCTGAGAGTGTTTTGAGCTGGAATCTACCTTGGTAACAAACATGCTGGATAGAAATCAGAAGATTTTATTTGGAGAGAAAAGGAAGAAATTTTATTTTACAGCCAGGAAATGTTTAAATTTATAGTGGGCTCTAGACACATGATGTAATCTGTGCTACACAAAACATATAAAAGTTGTATTGTATACACGCATATACCTTAAATATACTTCCTAAAGAAGATTTGTGGTTTCTGGGAAAAGCCATTGAGTCTGAGATTTTCTTTTAACCCTAAATGCAGCTGTCTGCAAATTAAGTTGATTTGTACACTGCTCTACTACTGTTTCTTTAATGAATTATAATGAAGTTACATTCAAGATATACCCAAGAAAAAAAGAACCATTTTAATGTGAGAAAAGAGGATTTCAGGGAAGTATTGCCTGGTATACATTTGTGAGGAAAGTCCATTCATCTCTCAGCTGCATTTATTACATAAAAGAACAACCTAGCATGATTGCTGCCTGCAGTACTGAATTTTTTGAAGTATTAATATTTTAAAAAAACATAGAAATGTGACTTTGTTTTGTAATTAAGAAAAAACACTTAGGACATTAGTTCAGAAGTGTAACAAGAGTTTACCAAAGCTTTTTTGCATTTAATAAAAAATATACAGATATTCATAATTCTCAGCAATAATAAAAAACATATATCATACTTACATGGGCATCTTTCCCAGCTAATTTGCATAATTCTACCTTTTCTTTTGCTGCAGGCCAGTAAATCTGTAACATAGTTAAAATAAGACAAAGATTATGAAGATTATAAACTGTCCTGTGACTGCAGATTAATTATTCCATGAATAAACAGTTAAAACAGATTTATGCATGTTGAAGGACCTTGCATGTAAATTGAAATGAACATGACTTCAAATACAAGATTCCATTACAAAAAGTTAAGAGGCTTTAAATCAACCCCGCTGATCCTTGTTTATTTCTTCACTGGCTACATGTACTTTTAAAAAGCATTCAGTTAATCTGGCCAAGGCACCTTGTCACCATTATGTGTTTCTCTCAAAGTTATGATGAGCCAAATCATCTGGAAACTAAACTGACTGCAAAGCCAGGCAAATTACATTTGTGAAGAATTTGGTCCAGTGGACTTGGCATAACTGTTATAAAAAAATACTCAGCTCTTTCTGCCAATTTTCAAATGAAAAGAATTAGGTTCAAAAAACTAAGGATAGCTTAAGGGAAATCTGTAGAACAAAAAGTACATTTGACAGAAATCAACAGTACATGGTTTAAAAACATCACCCATCAACATTAACTGAGTTTACTGAGAAAATGACACAGAAGTTTAGAGTAGAATTCTGGACCTTAGGTAATTGCCAGTATATACTGATACTGTTTCTCTTTCTTTTTTAATCTGCCCTGCAGAATTCTATAAAATAGGTTTTGATGTACATGAATCTAGATGACAAAATACTATCAGTTACTGCAATCCAAATTATGTTAGTGAAGAAATGTCAATGAACAACAGCTCAGGTTCTGCCTCATTGATTTCAATTAAGCAGTCAAAACTGGATATGATTGAGTACGTTTGTTTCTATTAAATTCAAAACAGAAACTGAACACAAATTCTTCTAGAATCACTGTGTTAAATATGGATATTTTGTACTTCTAATTTTGACAAGAAAAAACAATTTTTATTTCTCACGACTAGTAATAAAAACACCACAAATCACACTAATTTTTAAGCAAATATTGATTAGTGAATTGCCTCAAGTCCCAAGCACCAGTCAGCAGGCCATTAGTAGTCAAAAATGCTTTAGAGTAGTCTCCAATCATGCTTTACAAAATCTTAAATAGGAAATGTATAAGGATGAAGAATTATTATAATATGCATTAGAAATAAAAACATCATCAAGGAAGGATGCACAACGCAATGGCATGCAAGAGGAGTTGACTGCTGTCACATTCCCCTTCACCCAGCTGTTGGCACCTTGTAGGATGTGGCTTGACATACATAGGCTCAGTCCCACATGGGTAAGGAAAGCAAAAAGCAAGTGGCCTGTGTAAAGTACCTTTATCACTTTCCAAAACCTACAGTCACTATTTCTCTCAATCTGGAAACAGTCTGGATTTTACTTCTTTCTCTTTCCTTCCCAGTGAAAATGGATGTATTGGATTTCTGCAAGGAAATTAATTTCCTCTCAAGTGAATTTGGTTACCTTTCTGATAAAAACCTCTTAGTAGAGATAATATAGTTTAAGTTACTTAAACCTTAACCCTCTGCAACAACATTTACATGGAGTCAGAGATAAGACAGTGTAACAGCACCGGAGCACAAATTTGCTTTCCCAGAGCATTTTCTCAAAAAGATCTGGTCATAGCACCCAGGTATGAAAATGCAATCTGAAATCAGCCATGGCAGGGGTGTGTGGATGGCACAGAGCACAGTGCCAGGAAGCACAGAGGAAAGCACTGGGAACATCATGAAGGGCTGAAGGTAGGTCCAGTCTGGTCTCTGCCTGGGCAGAGTGGGATGAGTCTCCACTGCAACACAGGTAAGTTTAAGAAGAAAAGCTGATGAAAAGCTACCAGTGAAGAAAAGCTGATGAAAAGGACCAGGTAGAGGAATGTAAGATCAGGGATCTACAAACACATTTGGCCATAGAGATTCGTCTGAGCTGAGATATGATCCTCAGTTCTCTTGTACATAAACTTTATGCCCAATTCTGCCCAAGATCCCTGAATCAGTTACAGGAAAGCCTAGAGGTCTTCAAGGAGTTTGGGAGATTTTTGGCCAAAGTTTTGCTATCCAATGAGGTAGACAAGATGTCCCTTTGTAGGTTTTTGAAAATGTCCAGCTTTCCTTGCCAACTACACAGAAGAACTGGAGGAGTTAGAGACATCTGCTTCAAGGCATCAGAAGTGTCAATGGACTTGACTTACCCTCAATTCTTCTACAGATTCCTTCATGGGAATTAGTGTCTGTCTCACAAGGCTGAAATACACACACCCCCACTTCTATAATAATTGACCACAGACAATTATCATTAAAAAAATCAATTGTTTTACTCTCTAGTTACTCAACAGCCTCAGTATTTAGCATTATATAAGGCCACATTAGACAACGAAAAGTGAAGCTAAGTGATCCAACTTGAAAATCAATTTGCAATTATATATGGGGGACTAAAAGTGATACTTATTTGCTTTCCATATGAGAAATGAGAGGTTCCCAGAAACTGTCAATTCTAAATTGTAACAGATTAAGAAAATTGCATAATAAATAATGAGTTGATGTGCTGAGCAAAAAAGCATGAACTTCATTTTTTATTACAGGACATGCTGTGTAACAGTACCACAGGTCTGGCTCCCTCAAACACTGACACAAGGAACATTATACATCTGTATTGACATTTCTGTAGGGAGTGAAATTAAGTTTTACTATTATATTTTATTCCGATTAGTTACTTAGTTTCACAATATGCCAAAAAATAAGACTGGATGCTCCTGTAGTTTCTTTTAGATTTTAAATCACTGAGCTTGTAAACAGTTTGAAGCTTTGAAATTGGTCATTTTTTTCTTTTTTTTTTTTTTTTTTCAATTTGCCGGCTTTATTCACAAAGGTAACATCTTATTAACAAATTCTCTTTTATTCCTGAATTCTTCAATCAGTAAAAACCTCAAAGAATGGAAAAAAAACCCCAGATAACCAGGCCCTATATATTAAAGGGGACAACAACATTGACTTGTAAAGTTATAATCTTTTTGTGTTACAAACAGTACAAATTATATATTTAATATATTTTATAGTTGCATCTGTATCTAAAATGTCTGGAGAAATCTTAGAATAGCTAAGTGGAGTTACTGAATGTAAGGCAAGCATGCAACTAGTGGGCATATGTGAACTATATATTTAAATAGGATTCTTTTCTTTTCTTAATCTTCCGTTTATTTTCATTTTAAAATAACCGTATCAGAATTCCAAAGGTCAGCTACTGTCATGATTTCCAGATTTTATCTTCTATTGCCCAATTAAAAAAAAAAAAACAACAACCTTACCATTACTTTTAAATCATTCTTCAAATATTTTCTTAATTTTAGAAACAGGAAAGAAATTAAATTCTCCTAATAAATGAAAGTTAATAAGCTCTTTTCTATCGGAGAGAAAGAAAACCTCCCAGGAGTACGAAATTAAGCGGTACATAAGTGTAGGACAGATAAGGTATCACTTTAAAGGGTAGCTGGAAATTGATTTCTGATTAAAACAAAACATTTAAAACCACAAAGGTCTTTTCCAGATCAGGAGCAGTGAATTTCTGAAAGTAACATTTTCCCTTCCTCTAAATATGCACTTTTACTATAAGAACGAAATGAAAAGGGAAGTATTTTTTGAAATTGATTATTTATATATATAAAAATTGATATGTGGATGCTATATACATATGTATGTGTGTGTATATATGTGTGTGTGTGCATATATATATATATATGTATATATATGTAACATCTGGATCCACCAGTAAGAGCCAAATTTCAGCTGCCATCTGTCATGAATTAATAATACTGGTATTTTACTCATTTTTCTGTACCTATCTTTCTCTATCAGATTTTGTTCCTAGGTTAACACTTAAGACTATAAATCTTTAGGAGAAGGGCTGCTCAAAAATAAAAGAGAGAAATCTAATTACAAAAAAAATGTGTGAAAGTACAGCTTTTTCAAGAATCACTTCTAATTAGGCTACCAAATCTAGGATGGTGCAGGACTTGACAAAATGAGTGGAAAATGCTACATATCGTCAGAATACAAAAGAGGAAGATTACAAGCTATCTAAACAATTTAAAAGCCCACTGGTCTTATTTCATCTGTTTTTAAGGTTTCAAAACAAGTTTTTAGTTAGGGAGGAAATAATATAAATTTCCCATGAAAATGGAGTGTGGTAGAGAAGACAATATAACTTGGTAAACAGCCATTATCCCACTCTAATATTGTACTTTTCTCTAATAACCTAGCTGAATTACATTAAGATGGTAGAGCTGCTCTTCATCAGGGCTCCGTTTAAGTATTTACTAAATTGTCACATGGAAATTGATTAGCTCAGCTGTCAAAAACAGGCATTAGTAGAAGAAAAAAAAAGTGGTCTGAAAAGTAAAGAACTCGAGGTAGAAAGTTACGCATGAAGTTCCTCAAGAAACAGCGACAGAGCTCATCCTATTTCATGTACCCTTCAGTAGCCTTGGTAAAAACCCAGAACTCTCCAACAATCGCTCCAGATGACATGAAGTTGGGAAGCATCACTAAAACAAATTAAGTTAAATTATGCAGGAATAATCAAAGGGCTCTGAAGACCCGAGAGGTCTTCAACAGAGGAAATGGGTATAAACAGAATAAACAACCAGAGGAAATGGGTATAAACTGCTAATAAATAAATATATATAACAGATTGTAGATTTTAACAAAAATTAAGTCTGAAACATTGGAATAACAAGGCTCTGTTCCACAGCAACAACATTCCTACAGAAGTTGCATGAAGTATCCCAAAGGGCCACTTACAACAGCTTTGGACCGGGTTATGAAAGGAATAACTGCTTCATGAGGTAGCTGCTGATGATAGCAGGGAGTGAGACCAATTGACCAATGTGACTCCTTCCAGCTTCAGGTCCCCAAGATAGCCATGCTCATGCCAGCAGCAAGTACTTGAGTGTGCCATTGAGGCTGTCGGCTTTCAGCAGCCCTGGAGCTTTCACTGGAGCCTCTCCCGTGCTTGATGCTGTTCACGTGCTTCAGCACTTTTCTATCAGTGCAGCCTCTGGTACAGGACACCCTAAAGTGCTTTATTAGTGGGGCATGGAGCACCAGCAGGGTGTGTCCCTACCAGGAGTGAAGGACATCAGCTGATCAGCATGTCTCAAAACACTCACAAACTGAATTTGGGGCCTGTGAAGAAAGGGATTGTTCCCTTCCTATTTAAAAGGAGTAAGAGGTGCTAGAAGCACTTAGATGAAAATACACTGATTTTGAACAGCTGCTTGATGCAGGAAGAGAAGGCCAGCTTTCTTCCTTTGTTTTATTCTGTGTACTAGATATTCATCATATTGATGCTTGAGGGAAGGTATGCAATAAAATTACAGCTTTCTGGACATCAAAATGTCTTATTAAGGCTTGGCGAAGCATGTACACTGTAATTCAGAAGCTTAGGCTCATTGGTATGGTTGATTCCTCGTATGACAGTCCCAACTGCAGTTTCCAAAGAACAAAGCCAGATTGAGTTGTAAACCCTTTGTCACGTTGGCATATGCAATATACTCCCTGAGAAACTCTTCTCCATGAAAAATTACCCCCCCGTGTGAAAAAAAAAAAAGGATTCATGACTCAGCTCAATGGGACCATAAAACAAGTACAGTAGAGAGGGCAATATGATCCAAACAGACTGAAGTAAACCAGGAGACAGTCTAATCCTAGTTTTGTTATTGCCTTACTACATGTGACAGTCAGACCTCAATTTTCCCACCAGTAAAATGACAATAATGTGACTTTTTAAAATTTTTTTTTCGATTTTTTGAAGAACTTTGTAATTCATAGCTCAAAAATTAAAAGCAAAGAAAAACAGTAAGATCAAGGAGCACTGAGCAAACATACAACAGTGATCCAATAAGAATGTCACCCTGCTGCATAAGACAATATCATGAATGTCATGCCCCAATGCCGTAAGAGTGGGTGTTCATGGATTGTGTCCTGAGAACTAGGACATTTGTCACTGCTGTATACTGACCCCAGGTCACTTCACTGAAAATTACTGCAAGCACTAAAAATTTACTGAATTTCCCAGAAAACACTGGAAAGAATTTAATGTATTCTCAGTATTATTTTGTGGAAAACAAAGAGTGTTACAATTATCACAGAATCACAGAATATTGTGAGTTGGAAGAGACCCACAGGGATCATTGAGTCCAACTCTTAAACGAATGGCCTATACAGGGACTGAACCGGTAACCTTGGCATTATTAGCACCATGCTCTAAACAACTGTGCTAATTAATGAGAAAATGATCTGATTTTAGCACACCATATTCATATACCAGTTGTTCTCTAAATACCTCACATCTGCTGCATTAATGTGAGCAAGTATGGAAGTCCACATCTTGGGGAACTGGACAGATTTTTCTCATATACAAATCCTAACAGGAAGGTTACCTCAAGCAGGTCTTGTAACTGACTCCCACTGTTAATTGCTGTACTCTGAAATTCAATATTTTAAAGTCATCAGCAAACAAAGGAAGCTGATACATCTAAGTTCCTCATCTGAATTTCTCCCTGTATTTGAAAATTAACCAGGCTGTCTACAGAGATTTTCATCTAGCTTTCTTTACAGCAGTTTCATCAAGGTTCAGCTAACTCTCAGAAATACTTAAAAGATCGTTAAAAGCCAAGAATATATCCTTAAATCTTGTTTATATCTGCCACAGACCTTCACCTGTGGTACTATTATGTGTACCTGCAATACATATCCAGGAAATTAACTGACCAGAATTTCCACCTCCAATTATTTCATAATAACAGAAAATTAGATCTGTGAAAGATATAATCTGATATAACAGGAAGGGGGAAAGAGAGAATATGAGGCTTGTTTCAAAGTGATTTACAACACAGCAGGAATGCCAGTGTCAGTGTATGGCATTCTTTATTTTCATGGTGCTGTCGAACTGAGTAAAATGCACTGGAAGTCAGAGGGAAATAAAAGTTGTGTATCTGGATGACGCATTCACAAACTTTTGGTAGCTTAAATTTGGCAGGTGGCTGTTAGAGCGAAACCTCGTATTAGAACCAAATGGGATTTAATATTGCATCTGTCTGGGACAAAGAAACATCTCCACATGCCCCAGTTCTCCTCTTAAACTGTGATCTCCAACGCAACTTAAGTAGCAGCCAATACTTCCAGCCTCAAGGGTTTTCTGAGAAGTGCATTTTCATGTGTATGTTATGAGCACATGTGAAAGCCTAAAGAAAATAGACCAGATGCTGATTTCATTTACACTGGATTAAATCTTGAAAGGCTTCAGTGCTTCTACACTTCATTTTCCACAGTGTAACCACAGCACACTTCTGACTACCGCCTGTTTCTCCTAAAAGGAAACTGTACACCAGGATTTTTAGGGTAAATGGCATTGCTCCTGACATGTTTATCACTTCAGACTAAAAACAAACCCTACCTTTGAAAAAGCCAATGACCAGAATGAGCAAATGTTTTCAGAGAGCAGGATACTGGCCATTCTTTATAGCTAAACACACGGGTAAAATGTAAAAATGACAGCGGATGTTTATGGAAACATAATTTATGGCAACAATGCAAAAGGAAATAACAGAGACATTCTCTTCCACCTAGGACTGCTGTCATTCTGGACTCATACTGCTTTCTTCACGTCTTGCTCCATCTGTTGTTTTGTGTCTGTAAACACTTTTCAAAAGCTTTCACTTTGTCTACACAGGTGCCTAAATTTAAGCCTGTCAAACAACTTCATAGAGTAAATAGCTCAGTGGTAAGACCCCTCCAAGGGCTAGCAAGCACGACGGTATCACCTCTGCCTCTGGAAGTACCTAACCTAAAGTTTCACTGGGTTTATCCTACATTATCTTAGTCCTCGTGTCCCACTTCCATAAGTTTAAATATCTTCAGTGGTTTCCACATGACTCTTTGGCCGTCAATTATGTTTCCTGGCAAACTTTTTCTTCTGACAGGTCAAGAAAGCTTCACTCTCAGACTGTCTGCAGTTTTGCTGACAGGCAGGAAGCTAACTTCCTTTGAGTTATAGAATAAGCAGCACATATTTTTTAGGAAGGACCAATCTTGGTATTACTGTGTTTCAAGGCTGCAGTAAACACCTCAGACTCTGTACATATTCCTGAGGCTCAGGCCTGATGGCAAGAACCAAAGCTTCCCTTCAGTACTGGCTAAATTCCCACTGGGTTCATTCCTAATTGAGAGCACGCTTATATAGACTGACAGAAAGTTTCTCAGAGCAATGAATGTAAAATTCTGCTCCTGTATCTCGAGGGTGCTATTTTACATAAATATGTATATGCATTTGCATATATGTTCCCCTTCCTGCAGAGGTGGGTGGGTCACACTGAAAATAGTGCATAATGATTAACAGTGCTGAAATACAAGCCCACTTTAACTGTTGGCAAGCACTGGAGTTATAGAAAAAAAAATTATGTGCAGATATTTCATAAGCATTTACCTAGCAGATAAATACATATTTATGCATATGTATATTTTTCTTTGTGAAATACAGATAATAGTCAATACAAGAGGGCATTCAAGGATGTCACAAGACAGCTGCACATGCCAGAAATATAGTAGCAACTACAAACTGAGGATGCTCCAAGCAATAATAATTTGTGACCGAGCCAGTGCACACTGGGACAGATGAAAACAACTTGTTCCAAAGCTGCTATTGGGGATCTGACATGTTTATCTATTTGGCCCACATGGGGCTGTGTCTTCTAGCACTGACAGCTCCTGCAGGTTGGCAGCTTTTCAAAAGCTTGTCAGGCCTTGATAGCATTCCTATTCCTGCGGAGCTGGGCGGGTCGCGCTGCGGATCACACCGTGATAATCGCGCTGACATGTAACCCCGCGTGCACTGTTAACACAGCCACAGAAAGGGGCACCACTGCTTTGCAGCTATTTACCCACTGTTTACCCAGCTGACAACATTTTGTATTTCTAATTTATTTAGCTCAAGGAGTAAAATAGAAAAGACTTTAAGCAAACTCACAAGAAAATTCAATGTACTAACGTTTCCAGCAGGATCCCAGAGGTTGGGGTTCCTACAGAATTTCTTCTCCAGCTTTCTAGCTTCTCATGCTATTAAACATCTCTTTGTTTTACACTGCACTTCTGGTGGTAATGGCATAGAGGCCTTCAACAGAATTGCTTTCTTTTGCTGACCATCTTTGTTTTACTCATAGGAAGAAATCACAATTTTTCCAGTTTGCAAATAGCTTACAGAATTTGCCAGGCATGTGAAGATCTTTCAGAAAAAGACAATGGCATTTCATAATGCCATTCCTGCAATAGGAGCTAAAGGCTTCTGTACAGGAAAACTTCAGAGAAAATACATCCCTGCTACAGAAAGATGATTATCCGTTGCTACACTTTATATATTTATTGACTATAATGACTTTAGCTTTCTGTATTCGTCTGTCATTCTGAAGGACTTGCTTATTATACCATGGTACTTACTGTTGTTTTATAATGAGGTTTGCAAGCACTGGAAACCGGACAGATTTTTTTCAAGCTGGCAGCTAAGGAAGTTTTCAACCTATTACACAATAAATTGAATAAAAACTACAATGATTTAAGAAACTGGGACTCCAACAGAACTATTGATTTATTTCATCAGGAAAAATACACCAGGAAATAAAGCCGTAACTTAATATATGTAAGTCAAATTAACTAATTTAGGTAAATTAATAGGTTTAAAAAAGGAAGTTATTAAATTATATCTATATATGTATACATTAGAGAAGGGAGCAGGATACAATGCTTTGGATGCTTCTTTGCCAGAAATGTCTTAATATAGAGCACTAGACTCTAAAATATAATCTTGCCAAGTAATTATATCCACATATGAGAATGAATTGTTGGGGATCCTGACTTAGCTTTTAGAAGTACCAGTAGCTCCTAAAAAACCAAATATCTGAAATCGAGAGCTTTATTAAAATAAGATGAATCTACCCAGAACAGAGCATTCTAAAGTTTCTGTTCGGCTTTGTTTTAAAGAACGGAAACCCCAAACTATGCACAATCTTGCACTGTAATCTCAAAGTTGTTATACCTCTCTCGCCCCCTCAGCTTGCTTTTAACACTCCTTCCTCAAAGTCATTAATAAACACATCATTTATAGGCAGAAACTTAATATTCTAATCAATTTCTACTCATTTTAGTGGCTGTGTGTAAGCAGATTATTTTTTCCAGATGACTCGTACTCCAGAGGAGTACAAAGGACACACTTCAGACCCTTGTAGTCCCAACATGTGTGGTTTCCTCACACTGGGAAAGCCTGGAAGTGAGCCGCCTGGCCCAGTGCCAACCCAAACCACGGTCAGTCTAAACACAGCACCAGCAAACACTGCTTTCTGACACTTCACTGCTACTGTAGAGTATCCTTCAGCATCCTCCTCAGTGACTGAGATTTATACACAGTCCCTCATGCAACTTCCTTCATTGCATCCCTTCCCTCCACTGCAAGATTCTACCAGCCAAGCACAGTGGAATTAAAGAGAAACACTCATGTGACATTGCCTTGTGTTACCTGGGCATTTACGCAAGAAGATAGATATATATATATATATATATCTCTAAAGTTGTTGAATGTCCATGGAGGCCTTGGAAATCAGCACACCAGGATGCTCTGCAAGGCTTCTCAGTCAGTTCTACCCATTTAAATATATTTTGCCTCAGGGTTTTTTTCTGAAAAGTTAAATATTATCTGTTAAACTATTAGTTTACTACTAAAAGAAGTATTTGAACCTGCACACATATTCAGTCCAGATATGCAAGTGGTTAGGAATTTTATTCCCTCCTTTCTGGTTACCACAGATATGTAAGCATACATTCTCTATTCATCTTAGGAAATGCAAATTTTCCTTCCAATACAAAGTGAGTCTTTTCTCTACAACATCTACACCAAATGGCACTGTCTGATTGCACACTAGTTCTCCTGGCTCCATCTGTGTTCTGCTCTTCTTGGAAAGCACAAGGTCCGTAATGAACAGCGGTGGTTTGGCCAAAGGGAAAATGTCACCAGCTTGGACTGAGGGGCAGCTCACAGAGGGTGCTGCCACCTCAAGCAAGGTCTGGGCTCATAAAGCCCCACTGAACATAATGGGAGGTGACAGCACTCAGCACCTCTCAGGAAGCAAGCAGAATCCCACAGTAAGAGAGTCTGCTTTTCACACAAACAAAATTTGTTTTCTACAGAAAGCCTACACCAAAAATCAATTTGTAGTCTGAAAATTTGCAATTATAATGAGTAGTGCTGTTATTAAAGCAATATCCTGAGGGGGTGGTGGATTTTGAGTCAATTACTGAGATGATAGAAGCAAGGTAAGTGCTTGATAAAGCATCCCAGGAAGAAATTTCCTGAAATACTCAGAATCTGAGTATTACAGAAACTGGCATGTGCAGCATTGCTGAAGTCAAGATAAGGAACAAGATATTCAGCCCGGTACTGTATCTCTTCTATACAATGACAGCAAGTGTTGCTCTCAAACATGTGGGCAAAATAGTCTCTTGTTCCACCTGTTCAGCCCCTGCCTGCAATCGCATTAATTCAGGGTCAGTTACCTCTTCAGAGCTGGCAGCAGAACATAGTAATTTAAAACCCCCCTCTGGTGCCTAAAGAAAATACCAAACACAGCTGAGAATTCATATTTTCTTCATATCTGGAAGAAGCAGGAAACCAGTTTTCATGTGTTCCTGTGCAAGCATCTGGTTTTCACTCATAGCAGTCAACTGTGCTTACAAAAGCTCCAGTTCACCATGTCTGCTAGAAATATTGAAGGCTAAATTGTCATCTTATTATCTCGAGTTAACACATTGTCACTGGGCACGGGCAAGGGACTATAGCAGATCCCAGTGGAAGCTTTTCCTCTCACTAGTAATTCTAGATATTACCAGAAATGTTAAAATTGCCACTTGCATTTTATTATAATTTAAACCATCCAAATTGCCTCTGCTCTGTTCAGTATTACAGTAAAGTAATTCCAGTGATGCCAGGAAGCAATGGAAGAGCTGTCTTCAGTTTTTTCCTTCCAAATGCTTTTAAATGAGGAGGGTAACCATGACCAGTGGAGTTGAGAAGTGAACACACTGAGCTGCGTTTTTCCTATTTGCTGATATTTTGACGCTATTTTCATGCACTGCAGGGCTCTTCCACACAGCTCATCTCTTGCAGGTCATCAGTCACAAAGGAGATCATACAGCACGGGAAACTCAAATGATTAACGATAATCTGTATAACTGTGGGAGGGAGATCATCAAATCTCGGTAAATTGCATTGCACAATGAATCTGCAGTTAGCCAGGGAAGAAATAAATAAATAAAAACACAAAACAAAACAAACAAAAAGAATTTAACAAAATTTAACCTAGGAAATAACTCCATGGAAAAGGCACTGACCTTTTTTACATTTTTGTTTACATCAACCAAGTTGAGCAGGAAGATGTGGTCCTTTGCCCCAGCTAGTAGCCGGCCCCTCTCCTCATCTAGCAGCAGGGTTCGAAAATCAAGCCCCTCTGTTGAGCCTAGGAATGGGATGCAGCTGTTTGAAAGCTGCAAGTCTGTGGGAAAACAAAGAAAATCTTTATAATCAAAATGTTTACACATGACTCATCAGTGTCTTTTATAAATATATGCAACCAGCATGGAGTGTACCAGGGAGATAAGTGCAGCCTTGGAGCATGTCTTTCCAGAGTCATAATACAATTCCTGTTAACTTTGGGTTTCTCTGGGTTTTTGTTACTTCCAAATTGGGTAATATTTACTTTCACAAAATATTGTTCTATATAAAATTTTCTTAATAAATTATCTGTATGGAAAAAAGGAATGAGAAATTCAACAGGAATTAGAAACCAAGAAAGACAGAACTTTGCAAAATGTGTGCTATATATTTCCTTCATTCTAATAAAACTAATTATATTTATATCACCATACTCATGGATACACATGATCAAGGATCAACACCTCACTGTATCTGGTGTTCTAGATATAAAGCAGCAAAGAAGGTCAATGCCAGCCAAGAATAATTAGGAGCATGAAACCGTGGGTAGGGACATTTGAAGATCATCCAATTCAACTCTCTCACTGTGAGGAGGAGTATCTTTCACTAGATCAGCTTGCTCAATATCCCACCTAACACAGCCTTGAACACTTCCAGGCATGGGGCATCTGCAGCTTCTCTGGGCAACCTGTACCAGTTTCTCACCACTCTCATCATAAAAAATATCTTTCTTATATCCAGTTTCTATCCACTCTCTTTTAGTTTGAAACTACTGCCCCTTGTCCTGTCACTAAAGGCTTTGGTAAAAAGTCCTTCCTCATCTTTTTTACAAGCCCCTTTTATATATTGAAAAGCTGCAATAAGGTCTCCTCAGAGCTTTCTTTTCTCCAGGCTGAACAACCCCAAACCTCTCAGCCTGTCTTCATATGGAAGGTGCTACAGCCCTCTGATCATTTTCAGGGCTCTTCCTTCCCAGGTCCATGTCTTTCTTGAACCAGGTGCCCCAGAACCGAATGTAGGACTGCAGGTAATTAAGAAAAAAAAAAGAGATGCTCTATGAAACTAATGAAAGAACCCATACTGTTGCAAAAAAGCTAAAAGTCTGTAAAATAATAATGAATACTCTGTGGGTGTAATTCTGGATGACGACACAAACAACATATAGAAAAGAGCACAAGGATAGTTAAGTCTTTTTGAGTAGTCATTACTTTGGGAAAAGAAAATAAACATGTTAATCAGTTCTTCCACAAGCAAACTCTCCAAGCTAAACTACTTGGAAATCTTCAGAGAGAAAGGCAAATCCTGTATCTAAGTGAACATAAAATTAAGGGTATTTCCACCTTCCTGGCACTGGATGGACAATGTAGCATTCCTGCTAAAAAAGCCAGACTTACTGCACAAGTTATTTACGCATCCTGATCATGACGAAAATTAGGGCCAGTGTTTTGGACAAAAAGTCCTGAATGAAGTAAAGGAAAAAAAAACCCACCCAAACATTTTTCTCCAAGGTGTCTCACAAACCATGTGACAGGCAAGAAAAGATTAGGTTCTGGTGCTGGCTAATCAACAGCACTGTAGGAGGAAAAATATTTCATCATTATTAATCTGACTACCTGGTATATAATTATGACAATTATTTTTTGGCTCAGTCACTTCTACTTAAGTTGTGTACTTTTGTCTGGCTCAGTGCAGGATGTTGTTACGGTACAATGTGAAAACAAATTGTCATGCATTGCAGCTCCTATTCCCCTAGGTGAGATTTATTTGGCAGTACTTTGGAAAAAAAATCTTGCTTCACACTGAAAAATTATATCCAATGCTGAGCACTACACTACTATACACCAGCACTGTCCTTTCTCACATACCTTTTGTGAAGGCAAAGATGTCAGGATTTGTTTTCTAAACTAGTAACACTTTAAAAGATCTGTTTATTAATTGCCAGCAAGATCACTTTAGGAGCAACTTATGGTTAACATGGTCCTATAAAAACCTCAGTTCTCACTTGCAGGACACAGGTAACTAACATACAGAATATGAGGGAAAATTCCTTCCCATCTGCAGCCACAGGAATTTGATCTGAGGAAGGATAAATGATACGCGTGTGCAAATGCTCTAAAGCACTTTCAGTGTTTAGAGCCATGCAAAGCATGGGCCTTTGCAAGAGTGTCAATTGCAAAAATATGTGGATTCGATTCTTCTCCACATACATGAAGGATAATGACTGAGACTGCTGTCTACTTCCCTTTTCCTTCCTATTTGAAAGGAATGATCTCTGAAGAGACCATCCCAAATAGGCATTTGTCATCTATTGTTTAACAGTTCTAGAATTTCTCAGTAAAAAAAACCCACCTACAACAGCTACAACAGTGAGGGAAAATGCTGCCTCATGACTGAAATGCCCAAGTGGGAAGGAGCCCTGCCTGATGCCTTGTACAATCATTTATTTCACTGCATCATAAGGAAAACATCTGTAGAATATTCCAGATTGAAATGACAACACTGCACATTCCCTTCTTACTGATGCAAATGACAACACAAGCTGCAAAGTGGTGAAGAATCAGGTTTGGTCAGTTATTTACTATTGAAAACAGATTGGAAATAAGACTCTGAGCATGGCCACTGATAAGATTATAACTGTAACATGACCTAATAAAACTTTACAAGTAAACATTAACAGACGGTTGATTAAATTTCAGCCAAATTAATCATTGTTCTCACTCCATGAAACAACACAATCCAATCTTATGTGTTGAAATTTCCCTTCACAGTGAGACATATTTACTATCACCAAGGATATTATGCTGGAAAAATTTACTGTGAAAAGCACATTTCCCAATGATTTTCAAGCTTAGAGCAAGCTGTTGATTTGAATCACTGCATCTCTGTAGCCTGGCTAACACAGAACCAGCATTCTCACAAGGCACAGTAATAAAGTTAGTTACAAGGATGGTCTTTCATGAGTACACATTCAGCACTCAGTTTATAGCCCCAATTTGCTGTTTTTCTCAAAATTAAATACTTTTTTCCAGCCTGGTGATTAAGTAAGTATCCAGCTAACTCCCCTTCTGGGTTAATATTGCACTGCCGAGTGGTAGAAGCTGGAATAGTGACTGGGTTTTATTCATTTAGCACAGTATCTCAGTGGACTTGACTCACAACAGCATGATCATTGCTTACTTAAAAAATCTCCAGCAGCAGAGCCACAGTAAAAAGCCTTCAAAAGTAAAAATGTCATTCTGTTCTGATAATATGTATTTGCATTTCTAAAACATATTTAGATTTCTTAGCATCAAGTCACATATGTGGTGACCATGCTACCATTCCTCAACTCCAGCATGGTGTAAGAATGCAGCAATGTGGAACCACTTGGTTCAGACTCAGAATTTCCTTTGTGACCAGTTACACTTTTTTTAATGACAAGCCACACCTAAATTAGCAGAAAGGGAACATCTTAACCTCTTTCAAAACAGTTACATCTAATGACAACTTTGAAGGACTCTGAAATTAAAGGCTGTATAACTTTCATATACAGGAAAGAACAAAGGTTGCATCACTTTCCTTTAGGCAGGAGCAAGTCCTTTCTCATATTGGAGAATACACATGAAGATTTACGTGGGCATTGTAGAAATTCTCAACCAAATTTCTGGGATGAAGAAAAGTATAGCATGACTGCAGCAATTTAACAAATTCCTAAGGTATTCTGAGTTTAAAACTGACCAGTTGATCCCAGATGTATTGGTATGAAGGCAAGGAGAATAAATATTTCCAGACTGCTACTAATCTCTACTATGTACTGCAAGAAGTAAATTATATTTTGTTTAGCTGGATGTCACCATGGACAAAGCTGTGCATGCGAAGTGGCTCTCACTGCTATACAATACTATTAGGCCTGGTGAAAAATGTAATATTTGTAAAACAGCAGGGCCTCTCCAAAAGGATACAGACAACCAGGAATAGAGAAAACATTACTTTCTGTTGCCACAATTGTGTGTTAAAACCTTGGTTATGAGAAGCCCCAAAAAAAACTATGTACAAAATCACATGTTTTGCAGTTAGAGACTTCTCGGTTCATCTTTTAGGACTGAATTGTTCCCCAGGAGGGTATTACACCTATGAAAGTCACTGTGTAAAGAAAACTTTTCCAAAGATTCCTAAAAACTTCAGGAGTACTCTGCTGTAGATTTCAGGCATTTCAGGGCATTTCCACTTCAACCTTCAAGCATTTCTATGGGAATGTTCAAGACAGAGCATACTTAACATATTCAACATCACTATTAGCAAAATGTCATCATTTCAGGTAGGAGTATAGGAAGGACATTCTCTAAGATACAGAGGGTAAAATATAAAGAATGACACGTTCCAGGCAATTTGAGAAACTTCTCTCCTTTTATTAATTTTCCAAACATAGCTACCCAGATATGCTGAAAAGAAGACAAGCAACAGCAGCAGGGTATCCCAATTCCTTAAACTAGGAGAATACTAAAGGGCCAATGCAAGCAATGCTAATAAACAATTACCATTATAAAAACTTAGACTACCTATTCTTCTATGGTAAACTGAGCTACAGGTCACTGAATAACTACATTATTTCCCTAACAGGCTAGATTTATGTCTTTGAGGTGTGCCAAGCAACCTCTAT
>VZTH01013832.1:0-40065 GCA_013397815.1 Aleadryas rufinucha
ATGGTGCCGCCTTCCAGCCTTTAAAGAGCGACTGACCCGATTCGGGGCTCGCCGGCACCGGGAAGAACCGGGGTGCGGGGGGGCCGGGCGGAGGCGGCAGGACCAGGGGGAGCGGGGAGAGGCGGCAGCGGGGGGAGCAGCGGAGCCGGTCCCAGCCCCAACGCTGCCGACACGAGTCGGGCCCCGGTTTTAACGCTAAAACCTACTTTTGAAGGTTGGGTGTGAGCAGAGGATCGGGGCGGGGAGGGGAGGGCGGAGGCAGAGCCTGAGCTGGTGTGGGCGAGGACCCGGCCCGTCCACGGCACGGGCAGCGCTGCTCCAGGCTGTGCCCCAGGACGGCATCGGGACCCCAGGTCAGACCCGAACGGCCTCAAGGAGCTCTGGGTGCTCACCCGAGGCTGGCAGTGCCTCACCCAAAATCACTTCTGGGGTGGGCGGGGGTTGAGACCCCCAAAGCACTCTTCATCCTCTGAACGGCGGTCCCCGGGCTGGGGAGGGGCCGTGTCCCCGGGGCAGGGGAAGGCTCTGTCCACACAAGGGGTGTGGAGGAATGGTGGCCCCGAACTGCTGCTGAGACTGGACCAGACACTCTTTAAGGTTCTAGGAGAAGTTTGGGGAATATGGTCACCCCCCAACTCCTCTCCCCGGGCCAGGCAGCACAGAAAAAATGGGTCTAGCGGGTCCATCTCACTGATGGAGTTGAACCAGCCAGTCCCTCCGGGGACCCCAGGATGTGGACCAGGCACCTGCAAAGTTCATCTTACATAAATTACTTCCCAGGAGTGGTGCTGGCTTATCCAAGTGCTGCAGGGAACAGCACCTCAGACGTGCGGCAAGGGGACTCTCCCAACCCCCATCTGCACCTCTCCCCGTCCTTTCTCCCTCCTCTGGTGAGACTCGGGACTGGAGTTGTCATCTGCTCTGCTCTGCCTGGTGAGAGATGTCCCAGCCCTTGGATCTGCCCCTTGGGGCTGCCCCTCATCCCTCTCCTCATCAGAGCCTGCACACCCCACAGCAGGGATGGGATCAGCTGTGGGACCGTCCCAACCCAGGGTTGATTTTCCATCAGCCGGTGTCCCATGGGGTCCCTGCTCACCCCCTTGGGCAAGTGGCCAGCAAAGACCTGGAGGTCCCAGCCTCCAAAGGCTGTCTGGGGACTGTGGCATTGTGCCACCTCTGGGCACTGGGCTGTGTCAGCAGCAGAGCGAGGTGAGCTTAGTTTGGTCTGAATGATCTTTTTGCTCTGCAGAGAGAAAAATAAACCGAGGCTCCCGGGCTCCTGTAAACACGGCGCTATTTATGGAGCATTCGCATCCCGCAGCATCTCCTCACACCTCCTCCACTGCAGGGAAAAGTGATGCCCCCTGTGGCTGAGCCCTTAAATCCAGAGGCAAGGCCTGGGATGGGGTGCTCAGGATGGGCTACTGAGAGTGGAAAGGGCATTCCCAGAGAGCCCAAAACCCCTGGCCCACCACCTTTCCAGGGTGAGTGTCCTTGCAATCAACCTCTGGCTGGGAGCAGGGCAGGAAAACTGGCAGGTTCCTCACGGGAGTGCAATGCGGAAGCAAACGCAGGCAGGGCCCGGCCTAATTGTATGCAAATCTCCCAAACAGAGATTAAAACCACTCCTTTTCCTTTGTGGATTTGCAGTTTGTTCTCCCTCCCTGGATTTATGCCCCTGAATGCTCAATTTTAGCAGCAACCCTAAAACCCCCATGTTATGCCAAAAAGGAGCTGCTGGCTGCGAACCTGCCAGAGGAGGTCCGAGCTCTCTCACCAGCTCAAGCAAAGTGTCCCAGGGCTCAGGCAGAGGCTGCAGGGGTTGGATGGCCGAACTGATACAGGTGGTAGCACAGCCCCCATTCCTGATAGACAGGGATCATCCGTTCATCCTCCTGACACCAAGCTGGGGATGTGTCCAAAGAGTGTCAGGGATTCCTTAAAAACCCGTGAAAAGGAATTTTTCTGATGAGCATTGAACACTGAGAAAGTTATTCAGGTCTTCCAGGCTCATTCTGGAGTTTGTAAGGAGAAAATGTCCTGAGAGCTGCAATGGGTTGTGAAGATCCCAAAGTGCTGGATGATGCTGCTATGGATGAACACCTGGTGCCACCCTTGGCACACAGGCAGAGATGGGATGAAGTCCCTGGGACAAACAGGGCACATGGTGTGGCTTCCTGCACCAGCTCCCAAGAGCCAGGAACAGGAGCAGCCTGTGGCCATGGCAGGAGGGGACGGTTGGTGTCTGGTTCCATGCCAGCAAGATGCACCCGAGGCTGTGGCGTGTCTGGACCAGCTGATGAGACCAAACCCTGACTGAACCTCCAAGGTTCGGCAGCAGCCAAGAAATGCTTTTCCAGGGAGACAAGTCAGGGCGTGGGGAGTTTATTTCTGCCCATCTTTCTTCAGCTTTTCTCCAGGCTGTGAGTTTCCCCCCTCCTGCCTCAGTTTACCTACACGAAGAGCAGCTCCATGGTGCCATTCCGGGTGCTCAGGGCAGGAGAAGTTGAGGATTTCTCCACCTCTTCCATCATGGCAACCATCTCACAGCACTTCTGGTCACGGAAAGGGGCCTCTTAATTAGGAAAGTTAATTAGGAGCGTGGCTGGTGCCAGCAGCACAGGGATGTGTGCTTGGAGGGCTGATGGCTCTGAGAGATATTAATTAGGACGAGTGACCCCCTGAGTGCCATGGTCTGGTGGGTCCACACAGGATGGCACAAGGCAAAGAAAGAAGCAGGAAACAAAGGGAAACCGCGGAGTTTTTCCAAGGAGGCCTCCACTGTGCTGAGATATTTGGGAGTAATGCTCACTCCATAATGTTGGGGCCACCACTCTGTATGTGCCAGTGACATAGAGCCCTGGGGACCTCACTCAAGACACGGCTGCTCTATGACTTCTGCTCAGTTTCTCACCCATTTAATGGGATACACGGCCCTCGGAAGCCGTCTGGGGAGCCTGGGGAGCAAGGAGCACCAGACTTCTGTAGGGTGGTGCATCCTCATCTGGGCTTGGCAGCAGATGCTCAGCAGCAATGACACAGCACAGAAAATATCCCAGGAGATAATTTAAACCAGCAAATCCCAGAGAGTGGATGAAGAAAAGGCTGTTTCCCTGTGGACTGCCTGTTCCCACTGAGCACATCCCACTCCTGTCACTCAGAGCAGGTTGGGAAGGGGGTTGGCAGCGCTGCCCATGCGCCGAGGGAGAAACTGAGTCACGGGAGGTGCCTGTGATCCCTCAGCCCTGTGCTGGCACAAGGATGTGCCCCAGTTCTCTCTAGCCTGGGTAGATGCCACATCCACCATGCTACAGATTCCCACAGTGGCCAAATGGGTCAGGCCCCACTCAGGTCAGGCCAGATGCCAGCCAGATGTTGCCCACAGGCAGCCGGGTCACTGTGCCAAGTGCCTTCGCACAGCAGGATATTGCCAGGCTTTTGTGCTTCCCTGTCAGGGAGGAACTGCTGAGACATCACTGAGTGGAAGAGAAAACTCGTCTGAGCCCAGGGAGGTCTGGCAGCGCTGTCCCTGGCAGGGCAGCAGGGTAGGGCAGAGGTCTGTCCTGAGGTCCACCCCCACACCCCGATCCGGGCCCTTTGCCTTGGCACTGCCGCCTCTTCCTCACCACACCGGGATTATTTCATTCCCCAGGCAGCCCCGGGAGTGTTATCGAGCCAGGCTGAGGGCCAGGAGCTATTCCTGCCGCCGCTGCCAGCCGGTTCTGTGGGGCAGGAGGGGGTTAAACTTTTCCAACCCTGCCAAGCAGTTTAGAGGACGGTTCAAACCCTTTTCCCCCTCTCCAGGGCCACCCCTTGAACAAACCCAGCGCTGTTTGGCCTCCTGTTTCAGTTGTGGTGGCCCGTGGAAGGGCAAGACGGTGCCTGCTGCCTCCAGCCCTGCCGTGCCGTGGGGAGGGAGGAGGGAGCCCGGTGTTATGAGGGCTCTGGAACACCCAGCAGGGATGACAGATCCTTCTGGGGCAAAGACTGGCGTGAAACAGTGACTGCTCAGGAAAGGGAAAAAAAATGGCTGTGTGAGAGGAAAATGTAAAAGGAAAAATGTGAGTTCAGGTTTGCTACAAGGGATGAATGAGGGGAACTGCTTCCCTTGATGGATCTCAGAGGTGCTAAAATAATTTTCTAATTGATCTTTGGGGAAATACTCGGGAGGGGATGAAGAGTTGAGTGGGTGTTGTGGCTGGAAGAGCCCAGGGCCAGCCCCAGACCTGGGGCTGTGATGGCCTGGGGACACCTGGGGACACCATAGGGGTGGTGGAAAATAAGGATTTCGAGTGAAGGAGAAAACCGGGATGAAGGAGTGACAGTGACAGAGGGAAGTGTCTGAGGAGGGCTGGGCTGGATTGGTGCCTCTGGGTGAAGATGGAGAGGTGGTAAAAAGGAAACCATGGCTGCTGCTCCCCAAGCTCATATCTCTCACTTTAGTATTCTGTCCCATATTTCTATTTTTAAATTCCCTGCTTTTAGCTTCCAGCTGTCACTTACAGCTCCCGAGTTCGGTAACAGAGCTTTCCCCCCACTCAGACTCTCACAGACTGTAACCACCTCACCACCCTCCAAGAGGAAAGCTCTTCTTCCACCCAGCTCCTGCAGCCTCTGAGCCCTGCACTCGGCTGCTGCCCAAATTATTGCCTTCCAACCAACTTAAGGCGAATCTTTTATATCCAGAAATTAATTCAGGACAGCAGTTCATTGGGCAGGTTCTCTGTTGCAGGAAAAGCTGCTCAAATCCTTCCCACATGCCTAAACCTGCAGATTTCTATGGAAGACGTGGAAAATTCCTTATCAGCAGAGGGGATCCGCCTCCTGCCCTGTTCCACTTCTCTTCCAGCTGGAATCGTTTCCCCTGTGGCCCTAGGGCAGCACGAACACCGCTGGAACCGTCCGAGCGCCGGCGAAAGCAGCGTCCCAGCCGATCGCTGGGGAATGGCTTGTCCAGGACGGTGACGGGACATGTGACATTCCGCAGGGCTCACAGCAGCCCCGGGACGATCGCGGAGACGCTCCCACAGCTGGGCGCCCTCCTCGGGGACGCGAGACCAGAAGCCCCTGCCACGAGCTCGGAGCGCATCAGCTCTGTTGGACGCGGAGGCTTCTGCTGCCTTTGCACCCCCTCCTCCCACGGACTGGGGATCTAGGGGGCAGGGCCTGCCTGGGGTCACCCAGCCTCACACTGCGGAGCCCCGGAGGAATCTGTGCCCGGGATGTGACTCGGTGATGCCCCCGGACCTGCCGCCACAGCGGTGCCGCACGGCTCCAGGGGTTGGAGAGGAGGGAAAAGGGGGATCCATCAGTGCTGCACAGGCCAAGGGGTGTCAGCTGGGCTGCTGCAGTTTTGGGGGGCTGACACCCCCCAGATTCTCTCTGGGGGAGGAGAGGGGGGCGAGGGGGAATGCAGGCGCTGCATTCCCTTACTGGGAAAGGCTGGGAAAAGCAGCAGGCTGAAGGGCAGAGACCGCAGACAGGCGTTGTGAAGGCAGTAACCGCAAATTTCCTCTCCTCACCCCCGGAGCGGCCCTTTTCATGAACAGCCTTGGCTGGAGCAGTGTTTGCCGTCCATGTCCACCTCCTCCATCCAGGCTGGACACGTGGGGATGGAGCAGGGCAGGAGATGTGTCCCCATGACACTCACACCTAGTCGCCCTTCCCAAAATATTACAGGGGGGCAGGAGCTCGGATGTTGCACCTCTAGGGATCCCCTGGGATTAAAGGGTACCTAGGCACTGGAAACTGGGAAACTGGGAAAGAAGCCCAGGGTCCCCTCCTGGGGACAGCCCCTGCAGCACAGGGTCCTCTCCCAGGGACAAGGGACCTGCCCAACCCCAGGGGCAACTGGGGCTCCCAGTTTCATATGCCTAAATAAATGCTCTTGAAAGGGCAGAGACCAAGGTGAACTCCAGTGGCTGAGGTGTTCCCCCCGCTCCCCGCCATTGCACTCCCCAAAAGCAATTGAATCCATGGGGCCAAAGGGACCAGATGGGACACGGACACTGGGAAAGAGCATCTTGTGAGGGACAGAGGAGAAAGAGAATAAATAGAATTATTATTAATAATAACAACAATAACAATGGCATTAAATAATAGTGCACAATTAATAGATTATAACATATAAATGGTATATTGTTGTATATTATATTAAATAATTATTAATTAATAAGTGATGGTTTATTATTAATATTATTATATATTTCTGCTGCAGAAGAAATAAAGAGGGGAATCCCTCAAATCACATTCCTGTCCCTCCCTATGGGATGAAAGCCGGCTGCTCCCCAAAGCAGATTTGGGGGCAAATGTGTCTGCTACAGCTGAGGCCAAAAATTCCTTCTCCAGGACAATTTCATCTCCAGATGAGCAGGAAAACGCAACAGGAAGTGCTTCCGGGAAGTCCCCCCAGTTCCCTGGAGCCTCTCCTCCCTGGATTAGGATGTTTTGGCCCAAAACATGAACGAGGTAACTGGGACTGGGGCAGGAACCGCAGGAAGCCAAACCCTGGGAGCTATTTTCGGCCGTCGGGCAGGAAAAGCACCTGTTGGGGTCATTACGCCCAGAGAAAAAACAAACCTCGAGATTTTCTCCCATATGGGGATCAGAAATAAATAGCTAAGATCATCCCTGCTGGAGAACTGGAGCTGGATACAAGGGGAACACCCCACGGTTTTCCAGATCCTGATCCTCTCAGCTCTCCAGGCAAAGATCCCCACCCTGGATCCTGTGAGGAGAAGGGGGGGATTCCCCCTAAAAAAGGAGGATTCAAAGGGGTCTGAGATGATTTTGGGCTCTGACTCGCGGTGTGCATCCCTGAATCCGGACTCGTCAGTGGATAACCGGGCTGCTGGTGCCCTCTCCCGTCCAGCTGCGGTGGCTGATGGCTCCTTCATCCCTCCCGCATTCCTTCTTCATCCCTCCTGCCATCCCTCCTGCCATTCCTCCTTCATCCCTCCTTCATCCCTCCAGCCTCCCTGTGCCCTTCCTCCTGTGCTGAGCCAGAGACCTTGACCCTTCCTGGTCCCATGTGACCCTCGGGCGACCTGACCAAGGAATGGAGGGTTTATCCTTGGTCACAGCCTCATGGCTCCACAAATTTGCCTTTCAAGGCATTTTTCCTCGAGGGCAGCCAAGGGTTGCATTTCCTCAGTGGCTGAGATGGGCTGGGAGGAGCTTGACCTCTTGAAATGGGGCAGAGGGAGCACCCCAAAAACACCTACCCCGTTTCTGTTCCCTACACCAAAACCCCCGAGGTCTTCTCACCCTTCTCAGCCCCTCCTCATCCTCCTGGCTCTCTTCTCCCCTGCCTGTGCTCCAGTTCCATCGGCTCTTTGGGAGCAGGACACCCCCGGGCGGGGCTGGCCTGGGGACCCCCATGGGGTACAGTTCTGCCCGGCCCCGGGCCGGGATTCTCCTGCAGCCCCTGGAGCGGTGCCGGCAGCGGTGCCGCAGCGGCGACAGCTGGGAATGACAGTGGGGGTCGGGGTTTGCTGAGGCTCGGCCCCCCGGACGGGGGGAACCGGGGGGGGAGGGCGGGGGCGGGGAGGGACCGAAAGGCTCTGCCCCTGCCAGGGGAATTTGCAATGTGAGGCCCCTCAGGAAGGGCTGGGGGCCCCTCCCTGGGGACCAGCGTGTCCGCCATCACTGCTGGCATGTCAAGGGAGGGAGTCTGCTGTCCCTTGTCCCCCGGGGACTCCCAAGCTGAAGCCACAAAGTCGTCACGACCCTCCCTCCCTGTCTCTCTGAGTTACCACGGGGTGCCCTCCATGGGGGGAGAGGAGGGTGAGTGTCACAACTCCTTGTGCCAAAATTTGCTGTCACTTGGGGTGGGAGCAGAAAAATACAGGAGTCACCAGTTCATGTCCTGAAAGCTCGACATGAGCATCACAAGCTCCTTTTTCCTCTGTTCACCAGACCTTGGTCCTGCAGTATCAGCCCCAGTGAGGCCATGGAGGGAATGGAACATGGCCACCATGGGGACAAGTTGATGGTCACCCACCCAGGACACCTGGCTGGCAGCCACCCAGATCCCTCTCGGCCCTTCCTGCTGGTTCCAGGCATCCCGTGTCAAGGCTGTCCCTGCCGAGGGACACTGCTGTCCCCAGGTCCCGTCCCTGGGCATCACACCCTCCCCTGCCTGGACAGCTGTCCCCTCTCAGGGTCAAACAGCCGCCACATGTCACTACTGAATCCTTCACATTCATGGGTCATCCTCCACACACCCACCTGTCCCCGCCACACTGTCCCACTCTGGGGAAAACAACTCCTTGTTGACAACCTCCCTCCCACTCCCTCGGTGACACATGTGGGGACAGCCTAGCCAGAGCCACCATGCAGGGGATGGAGCAGCCGGGGATGCCCCTGGCATGGGGGGGGTGGGGGGAGTCCAGAAGGGAAGCTCCACTGTGGGGTTCATTAGTGGGGGTCGTGCTGGGTGAATCTCTCCTCCAGCTGTAATTTGGGGCCAGGGAGTGGAAGGGGAAGGGTCACGTCCAGGCTGTGGGGTTATGGAGTGAGGGAGGCCATGGAGGGGCAGAAACACAGGAGGTTTAGTGCTGCAGTGGGGCAGAGGATCCTCTGATCTGTGTGGGCAAGGAGGGAGGTCAGGACACCCAGAGTGTTCCTGGGCTGGGAACCAGCAGACTTGTGGGTCGGGGTACTGCTTTGGTACCCAAACGGGGATCCTGGTGGGTCAGGGCACACAGGGTGATTGCAGCACTAAAATTCCCACACTGGGCCCAGTGGGTCGGTATCTTGGGGCACCCAGTATTGTCCTCAAACTGGGATCCAGTGGACTGGGGGCTGCTCAGCCACCAGCACCTCTCTGTTGATCCCTCATGTGCCTCCCAGGTCAAACCTGCAAAGACAGTTAATAACCAAAATAAAACTGTTCTCCAGACAGATTTTGGACCTCCATCATGATCCCTGATTTCCTGATGGGGAAACTGGGACACCTCAATGGGAGTGAGGGGGCACCAAAGGTTCTGAGCCCCATGGGGACACAAGAGCTGCAGGAGCAGCCCTATCTCTCCTCCCTCCCAGCCCACCAGGGAACCCAAACTGGACGAGTTGGCACTTAAAGCTGAAGGAGGGGTTGCCTGCTGGTGCTGTCACTGCTGCTCCCATCCCTGCCAGGACAGACAGCAGGACATCATCCTCCATCGCTCCCCATGGGCTGGACCCCAAAGTAACCCCAAATCCCAATCAGGACAAGACGTGGATGTGCAAAGCCTCGGGCTGGGGCTGAACAGGGAGGCTCTGCTGAGCCCCATCCTGGCCGAGCAGCTGTCGCCGTCCCAAATCTCGGGCAAGCAGGCATGTCGGAAATCCCGGGTGCCGGAGGAGAGGTCTGCTCCACATTCCTCAGCCGAGAGAGGGGACAGGGCCAAGCATCTCCCCGTCGCCTGCAGCTGCTCCCAAATATGTTATGACTTGTCACGGCAGCAGGAAGAGATGTCGCTGAGCCTGGAAAGCGAGAGGGGATGTGGGACTGTGGGGTGCTTTGTGGGGGTGGGAGGGTGGGTCTGACTGGAAGTGGCATTTTGGTGAGATGTCTTTCCTGTGCTGAAATCCCAGCAGGATGATCTCTGCTGGGCCCTGGCTTTCCCCACCTTCTCCCCATCAGTGGGATGCTCCTGGCACCCCGGGGTGTAGATGCTGCTTTGGGCACCCAAATCCCTTCACCAGACGGGCACCATCCCCACCATCGCCTCTCCAGCGTGGGCATGGCGCAGCTCCATGCCCCAAGCAGTGATGTGCAACCCATGTGTGCAGCTCCCAGCAGGGAACAGGGATACGCATGGGTTAAGGCTCTGTGCGCTGCGAGGGACACTCCCCAGGCTGCAACACGCTCAGGTGTATCCCCAAAACTCAGCAAATCCAGACCATCAGACGTGGTGGGAAAGTAAAACAGCTGAGGCAGCCCCTGGGTGTCTCTTTGTGACCCCGCTCCTTGGACCTGGCCACTGCCTTGGGAAGCTGCCCTGAAGGAGCAGGGACAAACCCTCCTCCCTGGGATTTTCTCAATGGACGGGTATTTTTAGCTCTGGGCTCGTGGCTGCCCTCCCCACCAGCTGTGTCGGGGTGAGCTGTCCCCGCGAGGCCCCCGCTGGCCGGGGGAAGGTCACCCTGTGACGGATCGCAGCACGTTCTGCCCGGGGCTCACACAGCGTGGCTTTGTGTTGCCTCCCAGCCGCCACCATCCATCACGGGATAACCTGACAGCCGGCAGCAGAGCCCTAATCCCCCCTCAGCTCCGAATTATGCGGGGCGCAGCCTCGGCCATTGTGGGCACCCACGGGACCAGGAAAAGCCACCACTCTTGCCCGTCCCCCAGCAGGTGCCTTTGTGGGGTGGGTGGGCCATGATGGGAGCCTCCCTGTAGCCCAAACATGGGGTCACTTGATGATGGCTACTTCCCAATGGGATTAATTATCCTTGATTTGATATCCACAAGGATGAGCCCGCTGGACCCATAGACCCCAGACCCTGCCATGTTCCTCCGCTGTGTTCAGGGTTAAGGTCATGCATGGCATGGAGGGGCTGAAGGAGCTGCAGAGCTGCATTTGAGTGGGCACAGCGTTATCCCTGCTCCCACATCACTGGATGAAACCGCCAAATGGAGCTGGAGCGACTGCAGGTGCTGGGACTGCCACCGCAGTGGGGTCCCTCTACCCAGTGCCCACCCCACGCTGCCACTGAGTGCCCTCTCCTCCCCATCTCCTTAAGTTGCCTTCCATCTCCCCTGCCCACTCAGCCATGGGGACACAGTGGCCTTGGTGGCCTGTGGAGGCTGGCTTGTCCCACTTCTCTGGCTGGGGACATGTGGCTGGTGCTGCCCACCACTGACTCTGTTTATGAACTGCCAAGTGCTTGACCTCTCCCCTGTGCAGGTCAGCCACGTGCCCATGGAGCCCGTTATGTCACCACTGAGAGACATCTCACCCTCCAAACATGCTCCTGCAATTCCAAAAAGCCCATTTATACAGTGAGCCAGGGTGGTCCTGACACCTCTCACCGAGGGATACAGCTGCAGCTCAAGGGGCTCACTGGAGTCCTGTCCACCAAGTACCACTGATAAAGGTGCCCATGAGTGACTCAAGCTGCTTGATGTGATGGTGTGGAGCTGATATGAAGCCCTCAGGCTCACTCCTAAAGCCTTCACTCCTGCCATGGGCACCTCTGCACATCTGAGGGATGAATCCTGCCTCTTCCCAATCTTTTTAGTGCTTATTGCTTAGGCAAGGGCCAAGCTGATGCTCTGATTTCTTTCCTTCTTGAATATTTTGGAGTTTGATTGACTGTGGGAGGCTGTGCTGAGGGTGAATCTCAAGGCTGCAGGTCCTGCTTTCCTTAGTGAAGACTTTCATAGATGTTAACACCATGGGGACACCAAATCCCCAGGGCTGAAACCCCGAGAGAGCAGGAATTGGGCTGAGGAGGTGTTGGAAAGCTCCTGGCCCCAAAGAAATCACAACAAGGAGAGAAGAGCATCATGGCAGGTTCCAAAAAGGCCAGAAATCAACCCCAAGTGAGCAAGGGTGCTGGTAGTGGGCGCAGAGAATGTGCCACAGCACAGCCTCTCCGAGGAGGGGGAATTTGGGGAAGAAAAATCCTGGCAGGGTTGGCCCTGCACTTTGCTGACATTCTTTCCACTGACCGATCCCTCAGCTGGAATCTGGCCTGGAGCAGGAATAGGAGGAGATGGGAGATGCTTTCTGATGTTCCAGATGGAAAAAATGCCCTCTGAATTAAAGACAAAGCTGGAGAGATGTGGCCAAGCCATTGGAGTCAGTGGGGGAGGGCTGGGGATGAGTTAAAATCCCCCTCATGCTGGTGCTGGGTGTGCCTCAGTTTCCCTATCAGGAATGCATGAGTGATGTGTCTTTTCTGGGAGAGGGGTGCATCAGGATGGCACTGGGACTTTGGTTATCCACAGGTACAGAGGCCAGTACAGAAGAGCAGGTGGGATGAGGCAGTGCCAGCTGGGAGAGGGTCAGTCCCAGCCTGGCTCTGCTGGAACCTGGAGACACGTGGGAGAAGGTGACCTTTGTGTTTGGTGCATGGGAGAAGCCACAAACGTGGATTTTGCAACAAAAATGTGATAAGGGACTTGGCTGGGCACCTTCAAGAAGCCCATGGTGGAGGAAAGGTTAGGTTTGGTTCTGTCCTGCCTGCTCCTGCCTGCTCTGTTCCAGAGGGACATGCAGCAGGCACAGCAGCTGGAACCGGGACTGGTGAGCATGGAGAGGGGTGTCCACAGGGATGGGACTGGAGCCCCGAGTGCTCCCTGCATTGGGATATCCCTCCCATGGCTGGATTCCGAGGCTTCCCCTAGGCTTCAGCAGAAGCGGGATCAGTGTAACATGCAGTGGCAGGATGGGGCCATGGGGAATATGGGGCAGAGAGGAATCGGGAGGTGGGAAGGGCTGGGAAGGGGAGGATGCTGCGCTGGTGTTGGGTCCCACCGCACAGGGAAGGCACAGGTTTGGGGTGCCGTGGGATCCAGGGGGTTAGTGTGAAGGGATGGGGGTGCCCTGGTCAGGCAGATTGGCCACGAGGCCACCGTGCCTCCCCCAACCCAGCCGTAACTGAAGGGACCAGATGATGCAGGAATGCTGGGGGGGAGCTGGCAGCCGCCCCCCCGTCCCCAGTGGCACCTCGGGGCTCACACAAAGCCCTTGTTCGGGTTCAGCCGAGCTGCCCCCCCCGCCGTGCCAGCCCCCCCAGCCCCGCCTGTAGTCCCCGTGAGGAGAGCACATGGAATCAGACGGATAAGTTTTGATGTGAGGCAGCAGCTTAGGGTGGGCTCAGGTTTCCTTTGGGTTTTCTATATTTATCTCCGTGATTTAATGCCAGCGCTGGTGTTTAAATGGCACCAAGCAGTTGGCGCGGGGAGAGGGAGCAGCCGTCCCCGAGCCGCACGCACGTCCCCGAGCCGCCCATGGAGCTCTTTGAGACCAACCCGTACTTTTTCCCGGAGCAGAGGTTTTACGATGGGGAAAACTTCCTAGGGTCCCGTTTGCAGGCCTACGAGCCCGCGGCGTTCCCGGAGCGCGCCGAGGCGGCCCTGTGTGCCGAGGGCAGGGTGGCTCTGGAGGACAAGGAGGCGCTGGCCGAGCACTGCCCCGGGCAGTGCCTGCCCTGGGCCTGCAAGGTGTGCAAGAGGAAATCGGTGTCCATGGACCGGCGGCGCGCGGCCACGCTGCGGGAGAAGCGGCGCCTCAAGAAGGTGAACGAGGCGTTCGAGGCTCTGAAGCGCAGCACCCTCCTGAACCCCAACCAGCGGCTGCCCAAGGTGGAGATCCTGCGCAGCGCCATCCAGTACATTGAGCGGCTGCAGAGCCTGCTCAGCTCCCTCAACCAGCAGGAGCGGGACCAGCGAGACCTGCGCTTCCGGCCCACCGCGGCCCCGCCCGCCGTGAGTGTCCCTGGCTGGCCCCCGGGCCGCCAGCCTGGCCTGGGAACAGCGTGCGGTGCCCCATGGGGTGATGCGTATGGGGGTGACGCTCTATGGGGTGATGCCGTTTCGGGGTGACACTCCATGGGAGTAAGGCCATATGGGAATGTTTCTCTGTGGGGACAATGCCCTATGGAGGCGACACTCTCTGCTGGTAGCAATGCTCTGTGGGCGTGATCCCTGTGGGGGTGACTTTCTATGGGGTGATGCTCTATGGGGACAATGCCCTATGGAGGTTATGCCCTGTGGGGGTGATGCTCCGTGGGGTTGATGCCATATGGGAATGATGTTCTATGGGGCTGATGTCATTTTGGGGTGCCATTCTATGTGGGTGACGCTCTGTGGGACGATACTTTAAGGGGTTGATGCCATTTCAGGGTGAAGCCCTTTGGGCATGATGCCATAGTGGAGTGATTCTCTACGTGGACATTGCTCTGTGGGGGCATTGCTCTATAAGGGTGATGCCCTGTGGGGGTAACCCCGAGCAGAGGCACTACAGAAGCTTTGGGGCACTGGGTCCAGCTGGGGGCGAACAAGACCCCAACTCTGGGGCGAGGCCACTTGGGACACTGGTGGCTGTGTGAGTGTGTCCTGCATGGGGGCGCAGAGACAGCGATCCAACCCTGCCGAGTGCTCACATCCCTGCGGGACAGGGGCTGCTGCCTCTCTGCCCCTGTGAATGGGTGTATTGGGGCCGGGCATGCGACTGACGTGTGGTCCTGGGCTGGGGAGAGGTAGGAAAGGTGAAAAGGAAGTAAATAACATAGAACTAAATTAAATGAAAATATAATTTAATATAATATAATATAATATAATATAATATAATATAATATAATATAATATAATATAATATAATACTGAAATTAAATTAATAAAATTAAATATTAAATGGAAAAATAGAAATGAAAATATGAAATCTAAAAATAAAATGTAAAGCATAAAATATAAAATAAAATTAACACTCGGCTCACACCCAGGAAGAGGAAGGGATGAGAGGTGTGGCACAGGGACACCTCTGGTTTCTAGGACTGAAGTGGTTGTGTCCTGCCACAGCCCCCAGAGAGCCAGAATCTGTCATACCGCAAGATTTTGGTCATTTGACCAAGTTTTTGAGAGGTATTTTCATCTGCCCCCTGGTTCCTGTGGATGGCTGGGCACGTGCTTCCCTGCTGCTCTGAGGTTTGGATCTGGGAATGCACAGAGAGCTGAAACTACAGCTACAGGTGTAGGGAGAAGTGATCGATACAGATGGGATCGATAGATGTAGGTGTATCATATTGGTACAGGCATTGCTGATACGGGTTCTATAGCTATAGAGATCACATAGATCAATTAGAGATGAAATTGATATGGATATGATAGCTATAGAGATAGGTACAAATTATAGAGACACATTATATAAATATATATAGATAATAGAGATAGTGATAAAGATTATACAAATTATCTATAGATATATAATACATAAATGACATACAGGTATATCTATAGATACAGATAATGGAGATATAGATAATGTAGGTATGGGTGGTATAGATACAGAAATAAGTAATGCAGAGATGGATGTAAATATCACAGATATATGGAGATATAGATATGGATTTGGATATAGATGCAGATATAGATAGAGACAGAGGTAGAGATATACATATAGATACAGATACAGATATAGATGCAGATATAGCTATAGATATAGATACAGATACAGATATAGATGTGGAAGAACTTTATCAGAGGCCCGGAAGAGGGAATCCCAGGTCTCCTTCCATACTAAGGGATTTAAGGGCCAAGCCAGTAGGTACCCAGGTAGTCCAATTTAATGCTGAATAAAGGAATGAAAAAGTATTTAGGCTCCACCCTACATATTTGCAGGACTTTTCAGTATCCACTTTAATGCCAGAATCCACTTGGATACCAGAATCCAATTTCCACTTCCCAGAATACACTTGGATTTGCAAATGTGCCCAAAACTGTGCTGAGCTGTCCCTTTGTCACTTCTGTTCTGAGCTGCCCCTTCTCCCAGGTGTAGCCAGGGGTTCACATACTGATGCAAAACCAGCATTTTGGGGGGAAAAAAATCATATCTGTAAGAATTTCCTGCTTTAATGGGAAATAAATCCAAGTGTTAATTAATTATCCTGTGCTGCCATGAGCTTGAAGAGCCAAAGTGCCATTTCTAGTCTGCTACCAAGAGTTGGGTCCATGGGGTTGCTCATATAAATCACATTTGGGGTTTTACCTGAGCTGACACCCACACCCAGATAAAAACACAGTCCAAAAAAAAGTGAGTTCTGAGCTTCGCTGAGTAATGGTCTCGTTTTTCTTGCTGTCAGCTCTTTTCTCCAAAATAACCACTCAGCCCCAAATCCAGAAATCAAACTGCCAAAAGCTTCTCCCAAACCCCCTCCCCCCTGGGGATAGCCCGAGGGCATCCAGGCTGTGTGTCATTTTTTATGAGCCTGATTAGGTGATTCTCAGCAAAAAGATGTTTTGCCCAAGGACAGTTGTTCATCTCCAGCCCTTTCTCATAATCAGTGGGGAAAGAGACACCTTTTTACCTGCAGTGAGTGGGAAGCCCCATTTCTCTGTGGCCAGTGTCCCAAAACAAGGAGGTTTTTCAGCCTTTTTGGTTAAGGAAGCACCTGGCCTTGATGGGTCCTGGGGACTCCACGTGCTGTTGGCTCCTCCAGGTGGGGAGGGACGTGCCCCCCTCCACAGGGGTGTCCTGCTGTGGGATGGGCCCCCAAGGGTGTTTTTGGGGTGGCTAGTGGGGTTCGGCCATGCCGGAGGAGGTGACACACGGTTGCTCTGGGTTCTTGCAGGCAGCCAGTGAGTGCGGGTCCAGCAGCTCCTCCTGCAGCCCCGAGTGGAGCAGCCAGCTGGAGTTCGGCACCAACCCTGCAGGTAACACCCTCCTCGCCTCCCTGGGGATCCCACGGCCTCGCTGGGAGTGGAAACAGCAGGGGCACCGCAGCCCTGGAGCAGAACATCTCTGAGCCAACCCTCCCCCCGGGCAGGAGAGGCTGGGAGCAAAGGACAGAAGGAACCTTGTCCTTCTCTCCCCATACCACTGCTGCAGAGTGACGAGCTCAGAGATCCTCTAGCACCTCCTTGGTCAATGCTCAGCAATTCAGGGTTCTCCCAGCCCTGATTTCACCAAAACACCAGCCCTTGGGAGCTGAGAAATTGGGCTGCAGCAGCCTGGGACCCTGGTGGCTTCATCCCCAGCAAAGGTTTCATCTGTTGCCATCCCTTCGCTTGGCTTTGCCGTCTGTGTTGCTGGGCATGGCTGGGCGTCACTGGGCATCACTGGACATCACTGACCCAGCCCCCCTTCCCTCCCCACGTGCCCTCGGCAGCTGCTGATCTTCTTTTCCATGCTTGACATTATCCCCACCCCTGCCAAATCCACCTGTTATTTTCCCCAGAAGGCAGAAACTTGAATCTCATTTTCCAGTGGAGATTAAAACCTATAAAAGGTCCAAAAGTTCCACTCCCTGTTGGTATCTCATCCTTCCCCACAGTGGGGGCTGGCAGCAGGTCCCTAGGTCACTCTGGCCATGTGAGGGATCATGGGGTCATAGAATCATAGAAAAGAATCAACAAATTGTTACAAGTGGAAAAGATCATCAATTCCAACCCTCAGCCATGTTCACCACTAACCTACATCCCCGTGAGCAGAACCAGGAGCTGTCTCCAGCACACAGACCCCATTCCCAGCAGTGTCCTCACCCCTCTGTCTCCCCAGACCCCATTCCCAGCAGTGTCCTCACCCCTCTGTCTCCCCAGACCCCATTCCCAGCAGTGTCCTCACCCCTCTGTCTCCCCAGATCACCTCCTGGCCGATGAGGCAGCCGAGGAGCGCAACCTGCACTCGCTGTCTTCCATCGTGGAGAGTATTACTGTGGAGGACGTGGCCATGACGTTCCCTGAGGAGCGGAGTCAAAACTGAGCTGGCGCAAACCCCGGCAGCTCCTCGAGCTGGTAACGGGGTGGGAATGAGATGCCAGAAGGGTCCTGCCACTGGAAATCACATCCACCCCTCTAGTGTCATGGGCTGCACAGCTGACACCACTTGGCTCCCTCCCCACTCCCTGCGGAACGCTCCTGCCGAGCTGGAAGAACGGGCAGAGGTGGGATGGAGCAGCGCCGCAGCGGCTGCGGGTCCTGGAAGGGCTTCCCGGGGCCAGGCCCTGCTCCGCTGCCCAGCCGGGGACGGGCAGGTTTGGGGCCAACGTGTGTGCTGGGTGCGCTTTGCTGAGTTTTCCAGATGCTCCTTGACCAAGGTCTCTCTCTGGCCGTTGTCCAGTGGTGCCAACCCGGAGCCCGCCTATCTTTTCTACTGAACGCTGTGTGCTGTTGCCATTTAGGGTTTTTTTAATTATTATTTTTGCTAACTTATTTGGATTCTTTTTTAAATAAAGGCATTCTTGTTTGGACAGCTTGGGTTTCCTTTACTGTTGTCCCGCCCTGCACAAGTCTCCCCAGTTCCAGAATCCCCAAATCCAGGTTGGAGATTTTCATATCAGTAAATCCAGCTGGACCTCGGAACAGTCTCTCAGCTGGGAACTGAATGTGCCACACTGCAATCAGCCCCATACAGACCAGTGGTTTCACTGGTGTTTAACTGGGGTTCAGCCCTGTGCCCCAAAGACCTTGAAGGAGCTAGAGATTAATGATATTTTTAAATTGGGCTCTACAAAGAAGGCTCAAAGCCAGCATTGTTTTAAAATCCTGTTTATTGGAACACACATACATCCTTTCCTGACCCAATCCAGGGTTTGGAGTCCATGCAGTACCAATAATATGACAAAAGAAATAGGGCATTGATATAAAGGGCTCACTGACTCTTCAAATTAAAAAAATATTTAATACTGTATTAGGCAAATAATACACCGAAAAGACGTCGTGACTGTAGAGCCTCTCAGATATTGCACTTCCAGACAGCACATGATAAGTATAAGGTCATTCCAGCCATCAATAAATATCACATCAGAAATAGGGGCCACACAAGGCAAACGTGGCATGAGGAGATGAAGAGATCCTACCCTATGGGGAAGAAATGGGAAGAGTTAAGAGCCTCCTGGATTGACCCCTGCAGGAGGCCGGAGGGGAGAGCATCTCCTCTGCACCTGGAGGGGAAGGGTGGGCACAACCTGGGGGCAGAGGGGGCTCCCGTTGTCTCCCCGGGCACCCAAGGAGGGTCCCCTCTCCCGTGGGTGCCGGGCACCGTCCCCGTGAGCCGTGTGGGGCAGTCCCAGGCGCAGCCCCCTCAGACAGGGCACCCGACAGCACCAAAATCAGCACCTCGCCAGCCCAGTCCTGGGCAGACACCGCCCTCCTCACCCCATGCTGGGCCCCCTTCGTCCCACCCAGCACAGCCCTGGCACTGCCCCGGCCCCCCGGGGGCAGCTCCTTGCCCGGCCACCCTGGAGGGAGGATTTTCACGAGCCTGAATCTTCCTTGGCTTCAAGTCCTGTGGGCAGCAGCATCCCCGATGCCCAGGGCTCGGGCGAGTCAGTGCAGCCCCGTGGCAGATTGGCAACATGAACCAGACAGGAGAGAGGCTTCCAAACATCACAGACACTTTGCGGATGTCTGTGTTGCTCCCCAGACTGCACCATGCCAGGACGGCATCCGGAGCACATCCATGGCCTGGCCAGAGTGGGGAGAAGTGGGGGACAGGCCATGGTGGGAACCATGGGAGCTGGGGGAAGCAGGGGGTGCACGAGCAGGAGGGACAGATCCTGTCGGTCCACAGCAGTGACATGGGTCTGGGGCAAGGAACAGGCACAGGCTGGGCTCTCGTCCTGGAAGGCAGCCAGCACGTGGCGTACGGACATGGGGATTTGCTGAAAGGAAAGGCCCCGTGAGGATGCTGGCTCAGCTCCACCCGGTTCACCCACCGGCCAACAGACTCAGACATAATCAGCACTGGATCCTCCTGGCAAAGGGCAACCATGGCTCAGGGCACAGCAGGATCCTAGGAGCCTCCCTGAAGTGCTTGACTATCCTTCCCTCACACAAGTGGGACCCTCATGGGATGGCAACCTGGGGTCCCCAGTGGAGCTGTCTGTCCAAGCCTGGACAAACCACACGTGGTGGGACACTGAGCATCCCTCCTGCATCTTCTGTGAGTCTCAGGCAGCAGCAGCTCCCCCACCACTGAGGTCTTCCTGGCCCTCCATGGCCAGGCAAACCTTGGCGAGGGCAGCCCCCCTGACCAGGTGCTGCTGGGACTCCTGCTCTGCCCTTGGTCCCCAGCCAGCTCCAGAGCCTCGGTTCCCCTCGTGCTCACCCAGGGCCTGGCTCCCGTCTCGCTGACCCTTAGCACGAGTACGTCCGGACCGTGGAGGTCTCCAGCCTTGGGGACCCGGAGGCACCGACTGGAAGGGAAACAAAGAACAAAGCAATTAGTGACTGCTCCAATTAGACCCCAGCTTCCCCAAATCCCATGTTTGTTGAGCAGCATCTGTGCACTGCAGCCACGTGAAGATGAGGGTCAGAGGAAGAGCCACGTTTGGCCAGCTCAGATGCTCCTGAGGCTTCAGGGTATTTGGGAAATTGCTACTTGCCATCCCTGCTCCTGGGCAGCGAGCACCCTGTCCCAGATTTCACTGTCCTCAGCCAGGTGGGAACTGCAGTTTCCAGGGATGGGGTGGAAAAGGTCAAACAGAAGCCTGACCCGAACTGCTGGATGGAAAGCTGGGACATTTGAGCAAAACTGGAGGCAGGAGAAGAGCTGAGCCTGAGGTTTGGAGTTGGAAGGTGAATGCAGAGTTTTCTAATTCTCATTCCCACCCTCATTTCTGAGCCTGCTGAAGCCGACTTTGCTCCAGAGATGCGGCAGCTGCCTTGGGACAGTGGGACCAGGGTGCCTGGTCCAGGGGACAAATTGGGGTGACCTGACTGGAGCTTCTGCCTCCCTTACAGCTTTGGAAGGGACCAAGACACCTTGAAGAAAGGACTTGTGTGGTGGGGGCAGATCCTGGGACATAAAACAGGACAGCCAGCAGCACGGGCAGCCAGGGTGTCCCAGCAGGTCCTGCCAGGCCTGGGAGAGCTCAGGCAAATGGAGCCGGTTAATCCATCCCTTTGGGGTGGTTTCCAAAACGCAGAATAGACAAAACTGGCCCAGACTGGGCAGTCCCTGGGTGACATATCCCACTTCATACCCCAGTCCTGGCCCCTGCCTTGTCTTTGTAGTTCATAACCAAGAATTCACACACAGGTCTGAAATAACCCTCCCAAAAAAACCATTTCCAGCAGGCCATGGCTCCAGGATCACATGGACTGAGCATCTTGGGTGACCAGCAAACCTCTCTCATCTCCCTCTCCCTCTCCTCTTCCTCTCTCCCTCTCTCCCTCTCTCCCTTCTCCTTCTCCTTCTCCTTCTCCTTCTCCTTCTCCTTCTCCTTCTCCTTCTCCTTCTCCTTCTCCTTCTCCTTCTCCTTCTCCTTCTCCTTCTCCTTCTCCCCTCCTATCCCTCTCCTCTCCTGGTGGCACATCCTTCCCCACATTCCCTAAGACTCTGAGCAGGAGTGGGAGAGGACCCTCTGGAGAAGAGCTGACCCACCTTCCGGGGGCATTTTCTTGGCTGGAGCAGCTGGAGGGGGCAGTGGCACGAGGCTGGTGACACGGAAGCCAGCGGGCAGGGTCTCAGCAGAGCCGCTCAGGAGGTTGATGCTGTGCACATCCCGCGGGCGGAAGCGCTTGCGCCAGGATGGCGTCCGACGAAAGGTCTTGTCATCACCCTATGGGAACAGCATGTCACAGCCCTGGGGGCAGTGCCAGCAGCACCTTCTGCCCCTGGGAGACACCAGCTAACAAGGGCAGGCCTGTCCTTGGTGACCAGCTCTAGCAAAGTGTGGGATCAAACTGGGCCGAGGACATAGGACATCTTGCTGGGATCCCATGGCATTGGCTTTATCCTTTCCAGCTCATCTCTCTCTTCTCCACAGCCTGCCTCCAAAGATGCCTTGGAGACATCAACACAAAAGTCCCAGTAAAGACTCCAAGGGATGCCAGGCTCATGGCAGAGGAGTTCCAGCCCTCGGAGCACCTCCTCTGGACTTGCTCCAGCAGCTCCATGTCCTTACCATGCTGGAACCCCAGGGCTGGAGGCAGCTCTGCCAGTGGGGTCTCACCTGAGCGGGGCACAGGGGAAGAATCCCCCCCTGCCCTGCTGCCCACGCTGGGGGCTCAGCCCAGCACACGGGGGGGTTCTGGGCTGCCAGAGCTCGTAGCCAGGGCACGTTGAGCCTCTCATCCACCAGCTCCCCCATGTCCTTCCCCAGTCACATGGGACATGGAGAGGTTTGGCACTCACATCATCCAGCCTCCGGTCAGTGCCCAAGGCGAGCAGGTTGTTGAACTCCCTCTCCAGAACTTGCCGAGCCTGCAATTAACCAAAAAATGATGATACCCCATCAATGGGGAATGTGTTTCCAGCCCAAACTCCCATCCTAGGAAAGCCTGAGTGTGATAGAAAGAGCCCCCGTGCCACAGAAGAGCTCTGCTTTGAAAGGCAGAGCTGGGTTGGTGACACTGGTGGGGTCACACCACAGCCATGTCCCACACTGGCCACTCTCCTCCAAAGCCCCCCAAAGATGCTGCTCCTACCTGGGTGTTCTGGGTGGGGATCTGCAGCACAAGGGCCAGGCTGTTGTGGTCAAAGTTCTCATCGAGGGCCAGCAGGGCCCCGTGCACGCCACTCTCCACCAGGTTGTTCCCGTACTCGCGCAGCCCGATGGACTGGATCCAGTGAATGACCTGGTCATTGGTCCACACCAACACATCTGCACGACAGCAGGGGCACACGTCAGGGCCACCCCACACCACACTTGTGGCTCTGAGGAGATCTGGGGATGTCCTGAGGCCCTCTCCCTCTGCGCCAGGCTGATCCTGGGACTCTCCTTCCCAAGCCAGCAGCAAAACCAGGAGCTCAAGTGCCAGGAACAGCTCCGTTCAATTTACCAAGCTCAAAGCTGAAATAACAGGCAGAAAACAACTGTGAAAATTAATCCTAAGAACCCATGGCTGCTGGTGTAATTAGGGGCATTATCAATAATGAGATGTAATCCAAGCAGCAGCCAGATGCACAGGAATCTCAGGACAGCAACGAGGAAAGGGAGGCTGAACAAACTGGGGGTGTCCCGAGCAGTGAAATGGGCAGAGAAGATCATGGGAAGCTCAGGCTGCATCTTTGCTTTCCCCTCCTCCCTTCTCATGCCTGCCTGGGATTGGCTGATAAAGGCACTTGGAGCAGCAGGGAGGTGCCGTTGGAAGAACAGCCCTGTCGGCTCAGAAATAATGGGTTAAAAATAAGGGATAGGAGAGAGATCAGCCCTAGGTGTCTCCTGGGAGGTTTCTCTTCTCCTATTCTGGAGCTGGACGGGGCGTGCTGACCTTTGATTTCATGTTGGGTCTCCTCTCGCCTCCTCTCGAGCTCTTTGCGGTCGTAGTTGAGCCTCTTGAGGCACATGATGCCGTACTGGAGGCTGGTGCTGCAAGGACACGAGGGGTCACCCAGCCCTCCGGGACACGTGGCTGGGAGGGACCCGGGTAGGGACCCCCCTCTCTGCATGCTCCCCACATGCCCAAAGGATGCTTCAGGCCAGGGGTGGGTCAGGACAAACACAACCCAAAGCTGGGAAATGGGAAATGTCCCTCCCTTCCAGGGCAATTCCCTACTCCATCAGTTTCAGCCTGTTCCAGCTGCCTGAGAGCCTACGGCTCCAAACGATCCTCACACTTGGTGGCTGGAGAGGGAAGGCAGAACCAGCCCATGAGGGCTGCTCCAGGCTGAAGGGCTCAGCCCTGGAGGTGACCCTGGCAGGCCCATGGGTCAGGGTGGGCAGTGGAACCCCATGACAGGGCTGGATCCTGGTGCTGGAGCCATGGCCGGGATGGCACAAGCCTTCTCCCACTGGTCTGCTGGCAGACAGCAGCAGAGCACCAGGTGGGATGAGCCTGAAGTTTTGCCCATGTTTGCTTCACAGCCAGGGGAAGGCCTGGTCCTCTGCAATTCTGCAGCAGGGAGGGAGGTGAAGGAAAACTTCTGCAAGAGCTGCCCCAGCCCAGGGCAGTGAGTCCAGCCTGGAAGAGCCATCCAGGGCTGCCTAAGAAGGGAGAATCCCTCAAATCCCCCCTCCTCTGCTCCATGTGCACATCGGGGAGCTCTGGGGGCCAGGACTCACCGGTGGAAGCTGTCCACCATCTTCAGGTGCACCCGCAGGTCCTTCTTGGTGAGGTGGTCCAGCATGCGCGCATCCACCAGGCATTCCATGAAGTAGCTGCGGTACTGGGGCAGACCCAGGCTGGGAAGCCACTCGTTCCCAATCCACTCGTGGTTCATGTCCCCATAGGCCAATGTCTGCAGAGAAGCACATGGAGAAGCTGGGGAGAACCCAGAGCCTGGTGGAGCTGCAGAATCCCAGGAGATGGGTGACAGCCCAGGAGGGTCACTGTCCTGAGGCCAAACCCAGGCCAGAGGAGTCAGCCTTGGGTGGTACTGAAGGAGCTGGAAGGAACAGTCCTGTTGGCCATGGTCTGTGTCCTACTCATGTCGCCCCAGGAGACAAAGCAGTAGCCAAAAATAAGGGCAAGAGATAACTGGACTTTATAAGCAACTGCCTCTGGAAAAAGCACATTCATTGAAAGATGAAACAACTGAGAAATAGGTTCCAGTGCATTCCCAACCAATTTTTAAGAATCTCTATTCTAAGAATCTCTGTTTTATGACTTCAAAACAAAAAAAAAAGGTCAGTTTTGGGAAAAAAACCCCCACCCATTCACTTCCACTTCAAACTGATTTTGGGTCCAAAAATGAATTAAAATCTACCAGAAGGAAAGTAAAACATTTGAGAGGGATAAAACCAGAAGAAATGATTCCAAGCAGGACTCTTTCCTCCCACCTTTTTGGTTCATAAAAATGATTGGTATGGATTTGGGGCTACAAAGTGGGTGAAAAGCAAATGTCTGTGCAGCTGGAATCCTGCCCCCATGCAGGGTGGTCACAGAGGTGGGGGTTCTTAACACAGGCTCTGGATCCCACAGAGCAGGTCCCAGGGAAAGCCACTGCCTGGAGCAGAGAGGGGCCCAGGAGGACACCCTGTGCCTGAGAGATGGCCCAGAGGAGCAGCCACGGGGTGCAGGTAAAGCCCCCAAGGCCTCGGTGAACATCAGTGCCCCAAATATCCCCTGGGATGTCCAGTGTCCGTCCCCCTCCCCGCCCCCGACCACCCCATGCACCGCCCACGGACAAGGGTGGCCCGGGGACCTCACCTGTGCCCAGCTGCCTTCCTCTGTGTCCTAAGTGTGACACGCAGCATGTCAACAGAAAGGACAGTGAAGTCAGTACCTGGTGGCCCTGCACAGGGACAGGCCCTGCCACGTGCCCTGAGCATGGGACCCCTCAATACGAAGGGACACAGAGGGGACAGGGCTCACTCTTATGGCTTGGGGACCTCAGCCTTGTCCCCAGGGTGCTGGTGACACCCCGACCCCACTGGGCCTGGTTCCCACCCCATCTCTAACCAAGAATACAGGATGGAGAAGGAGGATACAGGATGAGGCTTGGGCTAGAGATGGCACCAACCCTGGGGCTTGTTCATCTTCCCTGGGAAACATGGAGAGTTCTTGGGTTCCTCCAGGTCAGATGGATGAAAGAGAATTAAGGTTCAGTTCATGTGTCACAACCCCCAAGGGGCTGCCCAAGACAATTTGCTGATTTTGTAGCTATTTCCTCTTTTGCCAGCCTGTGCTGGTTTTGCTGAGTCTCACAGAACCTGCCAAGGGACAGTGGCACATCCCTGCTACTCAACTCAATAAAGTGCCTATTTCAGAGAACCCCAAACTTGTTTGGATTGGAAGGGACCTTAGAGCTCATCCCATTCCACCCCTGCCATGGGCAGGGACACCTTCCACTATCCCAGGTTGCTCCAACCTGGCCTTGGACACACAATTCCCACTCAAATCCAAAATGCTGCCCTACTCTGAGACACAGACAGAGGGTGATCAGGTTGCAGAGAAGGGAGTGTGGCTCCCTCTCTCCAAAGGAGCCAGAGCTTTTGGGAGCATGGACACATCCCTGCAAGGGACCCCAAGCTGTCAGCCAGTGGCAGGGACAGACGGTGGGGACAATATTTGGGAGTGCTGAGGTCAGTGGGGGATTAGGCCGTGACTTGGGTACAGAATGACTGGGGGATCTCACGTGTCTTGAGATCACTCCTGGGTTTTGTCTTTAACTCCCAAACACCACCCAGGCTGCTCCGGAAACCCAGTGAAATCCACAAGGGAAAATAAATCAGATGGGGTTTAAGCTACTTTCAGAAATTGCTGGGACATTAAAGGTTGAAAGAGGGTTTCTAAAGAGCTGACATGTGAGGGATCCTCTTCCCTCTGGGTTAACACACGTGCAGTTGCTCAGACCCTGACACCCCAAGGGCTGCCCCCAACACCTCGGGGGCTGCCCAGCCTCACCGTCTTAGTGGAAGTTGCCATGGTCTCCATCTCCTCATGGGTGACCCAGACATTTCCAGAGGACTGCAGGGAAAAGAGCAGAGGGGTCAGAGCAAACCAGCACAGAAATGTGGCCTCAGTTCACAACCACCAGAGTTGTGGAATCACACAATTATTAAGGTTGGAAAAGACCTTTAATATCATCAAGTCTAACCCTCAACCCAGCACCACCACTGTGTTCAGCACCAAACCACGTCCCCAAGTCCAACATCCACTCATTTTTTGAACACCCACAGTGATGGTGACCCCACCACTGCCCTGGGCAGCTGTGCCAGGGCCTGACCACCCTTTCCAGGAAGAAATTTTCCCCAATATCCAACCTGAACATCCCCTGGCCCAGCTTGAGGCTGTTTCCTCTTGTCCTGTCCCTGTTCCCTGGGAGCAGAGGCGACACACCCCAGCTGCACCCTCCTGTCAGGGAGCTGTGCAGAGCCAGAAGGTCACTCCTGAGCTTCCTTTTCTCCAGGCTGAGCCCCCCAGCTCCCTCAGCTGCTCCTAGGGCTGCAGCCCCTTCCCCCGCTCCATTCCCTTCCCTGGACATGCTCCAGCCCCTTCAGGTCTCTCTTGTCATGAGGTGCCCAGAACTCCCCCAGGATTCCAGGTGTGACCCCAGCAGTGCCAGCTCAGAGGATGGGGACTGCCCTGGGCCTGCTGCCACCACAGTGCTGGGACAGGCCAGGTGCCCTTGGCCTTTTTGCCCTCCCGAGCACACCGGGGCTCATCTGGGCTCACCTGGGCTCACATCCAGCCTCTGTCAGCACCAACCATACTGGAACTGAGCCCGGTTCAGGCTGGTGGAGGATCAGACCACCCTGTGCTTGGAGCTGTCCTGGGTACACCCCCCCATCCTTGCAGCTCAACCTGGTGACACCCCACTGCCTGAGGGGACCCTGGGCTGTCCATGCAGCCACAGAGAGCAGAGCAAGGACCTTCATTTATCTCCCTTTCCACTTGAGTGTGATGCTCAAGGAGCCTGCAGGCCTGTCCCCATCAGCTGTGACCCCACACACAGCCATCTGAGGGGGACATAGCAGCTTCCCTTCTGCCAGCTGCACATCTACAGATGTGTCTTGGCATTACTGGGCCACCATTAACCCCTCGAGGCCTTTGGGGACCAGCAAAAGGCACAATCCCTCCATCCTACCAAGGGCAGGGATCTGCAGTTGCTATGAGTTGCCCCAGGAATTTCAGATGGAAAAGGCTTGTGTTGAAACGATTGGGAGAGAGGTTGCGTGTAACCAAGCTGGCCCTGTACATCATGAATGTCTGGATTTCTGCTCTTTGGATAGAGTTTTATCCTCTCCAGGGCAGCCAGGCCCTGAGCTCTGCTCTTTGCAGGGTTGGCCTCCTGCTGACAATCCCATGTGAAGGGCAGGAGCCTTGAAACTGGAAAGAGCTTCCTGCTTCCAGCTGGGAATGACCTTTGCGCTGGGGGAAGAGTGTCTGGTGGTCTGACCAGTCCATGAGGGGACATCGCCTCATCCATGGCCACATTGGCCACAGTGGTGCCAAGGGAAAGGAGGGCAAGGAGCACGTCATCTGGCCCATGGAGGGTGTGGGGGTGGCAGGGAGCACTCACCGTGCGGGACGTGGGCGGTGCCGAGGGGCTGGTGAGGGACACCATCTCCTGGATGGCCAGGCGCAGCTTGAGGCGGTGCAGGGCGTTGCTGATGCCAATCTCCCGCTGGATCTCGGTGTCCGACAGGGCCGACATGATGGCCCCGCTCTTGACGTTGGCCCGGCACGCAGCCACATACCAGGCTGGCATCCCCACCCAGAGCTGGGGACAGGCACAGCAGTGACTGCCTGGCACTGCCACCCTGGCTCCTACGCCAGGGGCAAGGCCACCCTCTCTAGAGCCCAGTATCGAAGCTGAATGTCCACACAGGATTCTGGGTTTGGTTGTACCTTGTAGAGGTGGCCTGTGGGCGGCCCAGCATCCCTGTGCTTGATGGGCACAGCACAGGGAAGGAGCACTCACGGAGCTTTTTTGTAGAATCATTAAGGTTGGAAAAGCCCTCTAAGATCGGCTCCAACCATTCCCCCAGCACTTCCATGTTCACCACTAACCCATGTCCCAGGTGCCACATCCACTTATTTTCTGAACACTCCCAGGGATGGTGACCCCACCACTGCCCTGGGCAGCTGTGCCAGGGCCTGACCACCCCTTCAGGGAAGAAATTTCCCCCAACATCCAACCTGAACCTCCCCTGGCGCAGTTTGAGGCCATTTCCTCTCCGCCTGTCCCTGTTCCCTGGGAGCAGAGCCCAATCTCCCCCAGCTGCCCCCTCCTGTCAGGGAGTTGTGCAGAGCCACAGGGTCCCCCCTGAGCCTCCTTTTCTCCAGGCTGAGCCCCTTTCCCAGCTCCCTCAGCTGCTCCTCATCAGATTTGTGCTCAAACCCAAAGCTCTACTCAAACCACGACTCCACAGGCTCTGTGAGGGATCCAGGGATCTCCTCTGCTCTCCCAGGATTTGCAGCCCCCAGCCATGCACATGGAGCAAGCATGGTGGGACATGGTGGCACACACACACCGGTGGGGACAGCATGGGGAGAACCCACAGGCACACTCTGCCTCACCTCCAGCCAGGACACAACAGTGGGGCCGTCCCAGTGGGCAAAGGGCAATCCTTTCCTCCGAGCCTCTTCCAGGAGTTCGTGCCTGGCAGAAAAAGAAGCAGAAGAGTGATTTATGGGGGGTTTGTGGGGAAGGGAGAGTTCTTGGAAGGGAACAGACCCTGGGCAGTAGGAAGCAACTGGAGACAAAGCAGTGAAGGAGGTAACAAGGCCCAAGGGAGGATGAAGATGAGATTTCCCAGCAATTCCTCGTCCCGTGCCACAGCTTCCCAGCACATCAGTTTCTTGCTGGGGTAGGGAAGGAACTTCACTCACTTCTTCCGCAGGCGCCGATCCTTCTCAGCCTGAGCCCCCAGCTTGCCCAGTCCCAGGGGGTCCTGGATGCCCCCCTCCATGTCAGTCAGCAGCACTGTTAGGCAAGCAAGACACTCTCAGGTCAGCATGATGTCCCCGGGCCAGTGGGACCTCCCCCAGGGCCAGTGTGGGCATTGTCACCATCCCCACACCAGGGGGACGCACAGTGACAGCACAGGAGGTGACACTGTCCCTTTGCAACCCACCCCCATGGCCCCCCTGCATCCCTGGGAAGCCCAAGCGGATCCCCTCCTGCCATCCCTCCTATTTCCAAATCCCAGAATCCCAAAGTCACAGAACAGTCCCTTCTGGAAGGGACCCAGAAAGATCATTGAGTCCAACAATGCTCAACATGGAAGCACTAAAGGATTTAGGAGTGGAAAAGCCGCTCCTACCAAAGGGTTTTGCAAAATCCAGAAGGTCCCATGGGGAGGGAAGTAGATTTGCAGACATTAAAGATGAGATACAGTGACAGGGGGTCACTACCCACATCCCAGCTCTGACAGAGCATGAGGGTGACACCATGCTCAGGCCAGAGAGGCCAAGGGGAGAAAATACCAAGCTCCAACTTCCCTGAAGCTGCCATGGCCCAAATGTCCCCTGCCCCTCCCTGTCACCCCAAGAGCACCCCAACAGCAGACAGAGCCAGAGGGTGTGGAGAGCCTGGCACAGACAGGAACACGGCTGCTCACGGACCCTGCCCCGTGGCCCCTTCTCTGCTCAGCTGGATCAAGCGACCCTTCTCTTTCTTCCCAAACAGGCGACCGATGGAGGATTTGATCCCCTTCCTCTTGGAGCCCTTGTGCAAGGAGTCCTGGCTGCTGCTGGGATTGCTGGCCTGGTCCTCCAGCAAGCTGGGGATGGAGGAGGGAGAGGAAGAGCAAAGCCTTTAGGTTATTCCCAAGGAGGGCACAAGCCATGGCAAAGCCCAGCCCACCCCACATTCTACATGTGCCCCAGGTATATCCTCAAACTAACAGAGATCCCGAGGGTCTCCACATACCTCTTGCCATCCTCCTGGCTCAGGGCAGGGTGGCCCAGCTTCTCCAGCCGCAGTGTCCTGGGTGAGGACGGCGGGGACGTCTCACACTTGATGGTGGTTTTGTCCTCCCGGCTCTCGTCTCGAGCTGCAGGCGACTGAACAAGCGGAGAGGCCATGAGGGCAGGAGGCCAGAGCCCAGCTCCATCCTTGCCCTGCTGCCTGCCTCTCTCTTGCTCCGTGGAGGCATGGCCAAAGAGCCACCAGAGCCCTGGGGCTTTGTCACGCTCCAGGAATGGCCTGAATGAGAGCTCTGGCAATGGTTCCAGATGCCCAAGCGGATGGGGAGGATGTGGCCGTATGGCTGAGATCCTGGGAACGGGGAGGTGAAAGATGCAGCCCCATGGTCCAGGTCAGGGTGTGGGAACAGAAGCTGCTGGCCCTCATCAGAGGGCTCTGAGAAGCACAGATGGGAATGTCCCAAGGACACCCTGTTGCCAGAGGGGACACAATGTTTGAGAACCCAGTGGCTTCCTGAACCTCCCCGTGTCCTGCCAGACCCCCCAGGCTGCTGGTGGGAACATGTCCAAGCACCTTTTGGGATCCCCATGATCCTCCTGCTGAATCCCTGGGGTCCCCAGCTCCATCCCGCGCCTGCTGCACCCTGACCTGGTGTGGACAAAGCCAGGAGCAGGCTGGAAAAAGGGCTTGGACAAAAAGCAACGGGATGGGAGCCACTCACTAGCAGTTTCCTCCGGTGCTTCCTCAAGTCGCTGGGCTGATTGCAAGGGGGAAAGCGAGAGAGACACAGAAAGGGGGGCAGTTAATGGAGCACCAGAGCAGTCCCGGGGCCAGGCTGCCAGGCCAGAGACAGCAAACATGGGCACCCCATTGTCCCACACCCCCCACAGGCCCGTGTGGACACCAGGCATTGCTCCCACTTTACAGCTGGACCCCCGCCAGCCCCGGCCCCCCCGGCTCCTCACCAACGTCATGATCCCCATGCGGTCCAGGTCCTGCGCAGCGCTGCGGGAGCTGAGCTTGGGCGTGGAGCGGCCGCTGAGCGGGGGGGATGAGCTGGCCAGGGACAGGGCCGTCAGCGAGGTGGGGATGGATGCCCTCTTGCACAGCTGGGTGAGGTTCAGGCCCTCCATGCTGCCACTCGTGACCCGTGTCTCCAGCTCCTCTGCGCGGAGCTCTGTGGACTCCTTCTCCTCCTGGATCATCCTGGAGGAGCAGTGGGGCTCAGGGCTCCTGGCTTCCCACCTTCCCAGGGACACAGGACCTCCATCCCGGGGAAATACACCTTGGTGCTGTGCCTCAAACCCCGATCTCCAGGAATGGCAGCAAGATCCATCAGGATCCATAAAAGCCAGAGCTGAAACACACCCTGATTCCTTTCAATATTCATGGCAGACTTTTTATAAAATAATGATCATCTGAAATAATGACCCTGGGAGCCAGCACTGCTGCAGCTGAGGGACAGGGAGGCATGGCAGGAAGGACCAAGCCCTGTGGCTGGATGTCCTCAAGCCATTTTCCTGGCTGAAGACACACCAAGGCCCCAATTTTAGGCCAGCAGAACCTCCTGGCTGTTTGTTGTCCCCCTGGAGCCATTTCAGCACAAGGCAGTGGTGGACCATGGTCATGGTCATACCTGATCTCCTCGTTGATGGCATCCAGCTGCTCCTGAAGCATCATGGCCAATGTCTGGGCATCTGAGTGCCCACCAGGAGAGAGCACATCCATGGAGCTGAACAGCGTCTCACGGTCGTCCTCATCCACGTCAGAGATGTCGGGGTCGCTGTCGAAGGCGTGAGGCCCCGTGGCCAGGACCCCACCTGCCTGGGCCTGCTCCCAGTCCTGGGGGAACAAGGGCCACTGTCCTACACAACATTCCCATGTCTCCAAAAGCCAAACTGGTGACCTCCATGCAGGAATTCCATCTCAATGCGACCCCAACAGGAAACCCTTCTGATGTTCCCCCATCAATGCACCAGGGGAAGGAAACTGCCCCATGTCTCCAGATCTGACCCTAATCCCAGGATGCAGGGCAGGAGCAGACCCCAACGCTGGGGTGCACAGGGGTTACCTTGGCTGGCTCCTCCCTCCGGGCACTGAATCGTCCCTTCTGTGCCCGGGGCAGCCCCGGGGCCGCTCCAAAGGGCTCGGCTGGGGTGTGGACCACAGCTCCCAGCGGGAAGCGCAGGTCGGTGGCACTGCCCATGTGGGACCTGAGAAAAAAGAGCCCTGTGGGGGACATTGCTCTGTGCAGGACACCCTCACCCTCAGGCTGCTCCCTTTGCAGCCCAGGCTGCTTGGGACAGAGGAGGAGGAGCAGGAGGAGGAGGAGACCACTGCAGGATGCCCATCCCAGCGATGTCTGCCTGCTCGGCATGAAAGGACACACAACCAGGCTCTGGAAAAAGGTGCCCCATTCCCCCACACTGGACCTGGAAATGCACTCACAGAATCATTGAATCACAGCATATCCTGAGCTGGAAGGGACCCACAACAATCAAGTCCTGGCCCTGCACAGACACCCCAACAATCGCACTCTGTGCATCCCGGAGAGCCTTGTCCAAACGCTCCTGGAGCTCCGGCAGCCTCGGGGCCGGGACCATTCCCTGGGGAGCCTGGTCAGTGCCCAGCACCTTCTGGGGGAAGAACCTTGCCTTGATCTCCAGCCTGAGCCTCCCCTGGCACAGCTCCAGCCCTTCCCTGGGTCCTGTCCTTGCTCACAGAGAGCAGAGATCAGAGCTGCCCCATCTGAGGAATCTGCAGCCTCTGGTGAGCTCTGACCTCAGGAGACTCTGACTTTCCCAGACTGTGTGTCTTGGGGTGACCTTGTCATGTGTATCCCCTACCATAGCTCTATGCCCAAACATGAGTCCTGTGCTTTTAAACTGAGCCTGGGAGAGGAGAGAGAAGTGGCCAGGCGAACTTTTCAAAACAGTCTGTGCTTCAAGGTCGCTCGGCTCTGCGTTCAGCTGCGTGGGGAGAAGTGTGGAGGAAGCACCCTGCCTGCTTTTTTTTCCACCCAGCTTTTCGGCTCTTTTTTTTCCTCAGAGAGAGACGGAGAGAAAACTTGATTTTGTTTCCTTCTCCTTTGGACTTGCTCAAATCACCAGAGCGTCTGAACTCCACCGGGGGACCCTCCCCCGGCCTGGAGTGGGGCACCCACATCGACCCAGCTCCAAGGAAGAGGAGAGAGACCACCCCCCGGCAGTGAGGACTCTAAAATTTTCCAGGTTTCCTCTCCACAGTGAGAGAGATTTTGGTTCTTTGGCATTGTTGTTATTTTCCTATGTGTGTTAGTTTAATAAATAGTTCTTTTTCTCTCTTTCACATTCCTCCGGGGAATATTTTTCTTTTCCCGAACCTGGTGGGGGAGGGGCGGCAGTACCCTGCTTTGCTTTGAGGAGATGTCCTTTTGAACATTTTTTCCTTGAAATTGGCCCAAACCGGGACGCTGTGGGAAGTTCAGCCCTGGGCCCTCCCCTGCTGCTCCCTCCCCCTTCTCTGTGCACCCACCAGGTCATCCAGCCAGTTCTGCCCAGAAGCCCCTGCACTGGAGGCTGCTGTGGAGCCAGGGCTGAACAGTCCCCTCCTGCCCTTCCCTCTCCAGAGCATCTTGAATCTCTCAGCACAACCTGTGTCTTCTCCATCCCCACGTACCCAGCAGGAGCCAGCCAGGGAGCTCTTCTCCTTTTTATGTTTATTCCAACATTTTCATGAGAAAATACCCTGATGGGGGTTGGGCTCTTCTCCCAGGCAGTGAGTGACAGGATGAAGGGAAATGGCCTCAAGGGGAGATTCAGGTTGGATATCAGGGAAAATTTCTTAATGGAAAGGGTGGTCAGGCCCTGGCACAGGCTGCCCAAGGCATTGGTGGAGTCACCATCCCTGGAAGTGTTCAAAAAATGGTAGACGTGGCACTTTGTGATGTGATTTAGTGAGAATGTTGGTATTTGGGTGAAGGTTGGACTCAATGACCTTGGAGGACTTTTCCAACCTTAATGATTCTGTGATTTCAGTGAATAAAATTCCACTTGAAACATCTTCCAGGTGTGAGGATATGAGCATTGTTGGGATCTCCCAGCAGGAACCAGCTGGGACTTCTTCACCCTCCTCCTCCCTGCCAGGGCTGGTGCTTGGAACCAGGACCTGGTGAGTCCCATAGCAGGCAGAGCAAGGCAGCAGCTGGACACAAGGACACTTTGAGCCACTCATGGTGCTCATTCCATGTCTCCACTTTGCCTGGTTGTTCCTCTTGGCTCTGATGACCCAACCACGGGGCTGAGCAAGGCACCTTCTCGGGGCACAGGGTGATTACTCCCCACACACAGTGCCACTGGAGACACAAGGTTTGTTTAGTTTAAGCTGAATTTAAGATGACAAAAGCAGCAGCCCAAGGCAGATCGTGGTTTTCCACCATGGTGGGCCTGGTTTGCAGTGCAGATATGGGTCTGGAGATAAAATCAGCACCACAAGCAGCATGGCTGGACCAGCCTGGTGTGTCAAAGGCACAGCCCAAGTTCCAGGGATTTCAGAGCTGCTGACAAGCTGCTCCCCAGCTAAAACCAGATAAAAACACCTTAGACAAAAGTTGACGTTTCAGCTGGAGGATCATTCTGCACCTCAAGATTTCTGCTGATTTTTCCTCTGAGAAATGTAAAATCACAAAATTGTCCATCTTGCTCTTATGGACCCATGCAAAGAGGTCCCACACATGCTCCAGACTCTGCTGCAGCACTCAGCTCTCCTTCATCCTCACAGGCTCTTCCTCACCCTCCCCATTTCTTCTCTCCATGACAGACACAGGGTCTCCAGGCCTTCTCCTCTCTGCTGACATATCCAAAGCTGGTTATACCACCTCCTCCCCATCTCTTCCAACTTTGCTGAGAGGGGAATTTTCTTCACTGGTTGCTACCATTGACCCCTTGCTGCCTTGAACCCACACTGGAAGTGCTCAGGGCAGGGTGTGGTGTCCCAGGTGGCTGCAGCAGCACAATGGGGTTGTTGTGCTGTCACCCTCCTTTTCCACCCATTTTCCTGGAGCAGCTCTGGGTATCCCAATCGACTCACCACTGCTCCTGGTGCCCTGGGCTGGGACGTCCCCATGTCCCAGCTGACCTTAAATGAAAGGGTGTGGGAGGACCATTGCATTGGGGAAAGAGGGGCTTCATTCTCCTGTGCCTGCAACAGCTCCAAAGCAATTCCTCCTTCTGCACCAGCCCATCCCCTGCACTCCACAGGGGAAAAATCTTTTGGTGAACATCCGGCTTTCAGAGCAAAATAAGTTCTAAGCCCCTTGTGCAGAAAAAGAAACAATGCCCGGTGGTTTCTCACCCTTAGAAGAGCAAATCTGGGGCCATTCAGTTGGGCTGGGCTATTCTCAGAGTCTGTGTCCCACCCCAGGACAGATCCATGGTGGGACAGCATGGCTGGAGCTGACCCTGCTGTGAGGACCCTGCAGCCCAGCACTGAAGCTTGGGGGCACCAGAAACACCCAATGCCAACAGCACTCTGGGGTCCCCAAAGCAAACTGCCCCCAAAGCCAGGGGTGCAGGGGTTTGCCCTGGCTCTTACCTGGTGTGCACACTCTCCACAAACGTCCCACTCCTGGTCTTGAGCTGATCCACCTCCAGCCTCAGCTTGTCGATCTCGTCGGACAAACGCCGCTGTTTGGGGGGATGACACAGGCAGGGGTTGGTTTGCTCTGGAGAGCTGCCAGGTTTGGGGTAATCCACATCCTTGGCTATTGCCACATTTACATTCCCTTTAGAGATCCCCACCCCAGGTTTAAAGCATCTTGGCCACGTCCGTAAAGAAACAGCTCATGCAGGCACAGGGAATGAGGGTGCTGGGGAGGCAGGGTCAGGACAGACAGACACAGGTGCTCAAGGAAAGCTGCTTTGGGAGACAAAGGAAAACAGGTCCCACTTGGATGCTCTGGTTCTGCTCCAGACTACACGTGTGTGCTCCCTTGGCAAGGGATCGGCAGTGAGGGACCCCCCAGCCAAACTTGCGGCTGGCCCTGTCCTTCCTGCCCCCAGTCCCATCCCCACGGGGAAGCTGTGCCTGCACCCAGTGCTGGGAGATGCCAGGGGAGACTGTGGGTGGACAGGGAGGGAGGGAGAGGAGAAGGGATCTCCTGGGCACAGCAGGATCCAGTCTGGGGGACAAACAGGCTGAGCCAGGCTGGGCAAAGTGCCAGCAGTGTCATGCGAGTCCCCAAGCTCTGCCCTGCCCAGACCTGAGCAGCCACGGCTGGGAAGCACAAGGAATAAGCACACATCCTCCCTGCAGACAAGGGGAAAAGCAGCCCCCCTGATCCCCCAAACCATGCATGAGACATGGGGCACATTCCAAAAGCTCTCGTTGCTCCACAAAGCCGCATCCCTCCAGCCTTCCAGCAAGGCCACCAGGGGTTCATGCAGACCCTACTGAGATGCTTTATCTGAGAGCAGGGTGTGAAGGCCTACGGGGCCTCTGCAAGCTGGGAATGGGGCAGATCTCCCCCCTGTCTGAGGAAGCCTCAGGGGCCAAGGGGACATGGCTGCCTGAGCCCTCCTCTATGCACGAGTGAAGCCATCCGGTCTCGCCACTGTCCCCAGTGGGCTCAGGGACAGATGACTGTGACAGAAACACGGAGATGGGACCCAACATGCCTGGTAGGGAACTGACCCGGGGCTCTCCAGGGAGAAGGGTGGCAGCTTCCATCCAGCTACTGCGTGGGTGAGTGTGTGGCCTCCTGCTGCCAGGCGCTCTGGGATCCCAGCTTCTCCCAAACTGGGGCATTTTAGGAGAAGCAAGTGCCCCTAGCTGGGGCTCGGGAGTGAGGCAGTGCCGTCACTGGGGCAGGTCCCTGAAGCCGCATTTACCTTGTCATGCTGGTGCTCCTCTATCTGCTTTTGGGTATTTTCCAGCTCTTGTAATAAGGTATTCTTTAAGAAAAACCAAAGAAAATAAAAGGGAACAAAAACAAGAAAGAAAAGGAGAGACCGTTTAGGAAACGGCCGTGCAGCCTCCCAGGAATGGCCAGTGTGGAATCCCTGTGTGCTGAACACCTGGAAAAGGCTCCCTGGGCTATTCCTCACCTGCCTGTGCACAAGTCTCCTCTGCAAAGCTCCTGCCTCTCAGGCAAGGTGGCCACAGCTCAACTCCTGCCCCGCTCCGGGGCTGGGCATGACTGTGGAGGGCAATGAGGGATTTGATGGACAGGGCTTGAAGATTAGGAAATATGTCTGAGAGGAGAACAACTTCTCGAGCAGCTGGATCAAGGGGAAAAATGTCCCTTGTATCTAAGATAGGGAGTAGGCAGGAGGGAAAGGAGATGTGCTTATAGAATCACAGAATCATGGGATTGTTAAGATTGAAAAAGCCCTCTAAGATTGAGCCCAACCATTCCCCCCAGCACTGCTGTGTTCATAGCTAAACCATGACCCCAAGTGTCACATCCATGTTTTTGGAACACTTCCAGGGATGGTGACTCCACCACTGTCCTGGGCAGTCTATTCTAATGCTATAATTCTTTCCTTGAAAATCTTTTTCCTAATATCCAATCTAAACCTCCCCTGGAACGTTTGTAACTGCCTCAACTAGTGCTCATTTTTGGGAAGTGCTGGCAGCCAAACAGGACCATTTTTGTGCATGAAAGACCTGGAGAAACTCTCAGGGTGGGCCAGTGCTGGCACAAGACTGGGGAGCAGGCAATGCCCTTCACAAGGTGTCACCACTCTGATCTCTGATCTTCCCAAGGTGTCACCATCTGTTGCTTGATGGGGTGGGATTTGGACTCATCCCTGCAGGTTGGGTCCTGCTCTTTATCCAGACAAATCTGCTGAATGACTGGACATGCCGGCACAGTCATGTGTGGGGACAGGAGGAGCAGAGAAGCGGGGAGACAGAGCCAGCCCTGGAGGCAGCAGCTGGGAGATGCACCTGTGCTGAGGGCAGGACCCCTGAGAGAGCTGAATCACCAAGGCCTGAACTCCCACTGGCACTGGCGGTGGATCCTTGCTTGGGGCCAGCTGCTTCCATTAATTCCATTCACACTGAGGCAGCCGGCTCCTCCAAGGAACCCAGCTCCCCAGGAGTCGGGTGGGAGTGGTCATGGACACTGCCCTGGCTTGGAGAAGGGAAATCAGTCTGGACCTGGGGGCAGGAAGGTTTTAAGGCAGCACGTGGAGGGATGGGAACTGGGACAGGATGAACACCGCATTTTTTCCTGCAAAATGCAGTCGGGATTTGCTCAGACAGCCGGGCACAGGTGGCATCGGGGCTGCACCAGCAGAGACACAGGGAGGTGAGGGAATGGAGCAGGACAAATCCTGCTGCTGTAGAAGGTAGGAGGTGGTGGGGAGGGGGTCTCTCCAGGCGAGTGACTGGAGCAGCTCCCTGTGCTCCATCAGCCCCAGAACAGCTGTGTCCTGCATGTTACCATTTCTCCAGCCCTGCACAGGCACTTCCAGCCCTGGGCCATGGCTGGATGAGGCACAGAGGGGCTGCAGACCCCTAGCCCCCCCCCGAGGACCCCTGCCCCAGGCACTACCTTCTCCTCCAAGGCTGCCATCCTCTCCTTGAGGTGCAGCTGCAGCCGCTCGTTGGACTCGCTCAGCAGCCGGTCCACGGTGTCTGAGAGCCGCTTGTTGTGCTCCTCGTTCATCTTCTCCCGCTGGCGGGCCTGGGACAGACACAGTGACATCCGTGTCACATCCAGAGGGGCTCAGTGCCCTCCTGCCAACCTGTGCCTGCTGTGCTGTCAGAGCTGGCCCACCATGCCCAGCTTTTGGGGACAAATCCACCTCTTACAGCACTGGTCAGACCTTCTGTGGTGGTTCTGCTCCTCTCTGCCACCTCCCAGCCAGGGATGAACAGGAAGGGACAGGATTTAGGGAGATCACGCCTGCCTGCCCCTCAAGAAAGCTTCTCCTATGTATCTGCCAGGAATATCCACACTGGGGACACTTTCCAGATCCCAGTGGATACTGAACCTCTGGATTTTCAAATATCTGTCCTAGGGCAAAACCTCCGGGGGCTTCCCCAGGGGCACATCTGTGACATCATCTGGGTGACCCGAGAAATGGGCATCGCAACCTCCTGCACGGACAGCCCAGCCCCTGGCTGAGAAGCACAGAAGGGACTGTGCAGGCCAGGGCACAGCAGCTCAGCTTCCCTGCCCTTTTCATCCTGCTGATCCAGGCTTGGGGGAGAGCTGCTGGAGCCTCCCTCCCCTTCCACCCTGCATTTGGGGTCCCAGCTTGCCCCAGGGGGTGATGCTGGGAGAGAAGTGGGTGTGGAATATTAACAGCAAATCTTGGGTGCTTGGGAGAGGGGAAATCACAGCAGAGAGTGCCATGAGCTCCTGTGTGGCTCAAGTTTAAGTGATTCTGGATGGGAAAGGGTTAACCAGGCTCTTCTCCCATCCTGCTCCTGAACAGCACTCCAGGTATGCCCAGGTACCTAGGCACCAAGGCAAAGATCAGGACCTACCCTGGCCAGCTCCTGGTTCTTCTCCTCCAGCTGAGTCTCCAGCTGCCGGAGGTGCTCCTCAATGCTCCCGTGCCTCTCTTCTGCCTGGGAAAAGCAGAGCAGCCTTCTCAGATGATGCCCCCAAAGCCATGCTTTGCTGCATGGCTGTGTCCGTCCCCCTGCTGCATCCCTGTGTCCGTCCCTGCATCTGAGCCCTTCTTGGGATGCAGGGCTCTCTCCCACTGCCTGCATTCCTGCCAGGGCTCCCTGTGAGCCCAAACCAGCCCTGCCAGCACAGTGACAGGAGCTGGAGGTGCTCTGTGAGGGACTAAACACCATTCCAGAACCCAGGAAGGGGAGGGATGGCCGCATCCATCCCTCCCTCCAGGCCTGCACCCTCCTACATCCAGCCTGGTGCTTCCTCTTTCTCCTCATCCTGGAGTGGTCTCACACAAGCCAAAGGGCATCCACACTGACAGGGCCATCCCCTGGAGAAGGGGGCTGCGGGAACGGAGCAAACCTCACATGTGCAGGACACAGCAAGAGCTTTAAAGGCGGTGCCTTGTCCCTGCAGCAGAGAGGACAGCAGGGGACAGAGGCCACAGCTGGGAAGGAGAGAGGGGTGCCTTGTGCTGCCGGGGGCACCATCGCTGCAGGGGGCAGCCAGACCCAGCTCCTCCTCCGCTCCCAGCAC
>VZTH01013833.1:0-40491 GCA_013397815.1 Aleadryas rufinucha
TTATTTTTATTTTTATTTATTTTCAGACTTGTTGCTCATAAGCAAATTTCTTATTGAGCATGTTCATGCCGTAGTGTAAATATGCTGTGACCCCTCTTTGACAGTAAAACATGAGTTGTTAGAATTTAATTTCAAGTATTTCAAAGTGCAAATCCAAGGAAATAGAATATGTTTATGTTAAATGTATTATCATTCACTACCATTTAGTTCCTAAAAATTTGTAACAGTCATAATATAATGATTGGTGAGAAAGTGGGGCCTTTAGAGGGACAAAAATGAGCCACCATGGCTAAACAGAAAGTACAGTATTACAGAGTTAAAGAATTAAAAGAACTCCTCAAAAAGCTAAATTTAAGTCCTAATGAAAAAAGCAGAAAATATCATGAACCATTACAGATTAAATGCAAATATATAAAGCGTGACAGAAAGAGTTTGAAGAGTCACTTAGGAAAAGCATTAAAAACTTTAATAAATCCCTTTTACAGATGCAGCAGAGCATGGTGCTTTCAAGAAGTCCTCTAGGGACCAAAAGAAAAGTTCAGAGAAGATACGGCTATAATAATGATATTAGAAAATTTTTTCCATCCATGTGTGGAGGATGTTGAGTTTGCTGGAGCTATGGGTGGATGCTCCTCAAACCTAGAGCACAGGTAGGACAGACAATGACAGAGCAAATGGGCCATAGGAATAGGAACAAACTGGCAGGCTGAGCTGGAGCCCACTAAAGAATTCTACAGGATATCAAGGATCACGCAGTCAGACCACTCATTTTACTAACGCAATCTTTTAATTGTTCTTCAGTATCAAAAGCTTGAAATTAAGCTGAAATGTGGCACCAGTTTTTATGCAGGATTCCAGACATCTGGAGGAACATGGAAAAATCTGTGGAAGTTCTGACTGATAAAATGACAGACAAAAGTCCTTGCAGATATCACCCAAAAAATGAATAGAAATATATGCTCAAAGGATGCAGATACTTTTCTCATTGACTTGGGAAAAAACAGTCATGCAATTTCTAAATTCAAAATGAAGTACTAAATGTACTTTTAAGACTTGCTCTCCTAATGAAGGAATTTTTCAGTCTTGGAGCTAGTTTAATCATGAGAATACTTATGTGACACCCAGATATTGTACAGGTGCTGGCATATGAAATAACTCTAAAAACAAAATATATGCAAGATTCTGTTTTCTAAAAGAAGGCCTATTACATCACTTCTGTGCATCCTGTTCCATTCATATTCATCACTAAAAATCTGTGTTTGATGAAGAATTGAAATATGCTTTGTATATAAAGGTATGTAAAATATATACACATACAGACATGGGAAGAGTGAACTATTTCTGCGTAGGTTGCACTACAACTGTTAAAATAAAACCATCTTTTCTTTCCTTTGTGTGTTCCTTGGCTTCTATTTTCATGGGACTATGTAGCATATTTGTGGCTCACCACAAAGTTTTCTTTGAAGTAGCCTGAGGTGCCTATTGTTCTAATAATGTCTATAGTGGTATTTTAAGATTCATTTATGACATCTGACAGGGTGGCTTATCTAGTAGATATAGTAGGTGAGCGCTACCGAAGCATATTCCATCTTTCACAAGTTTCCACCAAAGATGATCTTGGAATTTCTGCTGAAGGAAAGGTGAAAAAGATAAGAAAGGCTCTCCATATAGTTAAGAAGGAAATTAAAGAGGAGGTAATACAGTTACTTTGATTTTTTTCTTATCCTGGCCTTCTGCTAGCATTAATGATTTATATTTCTCCAAAATATGGAAACCTCAGCTAGAAAATATACCTTGTACTAAACAGAAGACTGAAATAAATGATATTTCTGTCTCTGAAAACTCTCCAGTATACTTATGGTAGAGTTTAATCAGACATCCTGATTTGGGTTAATGCAGATATTTGTTGGATTGTTAAGTAACCTCAACTTAACATTAAAGCTCAGCATAACTTCATGCTGCATAGTAATTCAATCCTTGAGCTTCCCCCTTTCATGCAATATTTCATAGTTCAGTGTAGATAATTATTCACTGAATACTTGGTTATAAAACAAGGTTAAAAAACAAGCTGTCATTCTGGAATCAGTTTTTTTGTTTTAAATAAATAGGAAATTAATTTTATAATAGTGGAAGCATGTTTTAATCTAGCTAGTCTGGCATGAACTGCCTTTCAGAGTGCAATCTGTACATTCTTGATCAGGAGAAATACATATAATTATCTTCTAGAACTGTTTTAATTTTTCAATCTACTTCTTAGCTGCCTATATCAATTTCTGTGCTAGTAGATATAAACCATATTACATTCAAGAGAACGTCCTAATTGAAAAGTCTTGATCTATGACATATGTTTTCCAGACTATGGAGCATTTCAGATTGACAGAATCATTTTGGTTGGGAAAGACCTCTGAGGTCATCAAGTCCAACCTTCAACTGATCACCACTTTGTCAACTAGACCATAGCACTAAGTGGCCACATCCAGCCGTTTCTTTAACACCTCCAGAGGATGACTCCATCACCTCTATGAGCAGTCCATTCCAATGCTTAACAACTCTTTCCATGAAGAAATTCCTCCTGATTTTGTGTTCAGTCTGAACACTTCCTGGTGCAGCTTGAGGCTTTGTCCTCTTGTTGTGTCTGTGGTTGCCTGGAAAGAGAGACTGACCTCCCCCTTCCTACAACCTCCTTTCAGATAGTTGTAGAGAGCAATAGATGATCACCCCTGAGCCTCCTCTTGTTCAGGCTAAACCACCCCAGCTCCCTCAGCCTGAACTTGAGCAGGCTGCAGAATATTCACTGAATTAATTTTTTTCAGTCTGAGAAACCAAGGAGTGGTCCATTGGCTCTAAAAAACAATTCTGTTCCAGAAGCCAGTTTCAACTAGTGTTGCGGAAAAGTGGTGAGCTTCAAAGTGTTAATACTGTGTCAGCTCTCACTGACACAGTAAGGACACTTAAAATTGTGCATGCACTGAAATCTGAAGTTAATTTTCTTTCAATTATATTTTTGACCAAAACAATTACAAAAAACTAGATTCAAAGGAGATTTTGGGAAAAGAACAAAGCCAACAAAACATTCCAATAAAATGTGATGGGGAACTGAGAGAAAAACCCAATACTTAATGTGCACTAGTGATTTATTAAAATTTGGGTATAGACCTAGTATCAATACCCAACTGAGATGGACAAAGATTCTCTAACTCGTTAAAGTTAGAAAGTGTATGTTTATTTCGGCGCCAGGCTGAGCGGGGATCACTCCCTAATGCGCAGAGCNGAATAAGTATGCACTAGATGTGCACTAGAACAAAGTGTATGGGTTTTTGAAGTGTCTAAAGATAGTTGCTTTCTAATCTCAAAACAGCGAATGTTCAATCAATCCCATGTTGCAAATCTTCCTATGTGTTGCTATGCATTTGAGGTTAAATCAGCTTTCCCAAGAAGTACACTCTAAAAATGGTGTCAAGGAATACTTATAGTTTTAAAATTGGCAATTAATAGCCATTTGCAAAATAAAATTATAGCCTATACCATAAAGGGTTTATTATTTTTTCTTTCATCTACTGCTAACTGTCTAATAAAATACAAGGGGCTTCATTCCATTTCCTCCTGGTAGAGATGAATGGATTAGAGTGGACCATTAATCAGAACACAAAGATTAGAAAGAGTCTGCAATGAAGGGGACCTGTTGCTTTTATGAAATGCACATTTATGAATGCAGAAAAATATTCTGGGTTTCAGGGATAATATTTTTCATACATAACTTAGGAAAAGAGGCAGTGGCAAGATATACAGGCTGTACAAAGCCGCATGAGATGCTAGAGGAGACACAACTGCATGGCTAACTAGACAGTTTCTCAAGCAGTTGAGGAACTTGCTCAGTCAGAAAATGAGCCAAACCAAACTTTGCAGCTCCTCAACAAACTCTGCATGTCTTATTACTGAAGCTGACATTTCAGTCTGCTTCAGGTAATGTGAAAAGATCATGCAATGCAGCAGATGCCTGGAATTGAAAAGTCAGAAAAGTAGTCAAAATAGCCCTAAATATTATAATAATAATATTATAACTTAATAACTGAATTTAAGTTATTCAAAGCAACTTGATACAAATCCCACTAAATATATCAGTTAGCACCATTTCAGCCAGTCCTAGTACAAGTTCCTGCAACATTATCAACCTGTAAAGGCAATATGAAAAACCTATGTATTTACAAAACATTTAGAAAATCTTCATTTCTCTATTCAGGCAAAAGTTGGAAAAAAAAAATTTAATTTTCCATTAAACCATTCACAGTCACAAATTCAGTGATATTTAGACATCTACCTAGATTCTTGTCTTTGGAGTTATCATTCAAATATGAACATTTTCCTACAGAGTCAAGTATTTCCGTGAAATCTTATGTGGTAAATGTAATGAGAAATCAAGATAGAACAGGAGCACAGAATCAGCATGATGTTCATAGATGTTCAGCACATATTAATATTCCTGTCATGTGGGTGAGGTCATTTCAGATCAGTTTTTTCTCAAAGTTTGATCACATTCTTCACATTAATTTTAGTAAGGTATCTAGCTGATAAAATTAGAGGCCAGAAAATTTTACTGGTGTTGGGGAGAGAAGGAAGCAGCTGCATTTTGCAGAGAAACATGAAGAGTCAGGAAAGCCTGACAGCAGTAAAATGAACAAATGGAGTGGGAGAAGAAAAGGAGGAAAGTCTAGACAGGGCCAAGGTAGAACTGGGAAAGCCAAATTTGACAGAGAAAACTTCCCAGTTACATAGGAATATGCTTATTTTTATGGAACAAGGAAAGGTCATTGGGAATTATTGATTTAGATGCCCTCTGCATACCCCTTGGCTGGTCAGAGACTTAGAGGTCTGTGAAAGTTACTTTGCCTCTGATTAAAATTTGAACGATTGGTTCAAAATTCCATGGAGGGGTTGAACTGCAATTTTCAGTGCAGAAGTTGTCAAAAACCATACAATGCAGAGTGATAGAAATTCCTTTGTGGTACTAGGTTTCATACACAGAGATAATGTATACAGTTTAGTTTTTTCCATCTCTGTATGTGTGTTTCAAACCAAAAAAGGACCACCAGAAGGAAAAAAAAATCCTGGAGATGGTGACTACTTGAGAGGGAGTACCAAAAATATTCTATAAATCCAATGAGATGTAGTAGTTTAAAATTCTTTCCTTGCAACAGGTGCAATACTGTTTGGTTAGGAAAAAAATATTGCACACTCATTCAGAAAATGTCTTTTGACAAGAATGTATTTTAAAAAAATTCTAAACTACTTCAACATTTTATACCTGGTAATACTCCTACCAATTCTATCCTGACAATACTTATATCATATTAGCTAATTAATTTTCTCCTTTGTAATTATTTTCCTAGATCTCAATTTGCATTTGAAAAGAATATGGAATCATGGAATCATTAAAGTTGGAATAGATCTCTAAGGTCTGTGAGTACAACCATTAACCTAATACTGATACATCCACCACTAAATCATGTCCTTAAGCACCACATTTACACATTTTCTGAACACTTCCAGGAATGGTGATCCCACCACTCGCCATGCCTGCAAACCTTTTCAGTGAAGAATTTTTTCCTGATATCTAATCTAAACCTCCACTGGTGCAGCTTGAGGCCATTTTCTCTTGTCTTAATGCTTGTTACCTGGGAGAAAAGACCGCCCCCCACCTTGCTAAAACATCTTTTCAAGTCATTGTAGGGAGCAATAAGGTCCTCCCTCAACCTCCTTTTCTTCAGGTTAAACAACCCCAGCTCCCTCAAACCCAAGAGGTGTTAAACCTTATTTTTTGGTGATATTTTATCTTCATTTTTATATACTTTTGGCCCAAGGGTCTCTTGTTTGATTATCACTTCAGTAATTTAGTGTCATTTCTAGAACTGTGCTACTTTAAGTAACACTTTTCTCCTAGAAAATTTCAATTCTTGTCATGTTTGCAATTTAATTCAGGGACAAGAATTTATCTTTTGAAATTTTAAAAAATAATATAAAAAAAATTAATCTTTAAGTTTCATTAGAAACTTAGAAAATAATTTTGGATATTTGTGGTCAATAGTTGAATTCACTGTTTAGACTGGAACAAATTCTTCTTTTCATTGACTCCCAGGCCTGAGAGAAGGAAGATGTGTTGACCCAGAATGTTATGCATTCTTTGATGTACACAAACTTATTTTCATATAAAAAGCTGCCAAACCCCCAACAGTAGTAGAATGGAGACTGGTGAAGAATTTAATTCATATTCACCAATTACCTGGTCATCTCCAAGGGACTGAATCAGGAAAACAAACTCAGCTCTAATTTCAAGCTTGGTCCTTGCTGTTGGTACGATCAAATGATGGAATAAGAGTGGAAACTTCAAGATGGTGCATGAGTTTTGTAGCTGAAGAAATTAAGAGGAGCAAAACACAAGAAAGTACACCAAGACTAAAAGATCAAAACAAAACAAATCACCTTAAAACCCTTACAAATCAATTATTTATTTTTATACTTAAATGCCGTGTTTTTCCTTGGATATTGATTACTTGAGAATTTCAGCTTTCTCTAGAAACAATAAACAGTCTGTTTCACTCATAATTACAAAGAAATATTGAAGATATGCAATCATAATGGCCCAAAGACCAGAGGGCAGACCAACTAATCTATGAAAAATGCTCTCCCTCCATATAAACTTTGTTTTATAATCTTAAATGATCACAACTAAAGCAATACTACGCTTAAAATCAACATCTTTTCAACTGCCACATGATTTTGGCTTAGGAAACAGGCTGATTAATACTGAAGATGTGAACCATGTTACTTTGGAACTGCGACCAGCTGGCAAGGTTGATGAGAAGGTTGGTTTCTGTGGTACTGTTCCCTGCCCAGCTTCATTTGGAAGTGGTTGCAATAAGTGATTTCACTAGAACTGAAAGTGAAGAATTGAAGCAAGTCTCTACTCAGAACTCAGAAAACTTGAAGTAGCACATTATGTCTTCCAAGCCATGACCCAAGCAGATGAATTTGAAAATGAAATGCTCCAAGTTAAGATTGCTTCACTTCCATCATTATACAGATGACCTAATGCTTAAAAGTGGGCCTTCCTGAAGGCCTAACTTGGCACACAGAGACTTTGGCAAGTGTTAGGTGTATTGCTCCTGTTAAATATTGACTGTATCCAGTGTTTATATGGTGAGTATTGAACACGAAGAAACACTTCTCTCAATTTGTTTTGGAACAACCGAAACCCTGTTGTACAAACTCCAAAAAATTGTTGGTTGAAATAGCTTCCAACAAAGCTCTAAATATATTTTTAATTAAGCCCAGGGCTACTCACTAGAACACTCTGTTTTCCCTTCAAACTTTTTACCCTGCCAGTGCCTTTCTCCAGTGGCCAGTTTACAAACATATCCCTGCAAACCGTAGCCTATATTCAATGAAAAGACTCTTACAGTAAAATTTTTCAAGTTAGGAGAGGAAACTTCCTAGAAATGATAGGTAGGATGGTATGTCATGAAACTTAAAATTTATTATTTCTCTTTCCATCACATATTTTTTCAATTTGGGTACAATGTTTTCATTAACTACTGTTTAGAGCATGAAATAAAAGAAACATTCAGGAGATAAACATGATATCAAGTGAATAGAGCAGTGCCTGAAACCAAGAATAACCCTCTAATTTATTTATGAAACCTGTTAGAGCATTTGCACCTTTGTGGTTGACATCTGGTGACAACATATATCATTCCAGAATTCATGAACTGAATTAATTTCCAAGTATTCCTGCTTTGTTAACTGAAGCACAGTGATGTCCAGGACACTGGAGCCTCCTGAAACAGGTTTCAGTGAAACGCTATGCGTGGAATAGTTGATAAGTATCCATGTGACAGGACCAAGGGCTGTACAGTTCTTTGTAATTACCCAGTTGGTTCTCCTTCCCTGATGGTGGAGGAAAATAGCTAATTATGGAAAAGCATTTGAGAAATCCTATCATCTAACATTTGTGAATTAATTGTAGAAATCTCTGAAATATATGTTTTGAAATGTTAAAGATGACAGTACTGTCATACATGGCTCTTTAATGTCATCCTGCTAATGTACTTGAACAAGTGTCAGGATTCCAAAAGACATGCAAGGCTTTCCCTGACCCTTAAATTCTTACAAAGACTGCTGTTATCCTTTTGTGAATCTGACTATTTTTAAACAAGTGTTTCATAGTTTACCTTGGAGAATTTATCAACAAACATGCATTATAGTAAGGATCAAATACATGAGACTGTCCTTTACATTTTTTATCTATTTTCTATTCTACCTAAGGAGTTCTTTATGAAGTTAAGCTCATTAAATAAGGAAATCAAAATGACTGAAGCAGCCTGTTTTTAGAAGAAAAAGGTGGTGAAGGTAGGCTGACTCCATATGATTTGGAACAGGATCTCCCACATCACAGGATGGGATTTTAACCACTGTGTTTAGAGACAGGCATTTGTTGCTGTTCAGCTCTTTGTGGAAAGAACAGAGCTTTGAGTACATATCCAGATAATTGTCATCACCTGTGGCTAGGGGCACTTGCCTACATTATGAAGTCCAGACCCATCTACTTTTTCCATTTTAGAGAAGCACAGTAATCTTGAGCTTTCAACATCTAATAAACATTTCTTGGCCTCTGCATATGTTTCTTTCTAATCAGAAATTCAATTTGAGAAGCATTTTTGTTTAGAAAACATAGTTTTTACATTGGTCTTTCTGATGGACTAGAAAGGGTTCATAGCAAAACTGCTAACAAGCTCTAATCTTTGCAAAAGATTTGCATATCGATACTTCTATTCTGCATTTTAATATTATTTAGTCACTTTGAAAGTTATCTATTTTAATTTACTTCTTTAATGATAATTTAAGCTAATTTTCTAGTAATTTTAATATTTGCTATTGGGTCAGCTCTAATTTTGCATCACTCATCGCTACTTCTTCAAAATGTTAAAAGACCATTACATCTTGACATTTTCAAAGTCAGTAATTACTTTACTTTGCCTGAAAATAAAGTATGATAATATTTCTGGTAGTACCACTTCATCATTCACATATGACAACTTTTCTTTTGCAGCTGAACATGATTTACTAAATTGTCTGGTTTATGTGCCTCTTAACACTACTTGACCAAGATACATAGCAACAGTTTCATTTTGGAATTTGTCAACAAACAGTATTTTTAAACATACACAAGACCTGTTCCAAGCTAATTGTTTTACTGGTGTTTGCCTTTATTCCTAACTTAGAGAAGAAAACAAGCCATTTCAAAGCTTGGCTTTGATACAGAGAAGTGCTCAGTGCTTCTGGGTAGGAGAGAACAGAACATGCTTGGTCTGGCAGCAGGGGGCAAAAGAGACTGATGCAGCTCTCTGAAGTTCATTAACCCAATTGCTAGGGTATTAAACATGTTAAATTCACAACTTTTTTATTCACTGATTATTTTTAAAGATCAAGTAAAATAAACAATAAGAAATTATTTGCAGACTACACAGGCAGCAAATTTAATATGTTCCATATAGAACCATAAAGTTTTACAAGAAAATGAAGTTTAAAAACTGAAAGGCCATATTGGAAGCCTGTAGAAAATTCTTGAGTAGGAGCTAGAAATCTAAGATGAAATCTGTACATAGTGAAAAGTGTAACAAAATAATTTAGCTGAAGCAGACACACAGAATATTTGCATGAATCGTCTCTGGGATATGCAGTTTGTTTTCTTACCTATTAAAAACAGTAGAACATTAGAAGTTGCCTCATCAGACTTTGAAAATAACATACTTGTGTTATCCTGGGGTGCTTAAGCAGTCATTTTAAGAGATTTTAAATTGATTTCAACTTTAACAAGAAATGCACTTGTCAGAAAAATCAAATCTTTTAAGTCTGGTTAACCTCTTTCAATAACTGCCTGACCACTGAACTATTACTCATCATCTTTACCAGATTTTTTTTTTTTTAAATTTTCTTACGCTACCAAAAATATCCTGTGTGGTCTTTTTAAGTATGCTCTGTTATATCAAACATAGGTTGACATCCAAGGCCGCAAGAAATTTCTTTCTCATATTTTCTCAAAGAAATCTCCTTTTTAGGTGCAGATAATGCATTTCAAAGAATTTAAGAAACACTTCTGAAATACCAGTTTTGAAACTTTGGCAGCTCTAACATGTCTGAACCAAAGTAATACCTTTTCTTCAGGAAAGTCACTCTTTGCACTGTTTTTGTGATTGATCTCTTAACAAGTTCTATTTATACAGTCTTATTCTCAAAGGGTTTTATTTTGGGTTTTTTTCCAAAGTCATCCAGTACCTCGCAAGAAGCTTCAGCTGGCGGGTGTAACAGCGCTGCTTGTAGCTTCAAAATACGAAGAGACAATGTCTCCTGATGTAGCAGACTTTGTTTACACTACTGACAATGCCTACACCAGTAGTGAAATTAGACACATGGAGATGATTATTTTTAAAGAATTAAACTTTGATTTGGGACGACCTCTTCCAATTCACTTCTTAAGAAGAGCATCAAAAGCGGTCTTTTGTTCATTTATTTCTTGATCAATTATAAGACCAATCTCTCTGAAGTCAAGATGCAGTTGCAGTCCTGGGGTGGTACTGTGTTGTGTGGAACTCATAGTTGGAATACCCTTGCAGTAATGCCCCCGTATTCAGCTTATATTTCCTGCTTATGGAAAAAATATTTCTTTATATTAACTAGGAAGTATTTGATTTCCAGGGTTCCCTCGAGTTTGTTGAATAGAGTGTAAGAAGGATGAGATTTCCTGGTTCATGGGAATATTATGATCTTGCAATTTGAGTTAGATCAAGAGTCAATTTGTGGAATAAAATTATTTAAAATAAAACCAATGATGGGTTATTGCACTAAATTTGTCTGGCTGTAGCTTTTAATGTTGGTGCTTGCTCTTTGAAAAAAGCTGAAAATTGCACAGACTTTAGAATTCCTGCTGCTGTGCATAGAGATGTCAAATGCAGATCTAGGCTGCATATTTCCAAGTAGTGAGTGAGCCATCAAAGCAATTGTTTGCTAAATATTTGCTTTTGCATACCATTACAAAAAATTATGCACATATTCTGTTAAATACTGTTCAGTTGACAGTATTCTGTTTTATGACACTCATGAGTCTGTTCCTTTTTTAGAAGATGTCCTGATAGCAAACACCTCATATAAGGTTCTAATTTCATTTTAGAATGAAATGAGTGGGTGTCGTAAAGTTTTCTAAGAGCCAACACACCTAGCTCATGTTTTAGAGATTTGGGCTGCTTTGGGCTGCCATAGCATGTGACTGCTCTTTGGTACTGTATAATGAGATTCACTAACAGTACTTGAATTCATACTTTTGCTTCCATTTTGTAAAATTACAGCTCCTAGTATTGGTTAATTACATGATATCCACTGTTATTTAAAAATAAACAAATGATTGAATAAAGAGTCTAAACATAGAAAAGCTGAAAATGCTAAACAAATACTACCTAAAGACCCAAAGGCAGAAGGCATATGAAAATCAAAAAATATTTACAGGTCTTACAAAAAAACCCCAGGCTGTTATTTTCTTAGCCCACCAATTTGTACTTCATTAATAAATGAATTTGACAAGAAAAATGTTCTTATTCTCACCTTCATTTCTGCTACAGAAGAAAATGTGTCTGTTACATCTCCTTCCAGATAACCTCTAACTGATTTGCAGTGAAACGTATTCATGGGAATCCTATTTTTCTACTCAGAAAGGGGTATTTAATGTTGCTTCTTTTTGATAAAATTTGAAAAATATTTTTTTCCCTTAAAAACTATTTATTATCTATAATTTATTTAAGTACAAACATAATGCCCCCAGTTCTTCAAACACAGAAGATACTCGTTCCATCTCATGATAATCATGTCTGATTTTAGTACTGGAAAGTTCTCCAGCCAGGAATGAGTCTAGAAGACTGTCCTCAAGACGTGTAGTGACTCTGTATTTCATAGGCTTATTTTCACATTAATAGATGATACAACACAATAAGCATAAATTTTCAGAAGGACAGTGTTCTGATAATCCAAAATTTTGTTTTACAGGTAGGACTACTTCAGTCTAGCTCTTTTCCTATGAAGTGAATGCCCCTTAGTGGTTGGAGAGCATCTGGTTTGCTCCTGGAATGCCCCTCCAGTTTAATTTCATCTAGAAAGAATCTACTTCCTTGCAATTTGTCTGCTCTACAATATGAACCAAAATATCGTAAACAGTAACAATTGGGAAATTCTATTTGTATGGGGTAGTATTGTTGATATGAGATGAAGTGCTCATAGAGATGCACTTGTGGCAGATTTTAGGTATGGCTCGAGAGGGCCTTGATTATGAGCTGATTTTAGAAGATACTACTTGCTAAAAGTTGCATTTTATGTGAAAAAAAATCCCAATATAGCAGTTCCTGAAATTTTTTTCTGAGTTTTCAAAATTCTCCCTGAATTCTCCCAAATTCTAAATCATGTGATTCTGTGTGCAAGAAAATGAGGGCATTTCTCTGAATTAGCCTAGTGGCTTTTCTTTAGATTCGAAGACACATTCCAGTATTTTGAGCAATGAATTGGAAGCATTTTTTGCAGACGTTTACATGACTAAGTTGTTTGCACAAAGATCCCAGCTCAATAAGAAATATCTGCCTCAGGTTTTTCAATTTTATATGAGTGTGGATATAATTCAGGGAATTGCACTTGTTCCTTCCAGTTGTACAAATAAGCATGGCCTTTTCAGGTTCGTGTTTGAGCATAATCCTATCCTTTTTGATCACAATCCCATCCATTTAAAAATGTTTGTGAAGTTACCTAGGTAGACTTTGAACTGTTTTTAAACTGTAAGCTTTTAATATTACTTTTATTTCTGCAGCTCTCATGTGTTTTGTGACCATGTTCTAGTAAAATAAATAAATAAAGAAATAAATGGTTAATGTCCCATAAAGGATGGAATTGTAATTTCCCTCTTCCCTCAGAAGCATAAAGACCACTTGGGCAGGGGAATAGCTGTGGCTACTACTTTGCCTAATGGATAGAAGTGAAATCAGCTGAAAAACATCACAACACCTCTATAAAACCCCACGATCAGTAAATGTGCATTTTTGAGAGGCGGTAATGCTAATTATTTTTGGGAAATGCCATCCAAGAGCTCAAATATCTGCGGAAATTTGACTGAGACTGGAGACAGTGCAAGTAAATGGACTATTTACAGATGGACAGTAAAGCAGCCCTAAATGCATTGTCCACTTTGGTGCTATAAACTTGTTCTGACAGTTGTTTTAGTGTTTTGTGCTGACTGCTTCCCTCCACTCTGGATCATCTACAACACACTGCCCCTATGTCTTCTTGAGTTAGAATGATTATGTAATTTCTGCAGTTTTCATGGGAGCAGAGAAGTTCAAAACAAAGCCCACCTCACATCCCCCTCTCCCACTCACCACTGGTAGCAATCTATTCCCCAGAAAAATGCTGCAGGGTCACTGGTGGACTGGTAATATGCTAGGTAGGACAACCTATTCCTAGAGGAGCAGGAGAAAAAGATAAGTCTCAGAGATACCTTGCATTTTCATCCTGTGCCCTGGGGTGCAGTGCCCTGAAGACATGGAGGTTTCTTCTTGTTCCATGAGATGGGGACAGCCAACAAAAAAGAACTTGATTTAAAAAGAGGCACAGACTCTACTCAGCCTTGTCCAAAACGATGATGGTGTCACAGCACTTTGTGAGATCACAATACTTTCATTGGGATACAGATTGTGAAACACACGCATCTATCCACCCTTACTTCTCCAGATAGGGGCTTGATTAAAGGGTTTTTGCTGAGTGAAAAAAGTCTTTGATATGTAAAGACAGAATGCAAGACTGTCTGTCACTTATTATACCTTTAGAAGTGTGTATGATAACAGTGAAACAACTGTATTGTATTTATTCTACCATTTTTCAAATTTATGCTGGACTAAATAAATTACTGTCAACTTCAAACATACAAAAATCGTGACTCAGGTCTTCATAAATGCCATGAACTTCAAAGGGTATATTTTCTTTGCCTTATGTTCTTGAGCCATCAGAAATCACATTTTTAAACTTTTCTCCATAAGTGAAAGAATAAGAAATATATATTCCTTGTTTTATTTTTAAATGGTTTAACTCAACCCTTCCCACCACTAAATAATGTGACACTTGATGAAATCTTGAGGGTTTTCAGTACTTTCAGGAACTGTAGTTTTTCAGTACCCCAGACTTGTAACCACTATAGTACTCTATGCTGAATAAAACAGGGGGACTATTGCAAAACACAGCTTTTATTTTATCTGCCTTCCCTTTTTCTGCCTTGCAGCAGGGAAAGTATCTTGGTGCATCATTCAGAGTGAAAACTGTAAATCCAGTTTTCAGGCACCTGGGGGAGACACTTATGAGCTCTGACCCAAACCAAAGAATTGTTTGGAAATTAGCCTCGAGCTTTCATGCCAGATCTCCCAGAGCTTTGTCAGGAGCCTAATCCTGGCTGCCACTTTCTCCTTACATCCTGAGTTCTGGGAGGCAAGTGGATGGTAAGGATCTTTCTCTTTATTCACAGGGAGAAAACAAGAATAAAGGCCCCAATCTGAGAAACATAAATGAGGTATATGGCCAAGAAACAAAATACATAATGCAACTATCAGAAATCTTATTAAAATTTTTGTACTATTATTATTCAGTAAAATGTTTAAGAGTCCTAAACTTTTGGCATGTTTTGTTGACTTCTGTTTTGAAGAGAAGAGAACACTAGCATTGTTGGCATCTTGCTTTACTGAAATCCCAATGGATAGAGTATTGTGTTTGTCTCCAGTTTTCAAGCCATTAAAAATCACTGGAATGTTATCCTACTTTCTCATAGTAGTTCTTTTTTGTCTCACAGGTTGAAGCCCCATCCCAGTTTTAATTTTGCATATGACACAAACTGAAGCCAGCATTTCTTAATGGTTTTTAAAAAAGGTCACATGAAATTGCCTCACCCCTCTTGAAAAGCTAAGTGTTGCACTGTTAGATAAATGGAGTTTCTGTCACCAAAACCAACTTTTCAGTAACCCTTTATTTAATCAGTTTCATAAACAGCATTCATTTTTATTTAAGTTTTTAAGTTTTATTTCACAAGGATTTGTGACAAGAATTTTTTTGGCTTCAGGCCACAGAAGAGCACACTCCAAATTTTGACTTCAGGGCTGTTTTTTCAACATCTCTTCCTCATTGAAATAAATCAACAGTGACTGACACTATTTTGAATTTCAGTTTGGATTTCTCATTTGAGTTACTGCAGACTTGTGGGTCTGAATTAAAAACCTGATACCAGCAATTATTTATTGTTTTGAGGATTAGTTGTGCTGGGTCTTTTCATGGTGAGTGAAAAGCCCTACTTTGGTCCTACATCTGTAGCATTTGTAGGCAAAAGAAGAGTGCATATGCACCTTACTGTGGAGATTTCACTGTTTAAACTAGGAAACACTTTATGTATTAATTCTGCCATTTGCAGTTTTCAACCTTTTCTTTCACCCAACAAAAAAATCTGATCCTAACAGTGGTTTGTTTTCTTTCTGGTGTAAATTAGTCCAATATTTCTTGGTCCAAGATAGAGTTTTCTTTCAATATGGTGGCATAAAACTTCATAGCAGTTTCATTTAACTGTAAAATATTGAAAGAATTCTTTGTAATGTCATCATTTTGAGACTCATGTATAAAAATCGAATATAATTTATAATTTTAATTTTTTTTTTATACTGGTATTTTTTATGCCAGTATTTTTTTTATATCGGCAATTGTTAAGTAATTTTGTACACAAAATACTTAAGTTTTTCTACTCAAGTTACTTGCAGCCTTCCAGTCCTGATGAATGATCTGTTTGTCAAGCTCTCAGAGTATTTTGGTAAAAGGAGACTTTGCCACACTGATTGCTGGAATCAGGGGAGAAGTTACAGGGAGGGAAGAAATGATGAAGGAAGAAACTGATTTCTTTAGCTGACCTGATATATTTCAGTCTTTAGCAATTGATGTAATAAGATCTGATACTATTTCTCAGGAGTTTTCAGAAATAGAAAGAAAAATTAATATAATATAGTAATATTTTAATATTTTTTCAGTTACTCATAGCTCACTCTCAGAATAGCACTGTCCAACATTTATGCTGAGTCTTAATGGGTAAATATCCAGTTTAGTTGATTTTTTTTAAGTAGATGTTTGTTCTCCTGATGGCCAAATGTGTTGACACTATGTTCTAATCATAAAAGAAGTTTTAACAGGCCAAAGCTAAAAGCCAGCATTTTAATTAATTTTGGGGGACCAACGGTTCAAAGAAAAATGAGAAGAAAGTAACTTCAGTAGTTTTAGAATATTTATAACACTTCCAAACATAGACTTTGAAAAAAAGACTGAATCTTCAGAAAACTTTATCTTCTACATTATAGAGTCACTAGTTGTATTGCTCATTATCATATAGGTCAGCTGCTTTGTCATTGCATACCTATGAGCTTGCAGAAAATGTAAGGATATAAATGTAAGGATATATGTCCTGTAAGGATATAAATATTTGAATCTTGTGCATGCTACACAGATTGTGAAAAACTGCACTGCAGAATGAATTGGGCTTTAAACACGTGAATAGGTCTGCTTGAAATATCAACTGTCAGGCTTGGTTTGCCAAAGTTTAATGTTACAATAGATCAGTTTGCCAACAGATTGGCTCAGTTATGGCTAATATTACCAGTCTTAAAGAGCATCCTACCACAAAAACCTTCTCAAGGAAGAATGAGCTTTTAAAATTGTATCACTCTTAAGTCTTCATATGTTGATGTGAGGCTCATGCACCTGTCTCTTTGTCTACATCTGTGCATTTTCAGCAGTCAAGATAGAGTAAGAGCATAGGATAGAGAGGACCATGATGTTGTGCTTCTACTGGAAAGAGTATTATCTAGTAATGGTCCTTTAAGACTCTTTACAATCTACTAATCTGATATGGGAAACAGCTGGTCAGGCAATTCTGTAATGTTCCGGTACATCTAAAAGTTATTCAGATTTGAAGTTTAAGTATGTTCTATTTAGCCATCCATTAAAAACATGTTGCTTTTACTTCAGCAGTACTGAGACTCCCAGCCAAATGCTTTCACTCTATTTTGGGATACATAACCAAAACATCATCTCTGCCATAAACAGAAACATATTTGTGGTCCTTAATTATTCTGTTAATGAGGAAACATATAATTTCTTTCAAATGAAGTATGCCCAATATAGATCCAAGAAGAAAATGAAAGCATGCAGAAAATGAAAGCATGCTAAAAATAAATGTTACTACTAGTGGTTTGCTGAATCACCTAAAATGCTATGTATTAATTCACAGTGTAATGTGTAGATATTAATATTTTTATCTGTCAGTCAGCAGTCACATTGTGCTGTGAATTTTATGCGTGATCTGTGACTGAATACAAGCACTGACAGCCTGATAGATGTCTGAACTATAGATCATAGCAATAGTTTATCTAATCAGAATTGATATTTTAAGTATCTGTTTCATAAAATTGCTGTGGTCGTCCAGCTACTACTTTCAGATACTGTTTCAGTGGGATCAAAAGCTGAGGGACAAATGAAGGAAACAAGTATCTACTTTGAAGGAATTAATTTAGGAATTGCTTAATGTATTTGCTACTCTGTGCTAACAACACTTTTAAGCTATTATGAGTGGCTTGTGAGGTATTCCATCCACATGCAGTCTCATAAACAGCTTTTGAACAATATTTTTCCACCTTAAGAAACTGAAGAAAGATGGCATTATCAGTTACTTAGCCTAACTTACAAAATAAAAATATTACCTAAGAAAACCATAGCTTCTAAACATGAAATAATGTGGTATTCAAGGCTGTTATTGACCAGAATTCACTCATGATTAGGAAATCACCTGAGTTTTCCAAACAGGTTTAGCTACTGCTGTTGCTCTATAACTCTTTGTGTTCTGAGTAATCTTCTCACATTTGGCACACTGAGTGCTGCTATATACATACTGTTTTCGGGGACTAAGCTCTTCCGAGTTTCCAGAGTGGGTTTTGAAACAGATCTGTATATTGTACTGTTGTGGTTTGAGCCCAGTTGGAAATCAAGCACCACGCACCCCTCACTCCACTCCCTTTCTCTACCCCCACCCTGGTGGAATGGAGAGGAGAATCAAAGTAAAATTTGTATGTTGAGACACATAATAAATGAAAATAAAGTAAAATACAGTAATAATGGTAAATTATAATACTAGTGAAAATGAAAAAGGGAAACTAAGTGATGCATCATGCAATTGGTCACCACTCACTGAATGATGCCAGACCCCTTTCCTGAACCCAGATCAGCTCCCCTTCTGGGTAACTCCCCCCAATTTATATACTGGGCAGGATGATCTGTGGTATGGAATACCCTTTTGGTCAGTTCAGGTCACCTGTCCCAGCTATGCTCCTTCCCAGTTTCCTTTTTCTACCTCTTCACTGGCAAAGCATGTTTAGGATAAACACAACTTAAAAAAACCAAAACGTCAGAGTGTTATCAACACCTTTCTCATTCCGAATCCAAAATGCCATTCTCATTCCGATTCCAAAACAGCACTGTAACAGCTACTGTAAGGAAACTAATTCTACCCTAGATGAAACCAGGATAGAAATGACAGCTGTATAACTTATAAGGGACATCAAGCAGCTAAAACCCGTTATAAATCTACTAGTAACTTAGAATTTTTAAGTGCACCTGTAGTATATTTGTGTCGGTAGCTTTGATAAGAAAAAACAAGGAGAGAAGCAACTTCAGGTTAGGAGAGAGGTAATTTACTGTTATGAGATCCCTCAAAATTCAGCTTATATTTAAGGGGGAAAAAACCCCATACAAGCAACCAAAAACTCATTGCTTTAATTTCAGACTTTTTTAGCAGTTTAGACTATAGTGTGATGAAAAGTTGGAGTAACACAGAAGCTAACAAAATAAGATGGGATTCAATGAAAAAAAAAATGGGTTTACTGAGGCTAACTTGCGTCAAACAGAAATAATTGATTTTCCTAAAAATGAAAAAACATTTTTGATGTACTACCAGGGGAAACTGTTGATAAGTATGGGACGGGTTTATTCAAGAAACAATAAAGTTAGAAAGATGAGAGAATGGGCAAAGTTGAAGCAGCAGTGGGTCATGCAGAAATGTTATATATCTGAACTAAATGACTGAATGAATTTTGGGGATTGGTATCTGATCTGTTTGCAGTAACAGGGTATTAATGCTATTGTAGGCAGGATGGTGACAATGTTATGAAATTCTCTGGCTAATACTGTTCTGCTGACTGGAAGAAAGACAAACTCAGAACAGGTTCTCACCTGAAGACATTTTAAGGTAATCAGGTTACAGAGGGAGTGTTACATACAAATGGAAACTACAAGAGCTTGACTTCCTTAGTTCAACAAAATCAAGCTGGAAGAGATTCTCTAAGTAGTCACTGTGTATGTGCAAAGGAGAAGGGAGAGGTATTTAACCAGAAAAAAAACCCAGTCATGACAGCATGGAAGCACATTGGTATGGGCTGGCTGTGATTAACAGAACAACTGAAAAATTATATAAAGGAAGATTTGAGGCAGCTTTCCAACAGAAGGTTCTTGTCAAACATCAAGGTTATTTTTAAGGCAATTTCAGCACTGCTTGAGGTATGATATGGTATGAAGGCTGGCTAGAGGTTTCCCCAAATGGCTTCTCACTTAGCCTGTGCCTAATTTGTTGACTGCATGAATTTATTTACTTTCTAAGGCTATTCCTTCCAGTCTTATTCAATAGATTTATGAAGTTTATGTAGACTGAAGTTTATGACTAGTAGTAGTATGTGACACTCAACGGTTCAGTACAGTGGTGAAGGTAGCTGGGTCTCATAGTATGTCTTACTTTTTATTAGCTGTTTCAGCTAATCTCATAAAAAGATATCACATCTCTATACAAACTTTTCCTCTCCTACCTAAATTCAAGGACTGCAAAACCTATTTATATAAATATACATTTACTCTGCAGTAGTGAGTATTTTGCAGCATAAGAAAACCTACACAGCTAATGGTCATGCCATGATTTGTTTTGTCAGTAAATAAAAATTCATTCTGTAGTGCTCTCAATCTGGTGAAAGGCATGAACACTAAGCACATTGCAAATTTTCAAAAATATAGTTAGCTATGGCGCACTAGTTACTGTAATTAATGCTCTTCTGCCAGTGTGGAAATCCCCAAGTTCCTCCATGATAACACTAAATGTTTCTAATTCTGTCTGGCAGAGCAATAATATTTTTTGAGCCTAAGATCTAATTAAAATATGTGTGCTCTTTGATATGAAGCAGATCAAAGTTAAATTTGGTATTCTTGGCATCCAGCTTTTTTCTCTCTCTGAATGCACTCTTCTACTGTCTGAAACTCCTTTGCAGAAGTTCAGCAGACTGTTACCTTCTCTGTTTGAAGATTTTTTTTTCTGTACCATTTGAAGTCTCTGACACTTTGATAGGCTCAGTGGAATAGATAATGTGTGTGCACTGGGATTTATGCATAGATAGAGTAAGAAACAGGATGAAGCATATCCTCAGCTAATTTAAACACCAGAGTTTGAGTGATTAATAACTACTGAGACTATTGCCTAATGGTTTTTACATAGGAAAACTCATGCACACTGATAAGCAATCTTTTCCATTTAGAAGGACTGAATAAAGGATAATATAGGTGAAAGTGTGCTTATATAACCTGAGATACTCAATCTTTACTACTAGCAGCTGGAAGAACTATTCAGAGAAAAAATTTAAAAGCATCCAGCTGTGGGAAATGCTGTCCTTTGCCTGAAATCCTATTTCACCTTTCAGTACATTTGGAAATATTGATGCTTCAATGAGTCAAGATTTCTTTTTTCTTATTGTGGCTACTAGATGCGATTTGTATTAGACTTTGCTCAGGCATTGTGAAAGATGTTTTCCGCCTAGTTTAAAATAGAGTAGAACAGGCAGATAGGGAAATTGTTGTATTTTACTGTTCATTTCAGTGAGGAGTTTTTCCTAAGTACATGACAAAGTAGGGCATCTGATTAAAAGAAAAAGTTAATCAATTAATTAAAATGTTTATATCTTGGACATCAGATATTAAGAGATGATAAAGATGGTATTCATACTAAATTCTTCTGTTCCCAGTTTTCCTGTTGCTAATTTAGACATCTAGCATGAAGTGATACTCTCTAGTGTATGGGGGTCGTGATACTTTGAACGGTTTCTGTTTCAAGAGCTGTAGAATCCCAGATGTCTGTTTCTTGTTTGCAGAAATAAAATGAAAGCACGTGACAAGATCCCACGCCCCAGATTATTCTCAAGTGGTAGGGCTAGTGATCAATGCTCTTGTCAGGGGTGTTATTTCTACACACCTTTTCATGTAGAAACTACAGTTAGTCCCAATGTCTTCATAAGTTTCAGAGTCTCCATGTATACGTGAATCTGCCTCCTTTCTTCTTACCCTTTTCTCTACTACCTCATGCCTGAGGAAAAGCCTTCCCAGGAGCCAAACTCAGCCCCATGCGACAGCCTTTAGAGACTTAATGACTGTTGGACAGGGCCAGATTTGCTGGACTGCCTGAGGCCAGCTCCATGTGCTGTACATGGAAACAGTGAATTTGTACCAGTTTTGCATGCTTGGTCTGATTTGTTGTAATTCTGTATTGGCTGAAAACCAAGCAAGGGCTGGTCTTTCTATTGCTACAATACTCCAGCAAGGAAAAACAACTTTTTGGAGCAGTTGAAAGCTATGACTCCTTCTAACAGTTTCTTCCTGAGCAAGTTAGATACAGCCTGAATGCTGCAGTACCTCACTTGTAGATGCTCTGCTGCTTAATTTAGTCCATACTCATGAGTAGAATGACAAGGCAGAGCACGTAACCTGAGACAGGGATCTGCAAAATCATTTTGTGTGCCATAAAAAAAGGTTAACCTTTCCTTGGCAAATGCTGAGTGGAGAGATGTTTGTTAAGACTGTTCTCTCGATTGTTTTGGCTCTATTGTGGGTCCTCACACTTCAGTCAAAATTTACAACTCTGATTCCATGCTGAGAATGGAGCTCTTAGTGTGCAGAAGAAAATCAGTCCCTGTGACACCTAATGCCAAAAAATATGGGGTTTTTTTGTTTATTTATTTGGGTTTCCTTTCTTACCTATTATGCAGGAATTTAGGGATTCAAGATGTAAGAAGCTTTGGCCTTTAACTTGTCCTGATTGCTCTTTTCCCTTGGTTAGACGTAGGAGATGCAGAGAGCTTGTAGCAGCTCATGAGATTGAGGAGACTCTTCTTTAGCCATGATGGAAACACTTCTGTGCCAGTTGGGTGTCTGTTCTTCCAGACAGAGCCCAGGCTGATCAGACACCATCAGACTGTACTTTGATCGGTAACAGAATAATATACTTGTTTTAAGTATATTGATGAAGAGGAAGAATGAGCTCAACAGTCCACCAATGACTTTAATGGATAGTTTAATCCTCAGCAAGTTTAATTGCTTGCAAACATTTCACTCATTCAGTCATTACCTGGCAAAACTAAGTACCCAGGCAATGGCATGGACACAGACAAGTGGTGTCCCTTACGGGTCCTTACTGGGTCTAGCACCATTTAATACCTTCATTAATGATGTAAATGAAGGGATTGAGTGCACCCTCAGCAAGTTTGCTGATGACACCAAGTTGAGTGGTGCTGTTGACACACTTGAAGGATGGGATGCTGTCCAGAGGGACCTGGACAAGCTCAATAATTGGGGCCATGGGGATTTCATGAGGTTTAATAAGACCAGGTGCAAGGTGCTGCACGTGGATCAGGGCAACTCCCAGTATCAACATTGGCTGGGGATGAACAGACTGAGACTAGACCTGCCGAGAAGGACTTGGGGATGTTGATGGATGAGAAGATGGATATGAGCTGACAATGTGCACTTGCAGCCCAGAAAGTCAATTGTGTCCTGGGCTGGATTCTGCCCCACTGCTCTTCTCTGGTGAGACCCCACCTGGAAGGCTGCATCCAACTCTGGGGTCCCCAGCACAGGAAGGATGTCAACCTATTGCACCAAGTCCAGAGGAGGACACCAAGATGATTAGAGGGATAAAGCACATCTCCTACAAGGAAAGGATGAGAGAATTGGGATTGTTCATCCTGGAAAAGAGAATGCTTTGATGGGACCTAATTTTAGCCTTCCAGTACCTGAAGGGAGCCTATAAGAAAGACAGAGACTTTTTAAAAGAACATGCAGTGACAGAATAAGGGGGAATGGCTTCAAACTGAAAAAGAGTAGGTTTAGATGAGATATCAGCAAAGAAATCTTTACTGTGAGGGAGGTAAGGCACTGGAACAGGTTTCCCAGAGAAGCTGTGGATGCCCCATCCCTGGGAGTGTTCAAGAGCAGGCTGGCTGGGGCTCTGAGCAATGTGGTAGTGGAAGATGGCCCTGCCCATAGCAGCAGGGTTGAAACTAGATGAACTTTTAAAGTCTCTTCCAACTCAAACCATTCTATGATTCCACGAAATTTGTGAGTAGCAACACTGATCAGGATCCAGAAAGGCTGGAAGCCAGCTGAAAGATGAGCTCATGGAGATGTATTCTTAACTTTATTTTCAACTTCAGATGTACAAGTTCTTTGTCCCTTTGACTCTAAGGCCTATGGAAATGACTTATTTAGGTGTTGTGGATTCGATTACAAATGATGCAAAGCCAGAGACTAAACTATTTTGAAGAGATAGTTAATTATAAGGTGGTAATTACCTGGTAGCAGAACCTGAGCTTAGATGATATATTGCTGCCAAAGTAATTAACTTGGTGGAAGTGAGAACCATTACATCTACACTGCAGGAACTTGGTGCCAAGTTCTCTGTGGCTCTTACAGAAAACAAAAACAGCATTCAAAGAAACCCAGTGTCTTCTTTCCACACAATGTAGTTGATGTCAAAATGTTCAGAACAGAGACTAAAGGCTTGGAGAGATGCTTTTTAACACTGTTCTCTCATTCAGGAATTGCACTATTTTTAATTTTTTTTTCTCTCAGCAGCAGTGTATGCACTCAGAGAAATGGAAAGAGAAGCGTGACTTGTGGTAAAGCATTAATTAACTGGGGGTGCAGATGGGGGAATAAGTAGAACGAATTGGAGTTGTAGCAAAACAATTTCTTTTTGACCATCTGAGGCTCATAGGTGCTCGGTGAGATGCCACTCATAATTTATTTTGGCAAGAAATAATTTTCTAGCTTCCACGTTACATCTTGTGTCTAAAAGGCATGAAAATTTAGACTGAGGTGATTACATCTCAGTGAATACCAAATCCACCCATAAACCCTGACAGCTGTAGATGTGTTAAGTCTATATGACTGTACAGACTATTCAGGATTATTTGTTGGCTTGCTTTACATTAGTTTTAAAGACTCAGACACATATTTGTAACATGTTGAGTCAGTGCCTATTTCATCACATAATATAACCAATGACAAATCAGAAGAGTTCTGAGAAAAGTGTGGACTGTGGGGGGGTGTTTTTTGTTTTGTTTTGGGGTTTTTTGTTTAGCTGGGTGGGGGGGGGGCGCTGGTGGAGTTGTGTGTGGGTTTCTTTCACCCTAAGAAACATGTCACATTGAGATGGAACACAAAATTAGTTCATTCCTTGAATTCCTTGTCACAGCTTGGCAGTGGCAGAGTAAGCTTCTCCTTGTCTTTCTCTGTTCTAGATGGAAGAAATTACCTTTCAGAACACAAAGCAAGTTCATGTCTTTCACATCCTCCTTTCTCTCCAACTGCGAATGTAGTGTCAATGATGTGTGTTTGTTACATGAGTTTTGGTTTATTGAGAGCAATTTTACTTAGCAAATAATAGTAATAAGGTTACCAGTCTTTTCCAAGTACAACTTCTCTCTCTCTCCCCTACATTTTATTTGACAGCATTTGCATGCAGCATGACAAGACTCCTTACTTTCTTCATTTCTAGTGAACACTACTGTCCACTCCACATCAACTCCAAAATTGTATTTGCACCATTTTTGTGGAACATACAGAGTGGTTGCCCATATTAAAAAGTTCAGCTTTCTTAACAAGAAACCCAAGTAGCCTACAAGCTAGCCTGCAGCTAAGATGCAGATTTAGTCTCTCTGAGCTTTCAAGCACTCAGAAATGTGAAAGAAGTCCCATTTTATGAGATTGTTCTACACAACCAATCCCTCAACAGTGACACAAAAAATTAACCTCTTCAGATGACAATTCATGTGTGTTCCCATTAATGAGAATGGAAAATAGTATCTGTAAAACCAGAAATTTTATTATTCTTACATATCTCATCTTACTAAACAGAAATAATGTATTTGGAAGAGTAAGTAATGTTGCCAAACTCTAGTCTGAATATATGGTATGTAGACATATCACACAACCCCAACTGTTTTTAATCCTACTTAGACTTTCTACAGTTTTGTTCTCAAATATCTTAAAGGTAGTACTAAAGCAAAGTTTAAGCAGGGTGTTAAAGAGGGGCTGAAACAAAAGCTCTCTTTTTAATTTGAAATGTAAGGTAATAATGAAAGCTGAGTAAGGACAGAGAACAAAAGCCAACCTGCATCACCACAGAGGAGTCATGTTGTAATTCACTTGTTCAGGTTGTGTTTTCTGGGGTCTCATTCTAACCACACTGAAATCACCACAACTCAGCTTCTCCATGGCTGCATCTGAGTTATTCAAATATGGGGATAAAGAACCAAAGTAATTTATACAGGCTACAGAAGAACTTGATCAAATATATTTTCTTGAATTTTGCTTGTGGCGCTGTTGTTTCGGCCTCCCTTTGCTTTGCAGGTTGAATCACTTTATCTGTAGTCTTAATTTTTAATTCATAATGTGGTGAAAACTTTGATCACCACCTCCACATAAATACTGTTTTACATATTTTATTTTTTATGTTTTACATAAATAATTTAACAATATTTTTCTGAATGAAAATAAGAATATATTTAAATATTTTTTAAAATGGATGATACTAATAACATTCAGTTGTGATATGGGGTCATTCTGTGTCTTCTACAGAAAGATTTTTCTTCTACAGAAAGATTTGAGGATTCTATGATAAGTCTATAAAGACTTTCTCTCAAAAGTAATGAGCTAAATTTCTCTCATTTTTTTCCTTATCAATAATGGATTTTTTTTATTGCGAATGCACACTTACTTCAAGATAATCCAAATTCGGATTGGATTTCGGAAGGAAAAAGCACTGGAGGATAAGCTTGTATCTTGCAGAACGCAAGTTTAGTAAGGGAGAGGTGTTTGCCTTCTGATTGTTTAGTATAATTAAGTTCAGAGAGGTGACCTTTCAGAATAGTGCTCCTTGCAGATAAAATAGTATTCAGTTGCTTGTGGAAAGTTACACAAGTTATTATGTAAAACAAAAAGTACAGATTAGCATAGATGGTCAGCACCCATAATTAATGCCTCTCTATCTGTGATAGAAAAAGTGTATCTATATGACATTGTGTAAAGGAAGGATAGGAGATCATAACAATTGCTACCCCCTTTCTCTTGAAAGCTACCTATTTTAATTTATGTTATAAACAAATATGTTATTCAATAATTTCTTCAAGCTTGGATGGTCTACAGCCTCTGGCATTCCAAATGCTGCAGCAGATCTCAGAGTACTCATTAATTAGAGTTTAATGAGTTTTAGCCAAAGTTTGAACTTCTAATATCCTACATGTTTTTCGATGATCTTCCTTGGGACCTGAGTTTAGAAAACCAGCCAGTTCCTAAACACTGTTTATCAGCTGCTCTTTCATTTTATCCTCTTTACTAATAGCTCACAAACATAGGCCTTCTACTAATTATCCCATATAAATCCAGAAAATCACCTGAAACAGATGCTACTTCTCAGGTATCTAAAGAATGTGAAATTGAAGGTGTATCTTTTTCTTACATTTTTAGGCTCAAGTTTGCTAAATAGATATATGTATAAAGGTTTTGTTGACTCTGTTTATGAAGAAAAGTTGATGAATAGCTGTATAACCATATTAGTGAATGAGGGGGAAAAGAGGCTGATGATAGGTCTGACTGTATCAACTTACTTGAGACTAGAACTGAATCTGGCAAAACATCTACTCTGTGACACATGTTTGATACCAGGGATTGGAAAAGTAGCACAGTTCCCATGTCTGAATTCCTGACACAAGACCAACTTTAGCTTTGGTCGCCATATCTCTCACCCATAAACTGGACTAAAAGCCTCAAATAACTTGAGATTTGCTGTTAATCCAGAGGTACCTGCACATACTGCTGAGGGAGTACTGCTGCTTCTCCCTGCGATGGCCATGCCAGGGACTCATTGAGAATTTGTATGGATCTTATTTATGTACATGAAAACCCAAATCATATTTCTACATTTCAAGACAGAGAAAATATTTTTGCAGCTCCCTGGAACCTTGAAAACCAGGGATTGCAGTTGCAAGCAGGGCTGCCACAATGGTTATTTGCAGACAGCGTGTGAGAGAGTTACTTCATGAAGCAATTGTCTTATTTCTATCAATAAAAAATATACCTACTGAGCAAGGAAACACATTTTCAGTGAAAAAGAGTATTTGTAAGTCCATGGCAAGTTTGTGGTGCAGAGAGATGATTCCTTTCTACTCCCAGATAACAGATATAACATGTACCAAATCTGCTGCAAGAAATATGTTTCAGAAGGGAAGAAAACTACCTAGAAAACTATGTACCTATGTTAAATACAGGAATTACAGCTGATTTAATCAAAGTGTGTGAGTATTTCATGCCCAGCATACACTGCTGAAAATATCTGAGTGGATCAAGCCCTTTGCAAGGGGGCCCTGACCATGGAGGCAAAACTGCCCCAGTTCCCATGAGGTGAGGCAAGTCTCGGAGACAGCAAAATGCTCTGTTCAGAAAGCAGCCTTTTGAGAGAACACAAAAGACTGAGCTGGACAAAATAACTATTACAAGCAAAGGAAAAAATTTCTTTGAAATGGATATATCATACTTAGTCAATTGCAACCAAAGAGTAAGAACTCTAAACAATTTAATAACTGAAATATTTATAACAAAATTATCATAGACTCATAAGCATGAGGTCCAAAAAAATATTAATTCTGGTATAGAGACACTTCTGAAGATTCAGGTCATTTTAGTTTATGGTCTCAGTTCCAAGGCATATCTTTCCAGGCAGCCTGTTGACGCTCTGTGTACTTAGCATGAAAACCATCAATGGAAGGGGAACATATTGGCCACTTAGAAAATTAAAACCCACTTCATTGGATCACTTTCTTTGAAACTTCAATATTTTGATTTTTTTTGGTTATATTAATACGGACACAATTTTTTTCTCAAATGTTAAAACCCCAATGCTGTTAAAATGTAATCCTGTTCCTTACTCTACAGGGCTTTGTGTTAGCCTTCATCTTCCACTAAGTCATTTATATATGTGATTGTAAGACCTCCACTCGGAGTGCCTCCAGCAACGGGGTCCCCAGCACAGGAAGAACAAAGACATATTGGACTGAGTCCAGAGGAGGATCAGATTATTAGAGAGATGGAGCTCCTCTCCTACAAGGAAAGGTTAAGAGCTTTGGGAAGCTGGAGAAGAGATGGTTCAGCCTGGAGAAGAGAAGGTTTTGGTGAGACCTAATTGTGGCCTTCTGGTACCTGAAGGGAGCCAACAAGACAGCTGGAGAGGGACTTTTTTAAAAGAGTATGTGAGACAAGATAGGGGGAATTTGGGAGGCTTCAAACTGAAAGAGTGTATGTTTACTTCGAGGTGGAGTAGAAGGTGTCCCTGCTCTTGACAGGGAGGGTTGAAACTAGATAATCTTTAAGGTTCTCCAGCCCAGGACATTGTATAATTCCATGATCTGCTGCAGCAAGCATTCACCACCTTCTACTTTCTGTCTTTAGTTATTGACTGCTAGTAAGCCTGCTGCTGAGTTTGTTAGCTCAGCTACCTCTTAACTGTCAGTCCAGTGTTATCTCATGAGTAATAAGATGGACTAGCAAACAGGAAGACTTGTGGCATAAATTTTCAAGGAAAACACAAGGATATCCCTCTGTGGAGTTAATCTCAATGGGGGTGAGCAAAGCATTCCTTCTAGTCTGTGTCTGTATTACAGCTACTGGTAGACAGAGTTTCTGTTAGTGCCTCTGTTGCTATGACACTCTCTCACTTTCACTTCTACTTTCACTACTTTCTGTCACTGCTTCCTCCAGCCCACCAAGCACTAGCAGGTCTGCTGCTTTTTGAGTTACAACTGGTAATTCTCTATATAATTTTCACCTCCAGTCTGTAAGAAACAAAGCTCTGCACTCACTTGAGTCTTTACCTGTAAAGACACAAGATACTAGGTCTAATGGTCAAGTGTCTAAATAAAAGGGCAGTCCACAGCCAAAGTGGTAGTCTGTAACTTTTGGGTTTTACAATTAAAAAAAGCAGTGACCTTTGCATTTCTTAGAGCAGTCCTCAGTGTATCGGTGGTATTTTTCACATGTACAGAGCTTTCTTCATTACAGTTTACCACCATATGCACAGCTGTTTTAAAATACTATATTCTATTGATTCTTGTTGCATTTGCTGTACACTCCCTTGGGAAAAAAGAAGTGTTGCAGTAATTGATGGCAGATGATTACATCTAGAAAAATTACATGCTCAAGGTGGTTATGGCAACCATGTATCTTCGGCAGTTGCACAGCGAAGTTTTATCCATCATATGATCTGGAGCACATAAGGACAAATCTTCTATAAATCCACTGCATATATCGTCTATGACTATATATTTATTCCATGGCTTTTTAAGTACTGCCTGCCTGGCTAGGTCATGTAAACTAAAGAGTAGCATTCAGGAAAGTCAAGAGGTCTGCATGTTGAGCTGAACAAACAATTACAAATCTCCACATATTTAATCTTAATGTGTAGCAATGTGAACTACTTGGTATTACATTTTAGGTAGTAAATAAGCAAAAAGCAGTTCCCATACTATGACATAATTTTGTACCCAGTGGCACTATTCAGTGCTCTGAAAATAAGGGATGAAAATTAGTGTCTCACATTCCAGCCTCAGAAACAACAAAAATTTTTTGTAGAAATAGAAGTCTAGAACATAACTGTATAAGATTTCATTGATTAAAAATGTGAAAAAAAATCCAACAATAATGTGACCTGCAGGTCAAGAACTGAAGACAAAGCAAACCTTCAAAATTACCTTGAAATAATAATAACAATTAAAGTTAATTTTAGGCTTAGAGAATAACAAAGGATGAGGGAAAAGAAAGAAAGGAGAGAAGACAGCATGCTTTTTTGCATTTTGTACTATTTTCTGTACTGAAACAAGAATCACTACTACAGAAAATATATGCCAAGAAAAACGCACTGGACCATGAGATTTCTTTTTTTCTTTCTAAATTCAGTATTGAAATAGTTTACTTACTTGGTGCATGTTTTTATTTGTTCTCAAGGTACTTTCTCTTTTTTAAGCACATTGTTACCTAGCCTTGTAAAGTTATTTCTTAACTAGTCTCTTCCTGTGTGCCCTCCAACAAGTTACATATAAAAATTATTGTGTAATTTATTTTGTTTTCCTGAATAGTTGAATGAAAAAATTGCTGAATTTTAATCCTGAGAACTATTATTGTATCTAGCTCATTTCTCTTATTGTAAAAATAAAAGAGGTAGCTAGAAACATCCTGTTGCAGCTGAAATCAGCTTTTCTCATTCAGAAATGCTAATGATAAAATAAGCCTTTCCACAGCATTACAGAAATAGTGTTTTTTCACTTGTTGTTATGAAATAAGAAATGTGCAGTTTCACTAGTGTGTCTTCAAAGTCCTTGTAGCTGCAGGGAAACAAAACAGTACTATTGCTTTTGAACTCACCTGTTTTCCTTAGATGTCCTCTAGTTGTTACTTTTGATCTCTTATGGATAGTCAAAGGTTTCTTATTTGGTATTGGGGTGTACATTTTGGTGCTGCAGAGTTTGATGTCATTTGAGGGATGCAGGGCCATGTACACTCTCCTCTACTTGACAGAATGGTCTAGAAATCATTAAGTTTTCAGCTCTCAAATGCTGAAATTTATTTTCCAGAAATATCTAGGAAAGGCTGGATTTGCATACAAAAGCATATGTAAAATGCATTAGGAATTTAAATGCCTTAATACATCTTTCATAATGAAAATTAATACCATTCTCAAAGTTGAGGTGATGCAAAACTTAATTTAGTTTGTGGAAAATCAAAATCAGAGTATGATAATAAGAAATAAGAATGAATCTAAACGCCCCTGCTTCCCACCCCTCTCTTCTTTCTGGGCTCAACTGCACTCACAATTTCTCTGCCTCCTCCCCTGACCCAGTGGCACAGAGGGATTGGGAGTGGGAAGTGAGGTCATTTCATAATGCTGTGTCTCTACCATTCCTTCCTCTTCATGATCTTCCTCTGCTCCTGTGTGGAGTTCCAGCCACAAGACACCATCTTTCATTGACTTCTCCAGGGAGAATCCTTCCCATAGCCCACATTTCTTCATAAACTCTCTTCATGGGTCCTTTCCATGGCGTATAGCCTTTAAGGAACTAACTGCTCCAGTGGATATCTGATCCATCATAGAATTCAGTGGACTGCAGTGGCACAGCCTGCCTCACCATGGTCTTCATCTCAGGCTGCAGAGGAATCTCAGCTCCAGCATGTGGAGCACCTCCTCCACCCCGCTTCTGCACTGACCTTGATGTCTGCAGGGCTGTTGCTCTCCCATGTTCTCACTCCTTTTTCTCAGCCACTGCTACTCAGTGGTTTTTACCTCTTGTTAAATATCTTATTGCAGAGGCACTACCATTGCTGCTGATGGACTTGCCTTGGCCAGAAGCAGGTCCATCCTGTAGCAGGCTAGAAGTCTCTGTGTTCTACATGGGGGCAGCTCTGGCATCTTCTCCCATAGTACATCCCTGCAGCACCCCACTAGCAAAATTTTGCCACACAAACACAATGCAAGCTGTTAGGATGTTTTCAGAATGCACATCAAAACATTCTCTTATTTTCATAAAGTCCCCCACAGTTACAGTGGCCAAGGTGATTTCATATCCTGAGGCATGGAATTAGCAAAGTATTTTTCATTCTCTGTGTTTTTCAAGGAAGATGACTGAGCATAAGACAAAGGGCTCAGCATAGTGGTATGATGTTTCTCAAAACTCTCTTCCCATGTGATTTCTTAGATATCACATCTTACAGTGAACATGGGAAATGAGGAAGGAACATACAAGGAAATACAAGGAAAAATCATAGACCTGAACTTCCAATTACTGCTCACCTGAGGGATAATTTTGCATAGGGCTACCCTTGGAAATAGCCTTTTCAAATGTGAAGTTGAATTCCTCTTTTTTTGCTGCAATAAATTCTAATGCTAGTCTTGTATTTATGGTGCTTATGTGTACTGAGTGATCAATACAGCAGATATTGCAGAGATAATCTTAATGGGAAAGATAAAAGGAAACCAACAAAATGTTTAAATATGTCTCGACATTTTGACATGTTATATTAGTGTAGTGGGAAACAGTCAGAGTGCTCATATTAAAACTGTCTGTAGATTGCTTTTCTTTCCCTAAGGAAAATGAAAGGCAGCAGCCTTCATCTTGAATATGCTTTGTGATTTCTGCAATGTAAAAGAATAAGTGGAAAGCTGTTACTACCTCCCTGTCCCTGAGTCTTCTTGAGGAGAATTGTAACTGACAGCATTTGGAGCCAGAAGGACATTGAATGGATGACAGAGAAAAGAGACAGATATTAGAAAATTATGTTCAAGAATTAGCTTCACTCTTAATGAGGTATTAGCTAGACAATTTAGACTATTCAACTGTTAAAAGATAAATTTGACTAACAATGGATTCCAAACTCCATATGTGTGCTATGTTTCCTTTCACCCATACCTTGGCAGTCTTTATCCAGCCCTTTTCCAGTTGAAATTCTAGATTTTTTGTTTGTCCCAACCTTAATTTTAGGCAGTCATATGGACAAGCCAGCTCTTCCATTGGTTAAGAAGTAGTCCTCCAGAGAGAGATTTCAACTGCCCTTAGTTTCTTTTGCCTAGCTCTCTTCAGACCCACTCATCCTATAGGTCAGGATTTTATTCTTTAAAATTTAACCCTAGGTCTAGGCTGAGCCAAAGGACAAAGGAAAAAAAATGCCAGAAGAAACTAAATGCTCCTCATTCCCATTCACCAGCATTCCCAAGTTTTATTTGGAAGTTAAGTGTTTTCTGTCAACTTTCACTTGAAGAACAGTCAATCTCTGAACAGAGAAGGGTCCCTACATCTGGTATTGTATTAATCTTAAGTGAAATATAATTTGAAAGATTCAAGACTGTTTTGGTTTACCGTAATTGCTTCCATACATTTTTACACTTGCCACCATATTCTGGTGAATTTTTGCTTTCTCCTGAAAAAAAAAATGGCTCCAGCACCTCCTTTTAGCTTTATGTTTCCCAGTTACAGAAGGAGTTACCACAGCAAGAATTCTTAATACACATGCATACTGCAGCCACTCCTCTTTCTTATAATTAAAAAAAAAAAAAAAGAAAAATTTTATTTAAGTATGACTTGGAAGATATTCTGCAGAATTGGCTGCAAACCCTTATGCAGAGATAGCACAAACTGACAAGAGAAAAATAATTGTGGAATAGGTGCAAGCATTTCACTTTGTGAAATCTTTTCAAAACTAAACTGTTTAAAAAAGAGGGTTTGATGGTCCAAATCCTTCATAAAAAAGAGAGAAAGAAAAATACAAGCAGGGGACAGGATCTCTAATTTTCATGGGATTGCAGTTGCTGGAAGCCTTACAGGAGGAGAGCATTAAAAAGGAGGTAGAGCATTAGAAAAATAATCTGTCAGATCTATATGTGCAGGGGAAGAGAAACATCACTGGGGAAGGCAGATGGGTCAAATTGTTGCTCAAACTGCTGAATGCTCATTCTCTTAAAGGGTTTAATCTGATTCTTAACAGGTAGATCCTTCTTCCTGCGGGGGAGTCGATGCCACTTTCAAATAAGGTGTTCATTAGGAATCAGTTTGAACAAGCAATAAAAAATTTCATCATTCAATTTTTATTTTTGTTTTGAGGCAGTTGTTCTGCAGTCTTTTTTTAAAGTAAAATGGCAGAGAAGAAGAAACAAAGAAGAGTAATTGAAAAGAAGATATTACTTCTTCAAAAGTGTAATTTAGCAAAAATATGCCAGTGTCACCTGTCTGGTGGCAGGTGACAGGTGCCCTGTCACCAGCTCAGGGTATCTTTCCCTGTCCTTTTGTCACACTGATCTCCCATCACACCTGGCTTTGTGTCTTCATTTAATTTTCCTCAGAAACATAAGATTTCCCTCATCAGCTGCACTGATTTGTGCACTACATCACAGAAAAGAGCAAGACTGTGGTTGGTACAAGGTTTCTGCTGGTTTAGTTCCCTGCTGTCTTGCTTTGAGGGTAAGACCCTGCTAAGAAGCGGTTGAGCCTCTGTAACTGAGTCGTGCTACACAGAAGCTTCTCTGATTTATTTAATTTTTATAAGCCAACTGGAATCACAAGCCACCAGTTTATTCTGCAAAGGTGTGAGAACACTAGGTGATGTAGCACGAGGACAGAAGATGGACAAAGGTGATTATTTCATGACATTATCAGAAATTTGATAAATGTGATCGTGTGTTTGTGTAAGAGAGGAGAGGTCTCTAGGGCAGCATAGGAGAAGTTATTCTCCAAAATGACCAAAAAGACATGATGAATGTAGGCTGAGCATTGCTGAAGCAGAAAGTTTATTTGGAGCTGTTTTCTGCATCTTGGAATGCAAGTGGAATTCAGGGAGTTTTCACAAATCTCAGGCAAATAGCAGGGAAGGCCACATAGCAGACTGGAAGCTTCCTTGTTTGAAGATTCTGGAATACTTTTAATAAGTCTGTTGGTACTTCAAAGGAGAGAATTTGGTTGGTGTTTCAAGCAGATGAAGCAGGGCACAGTTTTTTGCAAGGTTAATTGCTTTTGTGGCTCACAGAGGAAGTGAGATGTGATTCTTGCCCTAACAGGTATTTCAAAAATAATTGACTAAGTTAAAGCCAAGACTGTCGTTTGCAGTGAGGAGGTTTCCTGTTTGCACTCCATAAAAGCAAAAAGGAACAGTGATTTCATTTTGCACTATTGCAGGGAAATACTTAAAAAACCTCTTTTGTTACAACTGAACTAAAATCGCAATGTTATGATTTTTGTTATATAAGCAACACAAAGGAATTAGATTACTAACATTTTAATTAATCTGACTTGGTATTTTTAAAGCCTAGCAGCGATATGTTTGTATTTACTGCATCCAATTACAGTTACAGAAAGTAAAGGGTAATGATAGTGCTTGAAGCCATGCATCAAACCTCCAGAAGGGGGGATGGACTCAGGGCCCTGACATCAGTTTAAGGAAAAGATGCAGAATTAAGCCCATTGAGATATAAATAAAAGGGAATAAAAGTATTTAAGACAAACTAAATTATTTTTGTTAATACTGAGCATCGCCTTTTACAATGGGTCCAACACTGACAGTCTTGACTGCTGGATAGTGTTTGTACAGGTAGTGGAAAATAGTTGATAAGCAATTCTGATGTCTGTATCATGGCCCACTGGATCACAGAAATATCCAAAAATTGGCTTACAGTGATGAGACAAAGCAGTAAATCTTGTAGAAATTGTTGCAGAAGTAAAATAAGTAAGAAATAATTTAAAAATACTTGCTGAATAGTTTCCTTGGATTTGGACATGCAATTTAAGAATTATTTCTGTTAAAACCTTGAACTGAAAAGGCTGTGTCAATGTTAATCAGGGTCACTAAATCATTGATGAAATGTATGTACTTATTTTATTACTCTTTTCAATTAATTGGTAGCTAATTAGCAAACCATCTTCATCTGAAAGAAGAGTAAAAAAAAAGCTTTCTGAAATATTCATCCAGATAAAACTGAGAACTTTGTCTTTCAAAATCTGTGTCTAGTTAGTACCTTATAATTATTACCACCACTTCATAGGTTACTGGGATGTTTTTTCTGTGAAAAATTCTTTGTCCTTTTATTATTTTCAAGCAGCTGGTTAGAAGTATTCATTACTGGAAGTGAATTTTAGTTGAGGTTTTTGGAGCATAGAAATAGACATCTGCTCTTGTTGGGACCAGCATCATTCTTCAAAATAATTCCCTTCAGCAAATAGTGATATTTAAACATTTAAGTTGAACATTTGACAGCCACAAAAATGCTTCTAGTAAATCAACAGCCTAAAAGAAAATACAGATTTTCTTCAGTGTATATATGGATAATTAAATTATTATTTTATGTATCTTTTGTGTTACAGTGGTTAAAGCAGTGGTCCACATCAGTATTTAAATTACAGCTTTTAACAGTGAAAGGATGGTGAAGTCAGATTATTTCTGCTTATGTAGCACGGTATTTCTTAAAGAAAATATATTCCTTCAGCTTCATGGATAAGGCCATTGAGATTAAACAGTAGATGATGGGCATAAAAGAAACAAAATTATCAAGACAGTGGTATACAAACCAACTTGAACCCAAACCTTATAGCTGTTACAGAGGATAACACAAATAATTGCTCTACAGTGAAATAATGTATCATACAAGTTATATAAACTCCTGAAAATAATTTAATTTACCTGCTTGTTGAGATATTTACTTTTTGTAGGATATAGAAGACAGACGGCTGAAAGAATAATTTGAGAGATAAAAATTATTCTTCTGTTGTTTTCAGATTTGAACTAATATTTCCTCAGATATAAAGAAAAAATGTTTTTTAGCAGCACACTGAATTTCTGAATGGATAGAATAATTAAAAATAGAATTATAGAAATTATTCTTCTCTCCCATTTTAATTGCAAAAAATTTTCTACTGATCTTTTCTATGATGCCCCACAGATAAAAAAGTAATTTAAACCCCCCCTATTTTATCACTTCGGTTCAACATAAATATTCTCAGGTAAACCATATCCATACCTGATCAACAGGTTTTTAATTGATGTCTGATAAATCACTTAGATTGGTAGTAAAATAAATCATAACTAGGAAATTAGTATGCAGACCTTGAGTAGCCCAAGAATCAGTGTTAAGAACATACAAATCATTTTATTATGTATTTGAGTATGCACTAATAATTTCTGGATATCAATTTTGCTCATAGTACAAAATTTTTCTGTTCTTTTTGATGCTGAAATGTGGATTTTATTGAGGGTTTTGGTAGGTTTTCTTGGGTTTTGCGTTTCTTTGTTTTTTCTTGTAGCTTTTATTTTGTCGTGGTTTTTGTTGCATCAGGGAGCTGTAGTAGTCAGCAGTCAGGTTAAACTGAAATTTATTTCCACTACGCCAAGGCACTTATTTTTGAGAGATATTTTCTGTATCTGTCTACAACTGCTTATATATTGTTAAACACATGGTGAAACCCAGGAATTTTTGCTGTCACCTTATGTACAGAGAGAGATACAAAACCAATCTTCCCTTCACGACTTGCTAAGTAGCCACAGACATGGTGGGCATCCTCAGGTTGAGGAATCCTGAGAAACATAGGGAACTAAAAGACTGGGCTCTGAATGTAGACAGAGTCAACTCCTCTCAAAGAGAAATGAGCCATTACTTTGCTGTTTCTTCAGGTATCTACATGTAAATTCAGTGCTACTTTTTACCTTGCTAAGTTTTTTCCTGCCTAGTTAGGTGTACAGGTTTGAAAGCAAACCAGTGAGAGGCTCCAAGTCAGAAATAAAATTTAATAGGGAAAAGGTAAAATAAATGCAATAGTACAAAAAGCGAACCACTGACAAAGTCAGAATACAACCTGGCACCCTGTCAGTCAGGGTGCTGGTAGCAGTTCAGATGAAGTGGTCCTGTTAAAGCAGTGATCCTGTAGAAAAAGAGTCTGGTCTTCGTCTGAAAGTCCAGTGGTAGCTCTTGTCCTCTGGAAATCCAGTGGGAAAAGGCTGTCTGTGGTGTTTGGAATCCCAGTTTATATTCAAGATGGAATGCTTGGTTTCTCCCTCTGTGTGGAGCTTCTCACAATGGGATGATAAGGCATTGATGGGCCCATTAACAAAAGATTGTCCAGAGGCAGTTACCTATGAGCCATGGGCAGGGTCCTTGATTGCCCATTAAGCAAAGACAGCTGCCAGAGGGAGGAGGCAAGGAAAACACTGCCCCACCTGGATTCAATGTTTTATGAAGATGGTAAAAGAATAAATGCTTTTGGGCACGTCTTACACTGTAACCTAGGACATTAGGCTAGAGCAATTTCTGAAAGAAAAAAAGGGTGTGAGTGTGCTATAGTTATCATATTGCTGACAGTAAAGCACTTATTTAATATAACCTTGCAGAAGAGTAGTATTCATGAGCATAATATGAAAGCTTCCAAGCAACAATTTCTTAATCATATTATGATGCCATAGTTAGAAAATATATCAAACAGATAAAGATAGCTTAATATATTAACCGGAGTAAGAAGTTTATTAATTCCATGACACACTTTAGACAAAAAAAAAAAAATTAATCTTTTTGTTAGGATTTTATAGCATAACATGTGTAACACAGGTAATTCTATTAGGAAATTGTAACTTAATATTTCGCTGATTAGCAAGCATCCCAGACATAGCAATGTAACAACATAGCAGCAAAAGTCATGGTTTTGCTTTCCTTGTTAACTATAAAAAAGGTCACCCTAGCCTTCCTTCATAATAGGATAACAACAGACCACAGTACAACTCACTTGCCTTGACTCTGAAAACGCAAGTATGAAATTGCATGAGCTTGACTGGCGGAGGTGAATGGGAATTTTTGGGCATCAGAATAGATGAGCAGGGTCTTTAGGCTGTGAGAAGACAACTCCACTTGTTATAATAAACTTGTGTGTGTGTAGTGCTAAGAGCTGGACTGGGACACACTCGGGAATAGCAAGAGAACAAACAGAAGTTTTGCCATTATTATGTGCTACATTAATATTTGAAGCAAGACCCTGTTATATTCAAAAGTGGAAGGAAAAAAGACCCATGAAGAAAATTGTGAGAAAATAATCTTATTAAAATACTGTCTTGAACGCTTTCAATATATATTATCAGAATATTGGTATCTATAAAGTGCTGTCACCATTCTTTTTCATGATTTCAATGAAAAAAAAGCCAAGCATTACTTGTACACTGATTTCCAGAAGATGTAAATGTCAAACATTTTTTTTAAATGAAATTTTGCAATTCTATGACCAAAAGGTTTCTATAGAACACATGTGATTTCCTGAGAGTTCATCCATCATATTCAGAGGCAAAACTGAGTCAATTAAAGCTTAATTGAACATCTAGTTTTTGCTGAGCATGAATCTCAGTATTGCTGAGAAGAAAAATTGTGGCAATTACAGAACTCTAAAAATTGACAATTGACATTGACTTCCTTCTTCTTCTCATTTTCCTCTTTTCTGTAAATACCAGAAGCACTTATTTTTCTTAATTTTATGAACACTTTGATACAAAAATTTAAAATGTTGTACTGTGTGAGTTGTATAAGACTGATGTGAAGTTTCCAAATAAATAAATTATGTTTAACTTGTCTCAGTAATTGCAACTTTAATAAGCCTCAGTAGCTACATCTATAAAGAAAGAATAGAAAAATAGAAACTTGACATAATATATCAAATGAACACAGACATAATGGAATGCTGAGCCAAATAATCAAGGACACTTGGCAAAATAACCAAGGTAAAGCCAGAATATGAGGAACAAACAAGGCCAGTTCATCAGTCTAGGTAAAGGCTAATTCCAGCAGTGGATGATCAAAACCATGGGCCCAAGAAACCCAGCAACTCAAAAAAGAAGAAACCAAGCATGTGGACTAATTAGCAAAAGAAATGAGAGAATCATTTAAGCAATAGAAGATAGAATACTAATTAAGGAGAGAACTATGTAAGTTATAGTCAGTGAACATTAATGCCTTTGTTTTTAAAATATATAGTGAAGTTCAGATAATCGCCATGCCAGCTTTATGGATTTGCCAACTAGAAATGTTTTCTGCACAGAACTCTAAATAAACCAAATACCTTGACTCTCTGTGTGGACTGTTCTCTTGCACGCTGGGTGAAAGAAGCCATTTTAGGGCAAAAAGCCCATGGCAGTTTTGTGTGTTCTCAGGCAAGAGGTTTTGAAGTAAGGCCAACAAAGTATTTCAGTGTCAAAATGACTTTATATACAGAGCAATTAATATTTGAGTACTGGAAAATCTTCACACATGAACTCAAACCAAGAAACTTTGAATGGATGAAGTGCAAAATGAAGACTGACTAAAGAAAATTCTTAATTTAATGCTCAGTAAGTAATATTAGTGTAATTGCTCACAACATAGTTATTTGCTAAATTATTTTTATCTTCCATGCTGATATCTTTACTGCTGCGGTGCGTCAGCCC
>VZTH01013834.1:0-27132 GCA_013397815.1 Aleadryas rufinucha
GCAAAGATACAGCAGAGCCCTCAGTGACCCTCACACGGAGCGAAGCACTTTGTGTCTTTGCCTGCTCAGAAATGCCACGGCCTTGGCATTTAGGGGATGTGCTGCCTGCTAATGCCCCTGCCTTAGGGAACTCGGGTCCTTGGGATAATCCCTGTGGCCCACGTGTCACACCTGGTGCCAGGAGCTCAGCCCTGACCCTGGGTCACACAGCCAGCACCTGGCTGGCTGAGAAAAGCCTGACCTGCCAGTGAGTCCTGGTGGTGTTCAGCACAAGGGGTCTGGTGCTGCGGCATTAACCACGATATAAATCATGAGAGATGGAAATATGGATTTTACTGAGTGGCTTCAGAACGATATGCCAGCTATAGAAGTATTATCTACTGGATAAATAAGAGCTGTCTGTGTGACACAGGTTTTCAAAGGATAAATATTAGAGAGGGAAAGAGAGATCCTTCAGTGAGAGACTCATGAAAGTAGTGTTGGATTTTATTCTGAGGAAATTACAGCACTTGTATGTCAAGTGCACAAGAACTGATGATCATTTCAATAGCAGGAGATGGAAGTGGGAGCAGAGTAGTCAAATTTAAATTGTTCCCTGCTTTAGGTCATGCCTTGCTGAGCTCTCCATCCCGATGCAGGCAGCACAGCCCTCCTGGGAGAGATGAGACTTGCCCATGGCACCTGCCCCACTGCCTGATTTAGTTTGCTGTCCTTGGGAAAGTCTCCTGCTTGATCCATACCAACCTCAGTTTCGGGCTTTATGGCTCAAATTCAGTGGCACCTCGTGTTCCTGTAGGGCCCTGCTCTAAGCCCCCTCCTGGTGTGGCAGTGGGGCTGGTTCCCCACGGGCTCAGGCTGAGCCCTTGCATTGGAATTGGACTGTTCTGGGACCTCCTGCTCTCCTGCCCTTGGAAAGGTGCCCTGCCCTGCTGTCCCCCCTGCCCAGGCCCAGGTGGTGTCCCTACAAAACTGCTGTGCTCTGGGTGGGGGGAAGGTGGAAGAATAACAGAAGTTACATACCGGTCTCTCGGGTGACATAATTGATGAAATTCCCATGGGAATTTTGGCTCCAAAATTTCCTGAAGAGTGAAGCAGCACAATGAGTTCATAGACCAGAGAACAGAAACATTCATGCTTTACCACGAATTTGGTGCTTTGTGTCCCCCACTGAAGCAAAGGGACCAAACAGGTTTTCTGCATCGCTGCACCCACAAACTGGTTGAAGGATGCAAAACCTTTTTACCCCAAAGCCCAAATCCCTGTTTTCTACAGCCACCTTTGCCTCTCCTCCAGAAAATTTTAAGACACTGACTTGGATTTTTGCCTCAGGAGAATGCAGTGCTGCCTAACATGCTGATGAGACCCCCCTGCCCACACCCAGCCAGGCTGCAGGCATGGACCTGACCCCTCTGAGACCCACAAGCACAAGGACTCTGCCTCCCCCTGCAGCAGCAGCAGCACCAGACCCTGTGCTCACACAGGCACAGCATGCAAAGGAATTAATGCAGTGCCAGGTGCACTAAAATTCAAGTCTTGGGAGTAACATTTTACTGTGGTGTCATCACCCAGCCTGGGCTAACAGCGACAACAATGCTCTTACCTTTGTTGGTGATGCTCTTCACTGGAGGGTCTTTCTGCACAGGGCTTGGCAGGGCACTCTCAGCTGCAGGCCTCAGCTTCCCTGTGTCCCAGGAGGCTGTGTTCCTTGGACTTGATAAGTAGTTGATGGGATGAGAGCAGTTCTGAAATGACAGGCAAGAGATACAGGACAGTGGAAATTGCGACGAGTCTTTGCTACCTCCAGATCCAACTTCAAAGATTGATTTCATTGGAACTGCTTTGGCTCCCATCCCACCCTGGCAGAGCAGGCTGCTGCCTAACAGGGGGAGGCTATCTCTGGGTCTGTGTTGTCCAACAAGACCGCAAAGAAGGGAGACAAAAATAAAAAAACCAAGATATTTCTCCGTCATTGTCTCCTCAAAGCAGACCCACGGTACAGCTGGGACCCTCCTCTGGTGGGTGGCTGATGGATGAAGGGGCAGCAGGGATTCCTTCCAACTTACTGTGAACGAGAGGGCTTTCTTCTTGTCCTTCATCCTCTGGATGGCACTCCTCACCTGGAGCAGAGCAAGGACATGAGAGAGGGCCACAGCAGCTCTCGCACAGCTGGAGGTGCTCCAGCAAGTCATGGAGAAAAAGCAGCCACTGCTCCCCTTGCAACTGCCACAGCCCAGCTACCCCCAGATGCCAACACTCAGCTGCTGTGACGAGTGACTGAAGCCAGCCAGGGGCAGCTCTTACCTCGCTGTTATAGATTGCGTAGACCAGGAAAATGTACAGGCCCTGGAAGGGAGAGAGCAGGGGAAGGGTTTGTTCTCCTTTCCATGGAGCAAATGGCCTTGAGGAGCACTGGAACGGGTGAGACTGGCACAGATGCTGGGCACAGCACAGCCAGGGACAGCCGGGCAGGAAGGACCTTCCACACCTGAGCCAGGCTGTTCCCAGAGCCTGCTGCTCTCACACACAGAGGATCAGTGAGCAATGGCACCTCACCCACCACCAAACCCTGGGCACAGCTGTGTGAGGGATGTGCCCAGGCCAGGCCCAGAGTGAGCATTGCCTGGGGGCCACAGCCTGGGGCTAATTACGGCTCCAGACTGACGATTTTGGCCTTAGAGCAGCCCTATCTGGCCCACCAGATTTATGTTATATCTGTGGGGTGTTTTGTTATCGCAGCTAGATAAATCAGCTGCAGCAAGAGATGCAATTCATCTTGTCTCCAACGAGCCTTGCTCTCATCTGCGAGCTCTTGGCAGGCGCAATGGTAGCAGCCCCCTGGCACCGTGCCGTGACCTGTCCTTCAGCCAGCAATGCTGGTCACTCCCCCAGACCAGATTTCTGGCCAGGCTTCCAAGGCAGGTCTTCCTTGAAAGAATCATTCTGGCTGAGCGTGGGGAGGGGGGAGCGGAGAGGTCGGCTGGGAGGAGAGCGGGGAAGGAGAGGAGGCCCAGCTGCAGCAGTGGGTGTGAGCAGAGCTGGGGCTCTGGGGGAGCCCCCTCCTGCCTGCACTGTGCTCCTGCCCCTGCTCCTGCCCCTGCTCCTGCCCCTGCTCCTGCCCCACAGCACCACAGGCTCCCTGTCGCTGCTCCTGCACTGCCTGGCTGCAGAAGGAGTTGTCATCTTTGGTGCCAGAGCAGCCTGGAAGACAGGCTTGGGCTTCTGCAGGCAAAGGGAAAGCAGCCAAACAGAAAACAACCCCAGCAGCAGAACAACTGCACAGGACCCACACGTGAAGAAACACTCTGGCCTCAAAGGAAATTCCAAGTGATCCACAGGACAGTCAGCAAAGGCAATGAAAGGGGATGGATTTCTCTCAACTCTGCAGCTTCTCACCAGCATTTATTTCTCCTCTAGGGCAATCTGCAGACTGTCCTGAGCTTGGTAATGACGGGACAGAGGCAAATGTGTACAGCACAGTCATGTCTGTGCACACAGCTCTGAGCCTGCAGTTCTCTCCTGCCCAATAACCCAAGCATGGCATGAGGAGACACGGAGAACTGATGCTATGTTTAATTATCATTAAGACAGGCCTCCTGCCATCCTCCTGATATCCTTAAAGAGCGGAGATGTGGAGAGGCAGCCCTCGTCTGGCCTTGGAACCTCCCATCGGAGCCCCGACGGATGTGCGTGAGCAGCACCCGGCCGCTGGAGCAGCGCCAGCCACAGGCAGAACATCCCTGAGCAACCACCCATCTTGTGCACGTGGTGATAACGCCTGGATCCACCCCTGGAGAGCTGGGCCAACGCCACGCTGAAAACAGCCAAGTGTGCCAGAGGGAAGCACCGCAAACCCGGCCGCTCCGTACGCACGAGCCGCAGCAGGAGCCAATTTCCATTAAAACAAAACAAAAAAAGGGAGGTGGGGGTGGAAAACTCCTTGAATCCCAGTGGTTTGGAGGGCAGTGCCCAGTTGCTCCCTTGACTTGGATCCTCTGGAGTAGGATTTATCCTCAAGCACTGGAGAGGGGACCCTGAATACACAGTGCCAACACAGGGAGTCCCCTGGGCACCCCCGGTGCGGGCACAGCCCCAGCCCCACGGCCGGTCTGACCCACACTGTGCCCCTCAGCTGGCTCCCTGCTCCCACCTGCCTGCAGAGAGCTCCACGTTCCCCTCAGGACCATGCTGGGAGCAGCGGTGTCCAGGGCTGTTCAGGGGTGTTCAGTGCTTCTCTAGCTCCATCTACAGCTGCCTTCTCTCCAGGTTTGCAAGGCCTCTGTTGATGCTGTGAATCGCAGGTGGCAAGCACATGTTCCAGGAGATTTTGTCACCATGTGTCCCTGAGTTCCAGATATCCTGAGGCCCTGGGAACAGTCCCAGCTTGGTGCAGAACTGAACACTCCTGGCTGCTGGGACTGTCACAATTTGCTTCTCTCTCTTAACCACATACAGGCTGGCTAAAGCTTTAAAGTCTTTTGATGGAAACAGTAAAGTCAGAAGCAAATATTAAGTGTTGCTTTATGCACCAGGTAATGATGTTACCTTCTGTCCTCAGAATTCCTTATCAACACTAACTTATTAACAACATGACTGCAATATGGCAGTCACAGCCACAGCCCTGGAAGACACCAAGACAAGAAAAGAGCCTTAAAAATGTAGCCAGGTGATGAAGAGGAATGAAGAGGCTGAAGGAGATTATGTAATCCACACAAGGTCTTGCAAGTCAGAGGGAGAAACAGCCCCCAAACTTCCAGATGTCCCAGGCAAGGCTCTGATTACCAGCCCACCAAAGCTGGCACCCCAAACACTTCTGCATCTCACCAGATCCCAGTACAGCTGTCACTGGGCACTGGGAGCACCCCTGGGGAGTAGCTGCATGGCTGCAGACAGCGTGGATTTCAGGAGTAAAGACCTTCAGTTCTTGTTTCTTAGTTCTTCCCCAGTCTCCCTGCAGTAAAGCTGAACTCCAGGCGAGGGGAGAGTGGTTCTGCCTGTACTATTCACGAAGGTCACAACCTCTCAGAATGTGTGAACAGGACCCAGATGGAAAACACCCATCCTGGAACACACCATCCAGGCAGCAGTCAAGCAGGCTGTGGCTGGATGTGACACACTCTCCCCCAACGGCCCTGCTCTAACAGGGACAGTGGCACCCACGGCCCAGCCCTGCAGGAAAGGCTCATTTCCCGGATGCAAACAGCAGGAGGGATGTCTGCCCCATTTGACTGCACAGGTGCCATTTTAATTACCCATTATATGAGCAAATAAAACCTCTAATGAGTTTGTAACTGCCATTTTGAAGCCGCACTGATGTCAGAAAGCCTAACACGAGAAACAAGACTTCAACTGGAAATCTGTGGCACCAGCAGGACATTGCCAGAGACTGGTGCTGAGGGCCTTTAGATGTACAAGGTCTCCAGAGCCATATTTTGTATCTTGGAAGGATGAACTGAGTTTCCTCAGACAAAACAGCCCAGTGGCTTGGCTTCAGAGTTAGTGTCCCTGGCTACAAGGACGGGTGGAGTGCACTGAAGCACAGGAAACTGCAGGTGCCTGCTCGGCTGTGACCTGGGACCCACCCGGTGCAGGACTCACCTGAAGGGAGTTCAGCACGATGAACACATAGGCCCAAACGATGCTGAGGTGGACGAGGACCCCACACACCCAGGTGAGCCCCAGCACGGGCAGCAGCACCAGCACGGGCTTGGCTGTGGCCCTGGCGGGAGGAAGAGCTCAGGGTTACCCGGGCGCCTTTCAGAGATGAAACACTACCAAGACAAGAGCTGTGGAACAAATTCCTCTGCAAACAAAATAAGTTAAGACAGGAAAAACCAAATATTTCACCTCCCAGACCCCAGTGTGCCAGCCCTGCTCTTCATTTATCACTGCAAGTTAGCAAGAAAGGAGCTCTTTGACGTCATTAGCCATGAGAAAACAGCTATTTTCCCCCCAATTTCTGCTACAAGGAGGGTTTCTCTATTTGTTTTATTTGCACATGGATGTCACCCTGCCCTCCAGCAATGCCCTATCTTGGTGCTTCTGTAAATTTGGGGAAATTTATTTATGCTACAGGGGAACAATGCGTGTCTAGCAGGGGTATCCGGCGCCAGCTAACAACAATAAAGATTCCCAGTGCATGATAAAGTAATGACTCAGGCAGCAGTTTTTCAGAGGTCTCTCAGTATTGACTGATTACAGAAGTCCCCACTGCCTCTTCCCCTGTGTGTGTAACCCCCACCAGCCTTACTTTGACCCCACCGGGTCCCAAGCTTGGATTTCTGCAGGGTCTTGTATCCCGAAGGGGTGAGATTTAGGAGTGTGAGTGCAGATGGAGACCAGCACTGGTTCCCCAAGCTGAAGGTGCTGGCTGGGCTTCTCAGCTGGGATTAGAGACTGTCTTTGGGTGAGACACAGTTACTCTGGGGGAGAGAATCCCTTCTGCCCCTTCTGCTCTGACTCTCACAGCTCACTGTCTTCCACTTGGCCAAGTTTCTCTGGGCAACCTGTGCCAGTGCCCCACCAGCTTCACAGGAAAGGATTTCTTCCACATATCTAACACTCTCATATTTCACAGCCAGAGCAGCCACAGCTGGGAGAGCCAGGCCCTTCCCTGCTCACCAGATCTGTGTTCCAATCTGGTTCTCCAGGCTGCTGTTGGGTGTCAGCATCCTCGATCTCCTGCGAGCACTGGCCACGGTCACCATCACCACGCGGAGCAGCACGAAGGAGTTCACCTGCCAGGGGAGAGCTGCTGGGCTCAGTCACATCCTGTAACCTCAGCTCCAGTGTGTGAGGCTCTTCTGCTGGGAACTAGTGTCAGAACTTGGGGACAAAACACCACTACCAAGAAAGCAATGAAATCAAAAGACTTCTCAGAGCTATCTACACATGTATGAAATCCAGGAAACTTCTCCTACACTCTCCCCTCCCTGTTAAATGTCTGTTCTGGACTCCTTAAACATTGCACCTTTTTCTGCTGCTGTGTTTTGTACAATGATATTTCAAGGATGTAGATGTTCCCATATTAAAATCAGACCTTTAGCCAAGGCAATGTCACACACCACATCCCTAACTGAACAGCCAACCAAGAACTGGTCAGAAAAATTTTCTTAAAGCACTTTTTCCTATCAAAAAGCTTTTTTGATCAAAGATATTTATTTGTGTCGTTCAAGTCTATATAAAGTAAAACAACATTTTTCCTATACAAGCAGCAGGCACAATGAGCTGCACCCCTGACTCTGCACTGCTTTTCTAGGACCAGACCCAAAGGATTCCCACCTTCCCAGCAGGGTTTGGCACTCACAGCCAGGATGAAGAGCACAGGCCCCACGAAGGCCCAGATGACGTTGCTCTGCACGTTCAGCCAGCAATGGTTGGCTGCCACATACTTGTTAAAGGAAGTCACAAGGGTCACCCCCACGATAAGGACTGGAAGCCCTGCAGAAAAACCCACAGGTTAAACCCCAGGAAAAGCAGAGATGCCCCATGCAGGGCACTGTGCACCAGACAATTTCTTCAAAACCCCCCTAACCGGACACACTCCAGCGTGAGCCTCCAAAACCCCACGAGCAACATCAATTCTCTGCAGCTGAAACCTGTCCTGGCTCAACACGGCCAGATTTACAAGCTGTCAGCATCCTTCTCAGAGGTATAAAGCATTCCAAGTCCTCAGTCCTGACCAAAGCAATTTATTCCTCAGATTGCTTTTTTAACAAAATGGACAATCAAAGACATAAAACAATCCAAAATACTTGAAGCTGTTGCCCAGCGTCCAACTAGGTGTGTGCTCTTCGAGCAGCACATCCCTAAAGAGGGTCCTCTTTGGCACAAAACTCAGCTTATTCAAGTAATTCTATGTCCCTTAAGGGCTCCCTCAGAATAAAAGGTGCTTAGTGAGGAACACATTTATATTTAATTACTATCAGACAATAGTGATGCTCTCCAAGAACAAGAACTTACCATAAATCTCCTCCTCCATTTTTTGTACTGAACTCCTGGATTTAGAAATGTAACAGAAATGCTGTTTAACTTCTACTCTAAGACTGGCAATTTGACAAATAATTCAAGAGAGCCTCTCCAGAGCGCTGGAACGCTGCTCTCATATTAAATTAAATCAAACATTTGTGCATCTCTCCTATTAAAACTTTCACTAGAAAAGAAAAACAATGTTTTCCTGAGGACCCAAGGCAGAGGAGCATGCGGATACCCCAGCCTGTCACGTAGTAGAACTTCATTCTCCTGTCCTCACTCATGTTGACTGCTACCACTTTGCTCCAGAGGAGAAGGCCCTCTACCAGCATCCATGAGAAGGCTGCCATGAAGAAGAGGTGCAGGAAGGCAGTGACCATGAAACACAGCACCTGGAGAGGAGAGAAACCACAACTGCACAACACACACCTGTGCATCCCCAAACAGAGAGACAATTCTATCCCAGATGCCAGTCACAGGTAATTAATTAAAGGGTTTGTACTTCTGTTGCTCTGACAGGCACGCTGGAGCCTGGTCACACGGGCTGAATGGGACATTCCTGGTGAGCTCACCTGGTTGGTCTTGGCCAACTCACTGAACATGAGCAGAGCTTCTCCTGCAGCCAGTGCAAAGATCAGGTTCTTGTGCACAGTCGTTCTTTCACTCTTGGGGACGCTGAGGAGGGAGAGAGGGAGCCCTGAGCTGCAGCCACACAAAAGGGTGCATGACAAAAGGGTCCTCCCTGTCCTCTCTGGGCTGTGCAGGCCTGCCTGGGCAACTTGTGGTCTCTCTGCCACTCACTGCAGAGGTGACAGTGCAAGGGGCAGAGGACAGCCCTGCTGTGCAAGCACTTGGTGCTGGGGACACTCTTGATGCAGCTGCTCAGCCCTTGGCCACGGCTGCAGGGAACAGGCAGTGAGAGGGGAGGCGGAGGGAGCCACTGCCATGCTCACAAGGCAGATCTCCGTGCTTGCCAAGTGACACAGAAGGGTTGGCAATCAAAAAATAGTCCTTGCTCCATTTATTTTATAAAAATTAATTCTAGCAGAGCAGCTTTTATAGTAAACATCGTTAGCAATTGATAAAAATCTTGCCACAGACACGCAGGTGTGTGCACAGATCAACGAGCATCTCCACAGAAACAGCCAGGGCTGAGCCCCTCTCCAGCCAACAACGACCCCTCCCCTCTGCCACGGACCACAGGGCAGCTCCCACCTCTCCCCACACCCCTGCATCACCCCACATGCCCAAAGGGCACCTCAACAAAGGCTCTGAAGTAAAATATCGAGTAGAAAATACAGAGAAGGCTACGAGTGCCCAGGCTTTTCTTACCGAACTGCCAAGAATAAAATGAAGGTGACTATCAAGGCACAGAAGGAAACTCCACACCCAATGAAAGTCAAAGTCTGCAGTGTGAACTCCTCCTTGGTGGTCCTCTGCTCCGGACATGAAACAACAGAAGACACAAATCCCTCATGAATTAACCTCAACTGCTGGCATCCACCCCACAGCAGCTGAGACAGCCCCCTCACGTACCTGCCTCTCATACACCTGCAGCAGGACGGCAAAATTCGTGGTGTGGTTGCAAAAACAGACAGTGGAGTCTGGGAGAGACATCATCACAGAGCAGCCGGCTGTGGACCACATCCCACCAGCATCTGGGCTAACATGCAGCAAAAACAGAGAAAACACATGGAAATTACCTCCCACTTCCACAGAAGGCCAGGGCACGATGGGAATTTCATTCTCCCAGGAGAAGCAGAGTTGGAAGGAGGAAGATGAGGATATCAGAGACAGGTCTTCATGTGGACTTTCCTTTGGTTCACCCTTTGTCTCAGCAGCTTTGCCTCATCCAGCAGGCATGCAATGAAAATAGATCCAGTGTCAATGTGTGCATTAAAAGGCGGAGTTCAGCCATCACAGCTTCAAACAGAACCCAGTAATTGCACAGCTCTGGGGAGAGCTCCCTGTACAGCCCATCCCCTGAGAGCAGCACTGGGCTGGCCATGTCTAACTCTGCCCACCAGCTCAGCCTGCCACAAACCCAGCACGGTGCCCTGGGCTCTGGACCCTCAGGACAAGCCAGCCTGTCTCAGCCATCCAGCAATGCTCCCATCTGAATTCCCTGGGCAGAACCACGGCTGCAGCTCTGTCCCCACTGCTCCCTGAACCTCCCCAGTACCACAGGAAGGTCAGGATCAGAGCAGGGCTGCTGGGACCCTTTGGACAGCAATCAGCTGTTTCCAAAAACACGCTCTTCCCACCTTCCCCAAACTGATCCATGCCTGCTGCAAGTCTGGGACTCGAAGGAGGTTTTTTTCACTTGAATGACTTAATTACCAATCCATAATATATCACAGCCTCAGCGTTCTCACCACGGTGACATTCAGCAAAAACACATCCCAGTGCCAGGCAGGATTTATGGGGCTGGGAGTCCTGAGTGTCTTTGGGCCATATATCTTGGACCAACTCTTCTTGGCCACAGGCGACAATCATAATTAACTAGGGCTTTCCATTTTAGTTGTGTATACCTCATTAAAGGTCACTTGCTTGTGAGTGACTTCTCCAAAGGAAATCTTCCCAGGAAAGCATTCTGCTCCAGCAGACAGGGGATGTCAGCATGCAAAGGAGGCAAAAATTCCAGATCTCTACTCTTACCATTACATTTATATTGAGATGTTTGGTTTTCCAGTGGAAATAAAAAGCTCATAAATCTGGGGACCCGAGCTGAAACAAGGCACCTGAGGCTGAAGTTCCAGAAGGCACAGATGGGCCCCACCAGAGTATCGGGCAGGTCCTGCAGGCACAGAGGAGAGAGAAGAGGTCACAGCCACGCACGTGCTGGACACAGGCGGGTGCAGGTCACTCGCTTGGCTGCAACAGGGTCTGGTCAGCACAGGACCAACACCTCCCCAGGGACACAGGAGTCAAGGCGAGAGCCCTGGGCACGGGACAGCCCTCATCCCAAAGCTGTGGGGAGCTGAGCCGTGGCTGTGGACAGCCGGGTCAGGCCGTGCTGGGGGGTGTCTGGGGGGCACAGCCCCTTGGGGGGTACCTGGACACGGTGCTGCAGGCGGTAGCGCACGGACGTGCTGATCTCCTGGTAGTCACTGAGCAGAGTGGATGAGATCACAGCTGTGCCCACCGTGGTGCTCAGGTACCTGCCAGGGAAAGGACGCTGCTCACAGGCACGGGAACCACAGGACGTGCTCAGAAAAGGGGATCTCACAGCGCACAGGACAGCTGAGCCGGCGCAGCCTGTGCGGGATGTGCGGGCGGCCATCCCCACCTAGTGTTCGGAGCTCCAGGAGAGCAGCGGGCCCGGCCCCCCGCTCTGAGAGCCACCATCGCCACCATCTCCAGAGACAGCTTCTGCCTTCAGAGGGGACCCTGCAGCAGCCCCTGTGGGCTCTGTTCCCTGCTCCCCAGCAGAGCTGGTAACCCCCGGGAACCAGAGGCACGCAGGAGACCCCACGGTGCATCTCAGTGCACAGGCAGCCCCAGCGCCAGGGCTGGGATGGATCAGGATGAAGGTAACCCCCAAACCGAGGCACCAACTCAATGCAGATTTGAAAATGAGCTCTTCCGTGGTGCTGAGGGCAGCCCTGGGGGATGGGGGGGGTCTGTTTCACTCACTTCTGTCCCCTGTCAGAGGCAGCCAGGTCCTGGGACACGGCACTGGTGCAGGTGCCGGACAGGCAGCGCTGCAGGGAGCCGTAGCCAAACCACATGTTCTTCACTGTGACTCTGTGGAGACCTGGAGGGACAGAGCACCGGGACAGGTACAGAACACAGGGCACTGCTGGACACCACTGCCCTCATCTGGGGGGTGATACTGGGGGTCCAGAACGCCCTCAGCTCCAGGCTGTGTCTCCAGAGGGGCTGGACAGAATCTCTCTCCCACAGCCCGTCTCCCTTTCATCAAGGGCATCCCCTCCCCACACTTCTCCAGACCTCGCGTGGGCAAGGTAAACAGCGTGTGCCACTAAGGAAGGTGCTGCAGAGGGGAAGATCAGGTGTCACAACAAACCTCTGGTTTTCAGCCTTTGCATTTCTTCTGCAGGAACTTCGATGAGGTCGTGCCTGCCTTTCTCGGGGGTCCGGACCACGTATGCCTCACCACTCAGCTCCTGCCCGCTCAGCTCCAGCTCCCTCACCTCCATCCCTGGGCACGGGTGAAAGCAGGTGCTGAACCAGGGTTCAGCCTTCCCTCAGAGCTACTGCTACAGCAAAGTCCCACGAGGACTCCATAACCCCAGCCAAGACCCACAGCAGCAGCAGACAGGTCCCTTTCTGTGCAAACTGTGGCCATCTGGGCTCCGTTTCTCCTATGCCCAAAGGTTTCTTACAATCCTCTTGCAATCCACAGCATGAGAGGTGCCCTCACACTGACACTGCACAGAGGAAATGGGGAGCAGGCTGCGGGGCTGGCAAGAGGTGAGCCAGAGGAGGAGAGAAGCCAGGAGTGGGTTTGGACTGGGAACCAGACTGGGTGACTGATTTGGGTCCCGGTGAGATACCCTCCAGTGCCACTCACCAACGTTCCCATGTTGGATCGTGATCTTTGTCCTCTCTGCGGTCAGCAGTGGGACCAAGAGTGACACCATTCTGTCACAGAGCTCAACAACAGCCATGGGCCCCCTGATAACCTGCAAACAGAGAGAGAGCCATGGAAATCAGCACCTGCACTGTCAGCCCTCCCTTCCCACAGCTCACAAGAGTTTCCTTAAATGTTCAGTCCTTGGCAGAAAAAAGAGAAGTTGGGCCTCAAGGTTTTGGCTTTGCTTTTCTGTGATTTCTTTACTGAAGGATGTTCCCAGTTCCTTCAGCAAGGAGACAAGTCTGGCAATGAGGGAAACTTGCTGTTCTGCATAAAAAGCCATTAAAACAGCATGGAAATAAATAACTAAATGAGCTTCTGGAAAGAAAGATCTTTAGGCTTGACTCCTGATTTTTGCAAAGCTGTAGAACAACCATCTGCTCTTCCTGGAAAAGGCTTCACCCAGAAATAGACTCTGCAGCTGAAGGGCAGCAGGAGAGTAGCCCCACTGCTCAAGGTCCTGCATGTGCTGGGTGCACAAGTGCCACCCCTGTAGTGCACAGCTCCCACCCTTCTCCCTCAGCAGTGTATCAGCTGCACCAGTTACACTGGGCCAGCGCTGGGTTTATGCCACTGTTGAGAAGCTGTGAGTGACTGTGGCCATGGAGACCTGAGCAACTGTGAGCAACGAGGCAAACTCTGAACTGCTCAGCATCCTTTCATCTCTGGATGTCCCTGGCTTGGTTCCTGGGGCACTGGCCAGGCCAGACAATGCCACACATTTTCCAGAGACAGGTGGAGAGTGCAGACCTTGTACCAGGCGTAAAAAACACACCTGAGGATGGAGAAAAACCTCGCAGGGGTGGGATGATGGAAATCCCTGGTGCAAAGCCTGACGGTGTTTTGAGCAGTGTTGGGGGCTGATGACAAACAGCTCCTTGGCAGCCCATCCACAGAAAACACAACACACTGTAAAGGGAAGGGCGTTGCCCTGCCAGACAGCAGGATGTGGGAGCAAGGAAACTACACAGCACCAGGAGTCAGCGAACTGTCAATCCAGGCTGACAAGGTGGAGAAGCTTGAAGAGAGCTGAGTCAGCCACTGGAGGGGTTTGCGAGGAAGGCACCACTACACCGCACTTGTTTGCACAAGAACTTGGCCGCACTTCCAGCAGATGAGGCACCAGGAAAGCAGCTGGCCCTGATCTGAGCTGGTGAAGAGGCTCCATGCCTGTGCCTGCAGCATTTTCACATGCTCCAGAGTATGGCCACAAAGGCTACAGGTGACCATGCAAGGACAGCGTGACCAGCCCGTGCTTGTGCAGCAGGCCAAGGAAGAACAGATGAGCCAGACTGAGGACACCATTACCTGGCTGATCGATGACCATGTCCCAATATTCTGCTCTTCCAGAATTAACTCAGTTATTTCGATGTAATACTGGCCCAACTGCTCCAACATCTCCAGCTCATCTCCCTCCTGGACTTCTATATCTGAAACTTGCTTTAGTAATTGCAGCACTGCAAGGAGGTCAGATGGCTCAAGCATGGGCATTTCTCCTTCTCTCAGAACAGTTGCCAAGACATCAAGAGCATCTAGAGCCACAGAGAGGTTCATGTCTTGCACATCACTGGTGAAGACGCTGTCAGGAATCTGTCATGGAAAAGATGGTTTATTTCAGTGCAGAGCCCTGACTCTCCCTGATCACCAGCTGTGCCTTGGCAATGCCCTGCATGCCCTTGCTGGCATCAGGACTCGGGCAGGGCCAACCAGGAATATCCTGGGGGAAGGGATCTCTTGTCCAGACTCCCATCCTCAGTGAAATGAGTCAATCTGAAGCAACTTTGAGCAATTTTGCTCCTTTGATCGCAGCACAAGCTACAGCTGTGTTGGTCACAATCTCCAACAGCAGCTCAGAAAAGGTCACAGGCACAATTGCTGGCAAAGTGATCTCAAACAGCACTAGGTGCCAGCACCCACCCCCAGCAGCTCCCTCCTGCTCCAGGTGCCAGTTGTCACTGCTGGGGCTGCAGGACTCACCACAGTCCTCACTGCGAGGGTGTTCACACGGCTGGCGAGTGAGCGACTGGACTCCAGCTGAGCTCTTTGCAGTTGCCAGTACGCATCTGGGGATAAACCAGAACCAGAACCACTGCTGTGGTGTCCAGCAGCATGGTCAACACATGCCATGTTCAAAGCCTGGGCAATGGTCCTCAGATGGTGGCTAAGTCTGCAGGACAGGCAGGACAAGGAGACTTCACAGCTGTATTTTATTTTTAGCACAAGATCCCATCTGGAGAGACGGTTTAGCACTCCTTTTCTGCCTCTCCCCATGCTCCCCTGGCCAGTGAGTCTGGAGATGCCTGAGTTGGGAGGCACTCCACAGCACTGCATCCAGAGGCCATGGAATGAGTACCACCACTGCTCAGCTGGGGAAGAGCCAAACCCCCTGCCAGAGTGCAGGCAGCTGGAGCAAGGTGCCAGCCCCAGCGGGTTTTGCATGTGACCCCTTCAGAGCAGGCACAGGGCCTCCCCATCGCTGGCCACCACCCCATCCCTGGCCACCACCCCAGCCAGGACCTCCAGGAGTGAGTGTGGTGGAAGCAATGGATAAATAACTAACAGATGCTGTACCCTTGCTGTAGCGACAGATGAAAGGCAAAGTCTGCAAACAAGATGCATAACTGAATCCACGGCTGCCAGCTTCCAGAACTCTGCATTCCTCAACAGGGCCTGTGGAAACACACACAGACAGAGGGACTGGGTCTCCCAGGAACCCCTGGGAGGTATCACTTTTTCTGCAGCAATCCACAAACCACAGTACAACAAATGCTGTGGGCTGTGCCTTAAGCAGCACCAGAGCAGAGCAGGGACTGGGCTCAGAAATGGCTCCCAGCTGGTACCTCCTGTCCAGAAGGAACTGGGAGGTGGCAATGCCAGGTCCTGAGTTTGTGACTGATAGTGTTGTCACCCCAGGCTGGCTGAGAGCCTGAGTCCCTCCTCCCAGCAGAGTGTTGAAGGACTGGGTGTGCAAACCTGGGGAACAGCATCCCAGCCAAGGAAGCTGTTTGTCTTAGTAGAAGAGAAATCCTGTTATGAGCTCAAGACGTTTGAGCAGCCATCTGTAGCAGGGTCACTGCAGGGGTCTCCAATGACCAAGGCTTTCATGATGACTGTGACTTCAAGTACAATTTGTAAACTGCCCAGCCCAGCTCTGAATGTGCTTCTGCTTTTCTTCCCACAGGAGAAGCATCATTCCACAAACTGCAACAAATTCCCTCTCTAAGGATGGGACTGGCTCCTTGGACTGCCCCTGCATGCTGACCCTCCCTCTGCAGAGGAGCCTGAAGCCACGAGGATAGTGAGACTTACCTGGGCAAAGGAGCTGCGTGGTCACTGCCTGAACGGTGCTCTCCACCTCCAGAGCGTTTGAGCTCCACCCAAAAACAAGGTCTTGCTCTACCACCCAGCACGAGCGAACTTTCTCAATCTGCTCGGCGCCGAGGGCTTTCTGCCAGATGTGCAAGTCAGTGATGTTCCCACTGAAGGACTCCTTCGCCCTGAAGGTGCCCCCCAGGGAATCTTGATCCTGCCCGATTATGAAGGTCCCCTGGCCAAAGATGGCCTGGGGGGCAGATGGCCCCACAGAACACAAACCACTGGCAGATGCCCTCCTTTTCCCGTCGGCGTAGATGGCCCAGGTCCCGTTTTCCTGCTGCCAGGTCACGCAGAAGTGATGCCACTGTCCATCAGCACGGAACACGGGCAGGTACGGGGAATGGTGCCCGTGGACTATGAGAGCAAACCGAACAAAGCCTTCCTCATCCACGAAGCCACGGAGCTGGAACTCGTTAATGAAAGCAGGCACGGCGTAGGAGAAGATGGTAGCGATCTCCTGGGTCCTGGTGTCCCACTGGAGGTGGGCACAGGCTGTGACAGCAGGCAGTGCTGGGAAGTCAGAGAGCACCTTCACATATTTTGTGTCTGTTTTGTCTCTGAATACCAGGACTGGTACAGTGTGGCCCCCTAGAAGGAGAAATTTCAGTCAGCAGAAAGGAAGAAGCACAGGCCAATGAAGTGACAATAAAAAAACAAGTGACAACTTTTCCAGTCATATTTTTCAGAATGAAAATGTCTCCAAATAGTTCATGTCCACTCATACTCACGTCTCCTCTTTGTTTTGTGCAGGACAGTGCCCCTTTCCTTTAGCCAGACAGAACCTCTGATGTGGTGGGACTGCAGCAGTTTGCTGAAGGAGCCTTGCTCGCTGTCCTGGGGTTCGAAGAGCAGCTGAGCAAAGCGCTGCTCACAGTACCTGTCAGCTTGCCACCAGTCCAAAGCAGTGGCCACATATTCATACACGTGTCTTGAAGTCTCAGTTGTGACAGGAGCAAAACCTGGAGAGAGACACACGAAGCATGGGGAAACAGAAAGCCTCTCCAGCCCACTGTTAGGAACACAGCCTGGTGCATCCTGGAGGAGCCGCTGGCAGGAGCTCATCTCCCCATGCAGCCCCTGGGCTGGTCAGTGGGCACAGTGTGACAAGCAGACAATACAGGCAAGCTCAGACTACATGGACCTGAGCTGAGGACACGTGTGAGTCTGCTCCCAAAGCAGCTCCCTGGCCCAGGGCTGGAGCAGGGCATGCACCCGTGGGACACACAAACCACACCGAGCTCAGCACAAAGGAAAAGCTCACTCTGCTAAGCCCCAGGATGGCCCCCAGAAAAGCTTGTTCAAAGCAGTTATGTAAAAACAACTTTCCTTGCTTTATCCCCACTTCCCAGCTCCTCCCAGCTTCTGCACTTGCAGATGCAATTTGCAGGCACAAAATAATCTGTTTGGTTTGCAGTTGCAGTGGGGCACAGAGCAGCAGCTGAGCAAACAGCCTGGCAAATACCAGCTCTGCAAACAGCATTTTAGGCACAAAACAGGGTAACAGAAAAAGTTTCTTTGCCTTTGTTTGCACCACCGGACACCTTTTGTTTCTCTGTGCTGGATATTGCTTGTCAAACATAGAGAGTGCTGATAAAAACACTAACCTTTAGAAGTCTGGTTCTTGGCAAGGGCTGCAAAGGCAAGGAGACTCCTGGACAGACCAACCTGGTGGAGAGGATGTGTTGTAACATTCAGAGAAACATTAATATTATCTCAAATCCCCAGAACAACAACAACAAAAAAACAATGGTAAAACTCACCAGAAATCTGAAGAACCAAGAATCAGGTCTCAAGTCTCTCCTAAACATGCTGACCAGCTGGAAAGATTTCACCCTTTGCTAGAATAAATAAAATATTACTGGAGATGCATCACAGAGACAGAGGCATTCTTCAGAAGGCCAGCTTCCTGAAAAGGCTGCTTTCTTCAGAAAGTCTCGAAACAAAAAGGAGAAAACTACTCCCTCTGAAATACCTGTCCTGGATAGTATCTTATCCAAAGAATTCCCAGTTCTTTTCGAAGAACTTAAGGTCTCAGTTTAACATTTGTTTGCAGGATACAAAATAATTAAGCATAAAACATAGATGTGCAATATTAACAAACAGGCAAGATCGCAGAGCCTCTTTATCTGCATTAACTAAATAAAAAAGCCACCATAAATGGCATCATTAAACAGTGTTGCATCACAGGCAGCTTCTCTCGTTGCCTTTAAAACCTGCAGGAACAGAGCACCGGAACAGACCCTGCAGGGCAGTAAACCCAGCCCCCGTGAGGCCAAACACAGAGCCCAGCAACACGGAGCTGTCCCGGGGAGCTGCCCAGCGTCTGGGCTTGGCAGTGAGCCCCCACCTCCCCACCTCTGCCCCAGCGGGAGGAAACCCTGAGCGCACGGCAGTAAAAAACCCTGTAAAGTCATAGATGAGGGTACGCAAAGACACAAGGATGGAAACTGGCAACGCAAACACCAATGCAAACAAACCCTAAAGCTCTGGGCACGGGCATGGGCAGCTGTGAGTGATCTCTGCTCTCAGCAGGGCTCTCCCGTGTGCGCTGTAAAAGCACATTTAAGCTGTTAAGGGACTCTGTGTTCCCTGCACTGGGCCCGGCAGGGCTGGGCTGGGCTGGGCTGGGCTGGGCTGGGCAGTGGGACTGTGACACCGAGTCCCCGGGGTGCTTCTGGGTGCCCACACCCCACTGCCCCCGTCCTCACCCCACACCGCACCCCAGGACGCCCTCCCAGCCCACCCCATCGCCGACACCCTCGCCCTGACAGCAAAGCACTCACAACCCTCCCTGCTCTGCTGTGCCAGCAGCAGCGGTGTCTTCTTCCCTGGCAGTCACTGCTCCATAGAAGTGTCCAATAAACCTTCCCAGAAAATCTGGCACACGATCATGGCAAAGAAATCAGGGAGCGGGGAAGTTACCAGGGATCCTCACAGCAGCAAGAGTCCCAAACAGCCCAGGAGTGCAGACGGAGAGGGACAGGTCTGGAGATGTCCAGCATGTTCCTGGTGCAATGTCCTCACCGAGCGGCTTCAGCGTTCAGGCGTTTCCTCACACCGGGGCCCGCAGCTGCCCCGGGGTGAATGCCAAGGCTGGAGGGTCCAGGTGACCCCCATGGCTGTGGCACCCCACACCACACTGGCCAGAGCTGCTCCTGCGGTTGATGCCCGCTCACTTTTGCTACAGCAACAGGCGCACAGTTCCCACTCCTCCCGTCCCACTAAATGCTTGAATCACACCATGGATTCACCAGCAACTGGCTTTTGTTCTTCAGGGTCTTCGCCTGGGAATGAAGGCAATTTTCCCATCCCAACGCCTCTGCTCTCGGCAATAAATCTCCCGCAAAAGAATGGACCTTGGAGGCAGCTGCTCCGGGCTGCTTAGTCACTGCTGCCAGTGGAAATGGCCTGGCACCCCCAGACAGTGCGGCACAGAGTGCCAAAGACCTGCCAACAGCATGGCAGCACTGGAGAAGGCTCTGCTACTCACCGTGGCTTGGCCAAAACTGCATCCTGCTTCCCTTGGTAATGGAGGGAGCAAAGGGCATGAGGCAGAGCCCAACTTTACGCCAAAGATCTTCAGAGGGAAAGTGCAAAATTATTTCAAATGTAGGGCTGGGTTAGGTTTAATGAGAGTTAGAGTTTCCCAGCAGACAGCAAAACTGTGTTCTTTGTGCCTGTGTCTTAGACAGCATGAATCACCTTTTGTGAGAGCACAAAATACAGTTTTCTGGTAGCATTAGAAATGGGATCCAGCCCTCAGCTTCACTCTTCTCTGTATATACAAATAAACCTTCCTCTGTGCACATGCAGAGAGGTGAAGGGAAGTTTCTCATGATCACTGAATGCCACCCAAATTTCCAGCCTCACCCACACAAGTTATCTGGATTTAAACATGAACTAATTTCCATAAGTATACACTGGACTTTCAAATAAGACTTGATGCTTTGGCTGGCATCAAGGATGGCTCTAGAGACCCTGGCAAGAAAGCATCACTGGCATTTCAAAGAAAAGGTCACAGCCAGCAAGTGGAAACCAAGAGTTGGCATCTCATTGTGCTTTCACCTGAAATCACACTGAAAATGCCCCAAAGAGCACAGCCCAGAAAGTGTGGTTCCTTTGGACCTCTGGGCTCTGCAGAGGATTTCTATGCACACATGGGCACTGCCATCTGCTTGCTCCTTGCCATGGAGCAGATTCGTTGCCATCAGCGCTGGCAATTCCTCATTGTATCAGCACTAATTCCCACAAAGCCAATCAGCTGTCTCCTCAGGGCAACTACGGTTTCTGGAATCACCTTCATTCATACATCTTAACACAAATTAGAAATGACAGAGTTCCTAGAGTTAAGAGGTGTCCATCCAGCACATGAAGACCTTGGCAAGCAGACATACGACCTCGGGATGGTTGGATGGCAAAATCCCAAAGCACTTTTAATGCTGGTAAATCTCTCTAACAAGCAGCTGAGCAAAGGGCAAGCTGTGCTGTGCCATTTGGGTGATGCTGTCACTCTGGGTTAGCTTAGTTTAGAATAGATTGCAGTTCTGTTTACACTCAGTCAATTTAAAAAATCAGCTCAGGTGCATTTTAAGGAACGTTTCCTTAGCAGTGAGTAAACCCTGAGCTGCCACCCTCAAGGCACATCTTTCACACAACCCTTGGAAGAGCTTCCCAGCACATGGGCGAGCAACATGTTAATCTTTATAAATCAAATATTTGCCAAATGGAGTAGAAGCCATGTGTCTGAGCAAGATGCACTGAGAAATGGAACAAAGCACAGAGTGTGTCAGAGATCACTCGGTCGTGTGCAAGCCTGTCCCTTGCAGAGTTATCCTTCAAAACAGCATCCCCCTAGCCCAGTTGTAGATGTTATTCTCCTCCAGTCCTTTTTTTCCCTGCTTTTTACTGCTCAGAACTGACACAGTCTAACCCAGCTCCTCCTCACCGAGTTCATTGTCACCCAAACTTTCATTAGAATCAGTTTCGAGCCAAGGCAGGGCTTGCCAAGGGTTGACTCAGGAGGCACCAGCAGAAGAGGTGCAGACTTACCTCCCTCCCCAGTACTGGGGCTCTGGAAGTGTGTCACACAACTGCCATACCTCAGTTATTTTACACTTTCACACATCTGAATGTTTCACAAGCTGCTGCTGCCTTGTGCTGCTGTGGGATCTCTAGGCCAGCTCTCCCAAAAGAAGATCCATCAGCATTCAGGAAGCAATTAACCCTGCATTGCAGTGCTCCGGTCACGGCACAACTTCCCGCTGTTCCTGCTCCCAGGGAGCCATCAGTGCAGGACATCCCATCTCTGTCACTCCAGGAAAGCTCTTAACACACGTTACCACTCTCACACGGATCGAGTTATCAGGAGCAGCAGTGCCTGGAAGAATCTAGACAACTCTCCCAGCCCCTGTGGACAAAGGCACAGTGTCACCACCTGACCTCCACACTCACCTTACCTAGAAAACTGGTCTGTACCTGCACAGCAACCACTGAAGGCCATGAAGGAGTCCTCAAGTGCACAGTTTGGACTTGGGATGGCAGATGCCATTTCCCATTCACAGCTCAGCAGGGCAGGGACAGAGAGGACACGTGCTCGAGCTATTTCTTCAGGTATCCAAACAAGTTCCTCACCCTGCACACTGAAGGTCTGCACTGATGTGATTTTATGGCCAGACACCCTCATGTTTGGCAATGCCATTATTTGTCTAGTTCTCTTAGCTTCCTCTTCCCTTCTGCTTTCAAATCTGTCACATTGGGGTTGACCAAACTTCCTGATGCTACAGGCTTCACATCAAGAGCCTGGTAGGTGATGGATATGTCCCCTAGGAAGCTGAGGAGGGAGGGCACAAGGTCACAGGCAGAGCAATACCTCCCCAAGGGGACAGAGTGACCCATGGAGGTCTCAAGAGCCTGCCTGTACCAACCACCTCCTTGCACAGAAAATGTACAGTTCTCCCTGCAGCCCTCACCCTGCCGTGCCCCTGTCAGCAGCAGGTGACCCGCCCTCAGTGCAGCAATCACACCTCAGCCTGGTGAACAGAGACGTGCAGGGGCTCTGCAGTGGGAGCTGTGCCCCTGCTTCGAGCTCTGCTCAAAGCACAGCACGGGCGTAATCACTGGAGACCCCCACCCCACTGCTTTATGGCATGTGGCAATCCTAAATTACATCCCTGGGGAGATGGAGCTGATAGCAAGGAAAAGATTTTCCTAATTTTCCTCTGGTTTTCCTGATTTCTGTGTGTTGGAAGAACACCTGCACCAGAAGAAAAAGTGTTTGAGACTTGCTGACCAAATGAGCTCCTTTGTAAGAGCTGCTCTCTTCCGGGTTCAGGACTGGCCACAAGCAGTCACTGACACTACTTGTGTCAGTGCATTGCTGCTGCATTGCTTTCAGGGTCTTTGTAGGGCCAGTAATCTGGGAGACCTTTAAGCATTCAGAGTGCAAGTTAGTTAGGTAAAAAATCTCATCTGTGGAGGCTGGTGCTTAGTCCTGGTCCTGGCTGAGCAATGCAGAATCCCCAGAACTCTTCAGTTCTTGAGTGCAGAACCCCACTTGGTTTAATTTCCTATGATACACTGACAACTACAAGACATCTGAGCTGAGAAGAAAGTTTCCTCTACAACCCCAGACTCACATTTCTAATGCAAAGGATCCTGTTCCAGTGCTATTTTGCTTTCTAGATTTGTTTGTAGAGTTAGATTTAACCAGGGTTTTATTTTCTTGGTTTTGCTTCTTAAATGCCCCCAAGTCTCAGTGAGGTTTGTTTCAGCAATCTCATGTGGACATGCCAGCCTTAATCTCACTCTTCCAGGCCCTTCTCATTGTCTGGGATGAAAGCCCAACACAGAGCCTCCCCGCTAATTGCCAGCTTTCTGTTTCCCAGTGACAGGTGTATTGTCTGGAGGAACAGACCCAATTGTGTCCCTGCGCAGTGGGACATCAGCTGCTGATATTACAGAGCCTTTCAAGGAGCTTGGGCACGGCTGGTTATTTAGTGCCATCATTTATAACAAATCTGTGTAGCCTAGAAACTTAATAGAAAAAACAGGAGCTGCCTGTATTATTCATCTTTTTGGTGTTTTTTTTTCTCAAGCTACTAACTACTCCTAAATCTCCCATCCTCCTACCAGCAAGACAGGGCATTTGGTTCTGATCCTCTTTGAAACACTAAATCTTTCTGATATCTTTTTTCCCATAGTTTTCTAATAAAGGGGTTTTGCTGGTTGAACCAGACATCCACTGTGCATCTGCTTGAACCTGGAATTGCAGCTAGGAAAAACTCTGCAAATTGTCGTTTCTGTGAGGGGTCGATACTCACAGGCAGGTCACAGCCATCGTGGGGAGATGGTTCACATCCTCCTGGGGAACACCCTGAGGCAGGGATCTGGCTTTGGGGGACAGCGACTGCGCCTGCTTTATCAAGTAAAAAGAAGAGCTCTGGTGCTCAGAGTGAGGAAAGGCAGCAGCAAGAGAGCTCCTGAGAGATGAGAGGAAAACATACAAGAACAATATTAGACCCAGATTGCATCTGTCTTTCCCATTTTTCACATTAAAGGATAAAGCTTTCCATACGTGGCTGTTGCACAACAGCAGAGCTCCAGCCACTGCGACAGCACCAGCGGCCAGAAACGCAACAGACCATTAAGCAGATGGCCCAAGTCTTCTCTGCAGGAACCTGGCAGTAGAGAAACCATCTCTTTACTGGGTTTAATCACGTCAGTCACAAGACAGGAGGGTCTACAAACAACTGGCATAAGCAGTTCCACATCAGTTTACAGGAACACAGATGTCGAGGAAGAGGAAGCACATTGTGTCCAGCTGAGCCCTGGGTGTCTCCACAGTTTCGGAGTTCAGTCAGCTCAAGTGTGCATTCCCAGGCTGGATGGACTCCCCACCTCACATCCCCTTTACTGACATCCTGTCCCATGGAGGGAGACAGTCTGTTCTCACATCTACACCTCTGCCAGAAGCCATTCCCATTCAGAAAATGGCTCTTTCAGAAACTCTTTGGAACTCACTTCACATTTCACTACATCATCCCCTTGCCTGCACCACTTGTCTGCTCCAGCTTCAACCTCTTCTTTCAGTTTTCAGAGTAACAAAGGCACCCTCTTGGACTCGAGTCGACACTCTATTTCCTCTAATGAAGTTAAATATCTCAAATAAGTCTGCTTTTGGAAGTTTCAGTCACAATGAAGAAGATCCCAGCAAGCTCAACTTCTATCTTGACCTGGGCAAGCACTTACTGGATTAGCTTTGGTTTAGCCACAGGTTGGTAAAGTTTGATTCTATCTAGTTCTGATCTTGTCAGAATTGTATTTAAATTCTTCTGACAGATTCTTGGCTTGCAGCTTGTTAACAGATCGTTGTTGAGGCGAGATGTTTGAAATTAGAGCGTTTTGGAACAGGAGAGACACATGGTGCATTTATTCTCCAGTTCAGCGATTATCTCCCTGCCTGGCTCCACTCCTAACACAAGTTCACCTTGGGACATCACAGGAGTTGCTGGCTAGTTCAGGAGTTAGGAATACACACCAACCAGGAATATGTTGGAATATGCACCAGACACAGCCGTGGTGAGGGGTCAGGTGCACCACCAGTGCTTCCAGTTCCTGGCCAGTTTGCATTGCCTCTGACCAGCTCTAGCGAAAACCTGCCCTGTGCAGGGCTGGGTGGGGGGTGCAGGGCCCAGCCTCACCTGGTCAGTCTTGACTTTTTCTAACTCCTTTATTCTAGGGAGCAAAAAATTGCTTGATGATTTCCTCCAGTTACCCTGAAACAGCATGTTTGCCTCTCATACTGCAAGAGCAGGTGCAAGCTTTGTAGAGTAAAACTGCGCTGCAGATTTCGTTAAACATTCCAAGTCACCCAATGTCTCTTCAAAAGGTCCAAGAATTTAAGATGTCATTTGGCATTCACGCTCTGAGAAAGCACCGAACACAAAACTGGGAAACCAGGCAGGTGCCAGTGCAGACACCAAAATACCTGGGAGTTTATACATTACACACACAGAGTGAAGACAGACCGCAGCTCCAATGCCCACCTGCTGGGATAACACTAAACATTCCTCCTATCCCAAGTAAGTTTGAAAAAATGTGTCTGGAGTGCTATTTAACGTCCCTGTCAGATGTCTTGTAGGATGATAAACCTGGATTTCAGCTTTCTTAAGGCTAGAAACAGGCTTCAGGACTGCTTTAAAAAAAAAATAAAGAGAAAAGTTTGCGTTTTTCAGGCTTGGGCGCGGTTCATCGTAGCAAGTGAAGGTGAGCTCTGAGGTGTGCAGCCCTCGGTGTTCCCAGATGTGTCTCAGTGTGGAGCTGACCTTCCTCGTGCTAAACAGCCACTGCTGAACAGACCATTCGCTGTCTGCCAGGAGACCGTGCAAGCACTTCTTTATAGATGGGACCAGAACCTTAAAAATTAACTGAACCTGACACTCTCTTCCCCAGTGTTTATTCTTCTGTGCACTTTTGGACTTCCCAAGCTTTTCAGAACAGCACCATTCCCCAGCCCTGCACAGTGGGTGCCCAGTGACAGAGGGGATGCCCAGGGACACCTCCTGTAACCCATCACTGCTGTCAGGGTTTAGGGACATCTGCACCAAAGGGCTCTCAAAGACATCAGGAGACACCTGTGTCTACAGTGGGGGTCATCAACCCAGAAGGAAAGTTTACAGTATAACAGGTGTGAAAAAGCCCATGGCAGATAATCAGAGAAGACCTTATTATTTAGACTGTCAGTTGTATCTACATTAATGGGACTGGAAATAGGTATCCTGGATAGCTGAGGGAGAAACAAGGACTTGTCTGACTCTCAGCCAGCCATTACCCAGCAATAGATGGAGCTAGTGGTGCACCAAGATGGCTTTGAACCAGGGAGGAGATGTACCTGCACATCTGCAGAAGGGCCAGTTGTGTACCTGGGAGGATGGGAAAAGGCACTGTATTTCTAGAAGGTAAAACAATAATTGTAGGACATCTGCTTAGTTGTCAAGGACCAAAAGGGAAATAAAGCTGTTGTCCCCTCTAGCTAAAACCTGCTGTTTCCTTTTCCCCAGACTCCCCACCACCAACTGCTCTACAGTTTATATGCCAATCCAATTTTGATGCCTGTAATTCACCCCAGAGACTGTTTATTTTAACTTTATCAAGTGAAGAGAAAAACAACTGTGTTAGAATGAAAAAAGAGCATCTGGCAGCAGGATATTCTGTCTCTCAGGCAGCTTCCCAGCTTTACTGGTGTACAAAAACATGGGATTTCAGTTACCCAGGGGCTGAAGGAAGGGGAGAAGAGCGTGCAGAGTGCAGGTTCTCTGTGTGTTTACCTTAAGGACGGTCTTGCCTGGTCTGGTGGCTTTTTTTTTTGTGCAAGACTGGCACAATTAAGAAAGAGGCTGGGGGTTGGGTTCCTTCCCCATGGCTGTTTTTGTTCTCTCCCATTGGAAAGTATTTTTGAGAATTGGAGGAAAAAGTAGACATTGCCCAGTAGCTTTGCCCACCCACCCCATTTTTGTTGTTCATCTGAAGGAAGAAAACCCTGATGGAGAACAGTAATTTTTCAGTAATTAGGAGGGACAGTGCAGACATGCAGATCTGGTTGGACACAAGGGACCCTGGGCTCATTTTCCTACAAGAGAAAGGGTGTCAAGCAATGAATATTTAATGTTAGCAACAAATGACACTTTACTTTTATTTTAATCAATAAGATTTTTAATTTCAGGCAATTATATATCTAGAAAGCAATTATATATGTCATAGATTTTGGAAAAATCTCACTCTCTGCCTTGCTTTAAAGCACATCCTTCTTTCTGCAGATGCGGCCAGAAATTCCGTTCCTTATGGATACATTTGAGAGTTCCTTTATCGGGTCGGGACACTGGAGGAAAAGTTAAATTGGAGGTTGGATGTAGTTTGCTCAGAAAACACTACATCAATTTTAGCGACCGCGACATACAGGAGAACTCCTGTAACTTTTGAAAACGGGTATTTATCGGGTTTTTTTTTTCATAGAACAATTCCATTGACGGCACATCGGTTTTGGGTCGGTTTTGGGTCGGTTTTGGGTCGGTTTTGGGTCGGTTTCCACCCCCGTGTGCAGTTTGACGTTGTTTGTAAGGGTAAAACACAACACCGAGGATCGGCCCCTCAGCGTGAGGCCCTCAGCGCCCCTCAGCGCCCCTCAGCGCCCC
>VZTH01013838.1:0-103774 GCA_013397815.1 Aleadryas rufinucha
ATATAAAGTGGATATATATAAAACCAAAAAAAGTCGTCATGCCATCAGTACCACTTTGCATTTGTCCTGCTCTTTCATAAGGACCTGTTTCTGGCCACAGCTGGAGGCTAGGTGGCTCTTTTGACTCACACAGTATAGATGTTTTATATTTCCATTACAGTCTTCACCAGGCTGCCATAGCATTATTTCAGGCATCCATATCATGAAAAAGAGAGTAACAGAAGAGCTGTGAGAGATGCTGACCTCCATGGAATGATGAGGAGTAAGTAGATGAGTCCATCATGCCTTCAGCAGTGCAACTACCCTGAGGTGGGTACCAGGGTGCCCAGTCTGTGGCCCTAGGACAGTACATCTGAGTCCTGGACTACTTCTGCACAGCAAAGTTACTGCATCAGAATGTGCATTCAAGTGTCCACCACAACAGGACGGTCACCATGGCAGGAGCGTCACCACAACCTCCTGCAGGCCACAAGCAGGATGGGTTCTGTGGCCTCAGCCAGCACCATAACATGGAGGACCACATGCACAAGTACCCTCTTCAGGACTTTTATTACAATAAAAGACCACCAAAGCAAATTAGAGAATTGATCTCTTGGTGGAGAACAACATGACCTAGACATTGGGTGCACTGTGCAGTTACTGCCTCAGTTCTTACTTTTCAAACTCTTGTACAGGTTTCTGCTGCTCCAAGTTTTGGCATGTTATAAACTGGGAAAGGCACACATACACACACAAAGGCACAGCATTCAGCACATGCAACACATCTGCTTTCTTCTCCAAGATCACCAGCTGGGAGGAAACAGGAACTCTTTATCCAGAGTTACTGCTTTGTACCTTTTGCTACTTGCAACCTTTTCTCCTTCTGAGAAGTGTAGCCACATGGCACAGTCCTCCATTCAGTAGAATTAAAGTTGTGAGAGAATCAAGATTATGATCTCGCATGAAAATAAAATTTGTTTCATTAAAGGAATGAAAGAATCTCTCTAGATAAAACAAAATCCTATTTCAGATATCATACAATGATAAAAAACCCCAACTTCTTAGCCAAGGAAATCACTGAGGAATCAAAATACACAAATTTCAAATATTGGACACATCACCTCTCCAAAGTCATGGAAAGTGTCCTTTTAGGAGTTCACAAATCAGAGAGAAGAATAATCTGAAAGACATGAAACTGAATCAATATACTTTCTACTTTCCTCCTGAATGAAGATTGGTTTCACTCTAGTTTTCTCTTTAAAAAAACAAAACAAAACAAAAGGGGGGAAAATGACAAGACAAAAACTCAAAGAAATAATATAGTTGCCTTTCATGACAGTTCTTTCAAAGCTGATTGTAATTTGCCTGGAATTGCTTATTGAACAGTCCCTTGGCTTCCTATTTCGTGGTCCAGGTTGAATAGAAGACAGTTGCTGCTGGTAAAATAAGCTTTCTCTTTTGAAAGTGTGCCAGCTTGTGCTCTCTGCCATCAGCAGATGAGCCAAATGGTTCTTCTGAGGAAATATGAATTTCCAGGCAACTCAGCTGTTTGAAGCCTCAGCATAATAATACCAAGACCAAAAAAAAAAGAAGTGCAAAAGAGAAAAGAATCCCTTCTACAGCATCCATAAAGACAAAACAAAGAGATAACAATTATATCATCATCCACCTCATTTAAATTGATGTGAAGAAAGCATGCAAGGGGCTTTTAGGAAATTTCAAAATCACTAATGCTACAGCTTAAATATACAGAAGAGGTTTACCTTTTGATCCAGTGTAATTCTATCAATATATAGGTTGCAGGTGATACAACCTTCTGTGTGACAATCCAAATTTCCCACCAAAAAAAAAGCAGAGAGCCAGAGTGTGCTGTCTTCTGCCATTTGCTTCCCTGGAGAAACTCCAGCCCAGCTTGCTGCCTGTGGAAATGGCCCAGGCCAGATAGGAACGGAAGCATCTCCACAGGAGCAGGCATGGCAGGCGAGGCTGCAGGACCACTCTCCGGAGCAGGCTGCAGAGGGCCGGGTGTGACTCTACCCTCAGCACAATGTTTGGCCTCTTTGCTGGAGTGTTGCCTATGCAGTGGGGCTGGGAGAGCAAGGCATAACCCCAAACCTCCTAGATGCCCTGAACAAACTTTCCTTTATTGTCATTTTTAGCTAAAGACACAGATGTTTTATGGAAGCAACTGAGAGGCAAATGCCTTTAATTCCCCATTGCTATCCTCCAGTAGCAGGCAGTCCCCTCGGGGATGGAGGGGCAGTCCCAGATTAAAAGCCTGGCAGGCAGCTGCTGGGTGGCCGTGTACCAGCACCCAGAGGCTGCTGTCTGTGTCTGCACCTCAGCTGCTGTACCGGTGGCAGAGATTAATCATCAGGCTGGTTTTCTTCTGCTGATAAAGGTGTCCTTTCCCTTTTGTTTTGTCTTGTTCAGGCACCACTTCATTTCATTTCATTTCATCAAGGAACATGAGAAAACTGTCTTGGAGCCTACAGCATCAAGAGAGGGAGGAAAACCACCCCTGGCCAAAAAGTCCTAATTAAAACTCTATACAGATATAGGAATAGAAAGACATGTTTTGATCTTAATAGTGTTATCTGGGAAAAGCTTTATCCTGGTGATTTTGGGAACTTTCTGACTGCCCCTTGCTGAGCAGAGCTGCAAAAAGCTCAGGACATTATTGATCACACAGCAGTGCTCCCGTTCTCTGCCAGCCTGCTGGGCAGGAGCTGTTTTCCAACCTGTACATCGTGTACTGTGTGCTCCTGTGTTTCCACGAAAGCTGGAGCGTTTTATCAGTAAAGCCTTATTTCATTACAAAGTCAGCTTTACAACAAGAAGAGACAGGTCTTTGAGGGTGGCAGCCCGGGAGAGGCTGAGCCATATCCATCCATGGGGCTGATCCAGCAGCAAGGGCTGTGAAAGACAGGAAGCCTGTACCCCTGCAGTCCGGTGCAGTGCTACTGGAAAAAAGGCTGCTGGCAGGATAAGCGGAAGAATAGAGACAGGATCAGCAGTTAGCTTGGTCCACCTTTCTCAGCTCTGGCAAGCAGATCCTCCATCTGCATTCAGATTCTTGACAAACCCATGGTTTGTGAGGATTTTCCACAGAAGTCCTTGCAAAAGCATGATGCTGTAATGTTTATGGATGGCTGCTTTTGCAATGCAATACTGACGCACTTCATTACAGGGAGAAAAACCACCGTAAACGTGAGGAGTTACGTACTTGCCCAGGAAACTGTTCAGACAGGAGGAACTTTGTCAGACATTTCCTGTAGAAGCTGCCTGCAGAAAGCATGACAAAAAGGTAAAACCCATGTCATGCCTCACCTGGCAAATTCAGAAACCCTCTGATCTAAGTCTGAGGGTGACAACATAAACTAGTAGTTCCAGTTCACTGTGGTTTGCATGCTCCAGAGGCTTTTCTAATAGCAAAGCCTATTTGAACTTTACTTGGCCAGCAACACTAGATGAGAACTGGTTATATATTTCAGGCTGGAAACACATGCCCATTCAGACATTCAGGTCTGTCAGAATACCTGACCCACCTGAACGTGGGGTCATTAGTCTGGGAGAGATGTTGGGATGACCCAGGTACAGACTGCTGTGTATTTTCATGAATAATCAATGGCAAGCAGAGAAGTAAAGCTTATTTTACAAGATAACAGCAGCTAAGGCTACAAAGGCAATGACATCCCCAGAAGTTATTGTTTCCTGTTGTTGCAGGTAACATGCAGGATCTAGGGCTATTTGCACTGAAGATTTACAACCAGGACCTAAGGCTGTCATCTGCATTGAGAGGGGTTAGCTTGAATGGAATACAGAATAAATGAGCTAGCAGGAAAAAACAAAAAGGCATAAAGAATAGAGAGGGGAGAAATAAGGGAGTTGTTGAGCAAGGCTTATGACACTTCAATAAGAATAATCCTTTCTCAGACCACAAAAACATTTAGAGAGGAAATGTTACAATAAACCTCAGAGAGGCATTGATGAGAGACTGTAAAATTCAATTCCAAATGTTTGAGAGGTTTTTAAGTGGACTAATATTAAGTGGGATTATAAGTGTAATGGCATGTAATACAGCTTTTAAGTAACTAGGTAAGCATTATATGAACTGACAATGGTGATCTGTGGCTGTGGGACCTTAATAAATTTATGAAAGTTTATTACCAAATTTCATTTATTGCCATCATAGGGAATGCTCACGCCTGAGAACTTTACATGAATTGAGATAATTGATCATCCAGGGAGATGTCTAAATGCATTTAAAGAAAACTTTCAAATACCAATTTCAAATTAACAAGAAAAAAAATATGATAAAATCTATTCAGGGAATATTGTTGTTAGCAGGACAACATCAAGCCCCTTAGGCAAGAAATGTTCCCTGTTATAAGATATTTGCTCTTGACTGCAAGGGAAGAAAAGTTTTAAATCAGCCCTCCCAGTACAGATCCTCTCCACAAAGACTCAACAATCCCCATGAACAACAGTGAAGTCAATTCACTAGAGGTCTAAGTACCAGCCTGGGCTCTGGTTCCTCATGTGCCCTTTTTGCAGCCTCACATTCAGCAAGTTACTGCTGTGCTCTAAATCCAGGGAAAAAGCCATGAGGGTTTCTTCATTGTGACTGTTGCTCAGGCTGGGAGGTGGCTCCAGGGCCATCTAGTCCAGCATCTGCTCACCTTTCCCCAAGGAGAAGTGAAACGGAGAGATGGGAACATGAGTGTTTTTTGCCCTCAGGCTGAGCTGGGGGGAGCACAGGGTCACGTCCCCTCCCTGCACGACTGTAAGCTACTTGTGGATTTGGTGCAGACTCACCGATGGTCACAGCTGAGCCCCAGCAGTGGTGAGGGGAGGAAAGAGGGAAAGAAGGAAAGAAGGTGTCAGAAAAATGATAAAAGGTAGAGAAAGGGAAAGCGTAAGGCCTAAGAGAAAGAGTAAAAAAAGAAGGGTTGTTACACATGGAATAGGGAGGAACAGAACTAAAGAAACTAAGAAATCAATCAAAGAGAAAATGCACTTGAGGAATGGACAAAGGACAGTAAAAATTAAGAAATAGAAAGAGGAAGTCAAGGACAGAAATTGGGGCTGCAAATGTTGTTACAGAAGTCCAGCGTCAGATCTCACTGAGCCTAAATTGGGTCTTTTTATATTTGAATAAGATTTTTTGATGAATTTTGTGGATTTCCCTAGTAGTCCAAAGAGCTCCTCTTTCAGTACAATTTCAATTGTATAAGAGTAGATGATGTCAAAACAGATATGAAAAACTAAAGGAAGATAAGATTAACAGACTGCAGGTTATACAGGGGGCACAATGAATTACATATCAGTGAAACCAGTCCTTGGCTAAGGCCCTGAGCAAGTAAAAAAGAAATCAAATCGTGTAGTCTGGAGCCGCATAAGTCAGCTGGGACCTAAATGACACCAGTCCAGGATCCAGGGAGAGACAGTGACAGCTTCCCAGCTGAATCTCCATCTCTTTCTTTCTCTACTAACCTCACCCATCTTTACAACTTCCAAACCCTAAATATTGTCCCTTATTCACTCCTAGGTCTTAGTACATCAGTTTGCCTGGCCTTTTTTACTTGAAAGGCATTTTTATTTGAAAGCCTTAAAATATATGTATATTCCATGACCTTGAATGTTTGGTAAATGAATTTGTTAGAGGGCTTTCAGTAAATTAAACTGTTTAACAATGTGACATAGTTTTCCACAGGACAGTGCTGAAACAGGCAATCAGATCCAAGAAGCAGTGCTGATTTTTACTGCAGCAGAAGCACTGTCAAAACCCTGAAGAAAGCATCTGGCAAATTAACATAATATTAAATACAAGCAGATAATATAAAGTCAAGAGATGTCGCCTGTGTAGCCTTGATGGGAGTTTACTAAATGTGTTCATTTTTTAAAGGCAGATGGTGACCTTTGGAGCCTCTCTTCTGTACAAGTCTGGGAATGAGCTGGGAGCCGAAATCAAAAGGGTTTTCATGTGAGAGGCCATCTGCAAAGAGTGAGGGGTGAGAGAGCAGAGCTGTTTACACCTCCAGTACTTCAGAAGCAGGCAGTAGGACACTGCCATTTTATGCTTACATTTGTGCTTGCCCAAGATGGTTTTTTTGGTGATACGTTTCCAGTCAAAGAAGTGTGTGTGTGTCACTGGTTCTGCACCATCAGGATGCAAACACAGGTCCATCTCCACTAAGCCACGTATGGAACACAGGCAGTGGGAAAGTAAATGGGGGGAAGGAGAAAAAAGTCTGTTGTGATCATTGGTCATGATGACTGTCCCTCTGTACTCTCACTGGTGAGGACACACCTCAAGTACTGTGTCCAGCTGTGGGCCCCTCACTTCAAGAAAGACATTGAGGGGGAGCAGGGCTAGCAAATGTTCTAGAGAATAAGTCATGAGGGACAGCTGAGGGAACTGGGTTTGTTTAGCCTGGAGAAGGGGAATCCTTATTGCTCTCTACAGCTGTCTGAAAGTAGGCTGTAGCCAGGAGGGAGTTAGTCCCTTCTCCCAGGCAACATGTGACAGGACAAGAGGACATAATCTCAAGCTGCACCAGGGGGGGTTTAGGTTGGACATCAGAAAGGAATTTTTCACTGAAAGTGTGGTCAGCCGTTGGAAAGGGTTGCCGAGGGAGGTGGTGGAGTCACCGTTCCTGGAGGAGTTCCAGAAATGACTGGATGAGGCACTTAGTGAGATGGTTTAGTTGACATGGTGGTGTTCTGTCAAAGGTTGGACTCGATGATAATGGAGGTCTTTTACAACCTTAACAATTCTATGATTCTGTGATCTATCCTCTTTGTCTTTCCCTTTTCTTTTCATCTATGTCCCTTTCTAACCATTAGCCCATTAGAAAAAAAAATTGAGTTGTCTACCATTTGCTCACTTGTGTATGGGAGGTGTTGCAAGCCAGCAAAGTGGTGCCTGAGCGCCACAGTGTGGGTTGAAGTCTGCTCTGTGCACTGGATCTGCTTCTCTGACATCTCTTTGAAGTGCAGATGTAAACATCCTTGGTCATGAGTCATTAAGAGCCTGAGAGGTTTTGAACAAAGGCTGGGCAGCTCAGTGAACCAATACGTTTTTAATGAAACTGTGATTTAATTTAAAAAATTCATTGGGCACATTGTTGATGTATTTTCTCTCTTATTTCCACGTACCTGCTATGGAATGGAGATCTAGGGCAAATAAAGACGGAAGAGTAAACTCTCACTGGAGAGTTACTAACTTCAGCTCTACTTTTCAAATTAATTTCTTGTCTTTCTTGCTCCAAAACGAGAGAGCAGGAACACTGTGTCTTGTGTCTTATGTCCTATGCCTGGTGACAAGATTTATGAAGCCTTTGATCAGATTTCTCAGCACACAAGGCAGAGTCTGAGTCACTGAGATGTTCCTGTGGCGGCACCCTGGGAAGCTCAAAGGACTAACTTAGCAATATTACAATTCTTGTTACATACATGTCCCTCACCAAGCCCTAACCCACGGCAGCATCCCTTACTACTCTCTCCTGTCTGGATGCAGGTCTGGACCAGGGACACAGTGCTAAGGCGAGCAGGCTGGTTCCATCTCATTCCCTCTTGGGCTCCTGGCAGCACCTGGCACTATGTGTTCATCTCCCACTAGAAACTCAAAATGTATTATTTGCATTCACTTGAACTGAAAGCGTCCCTATCCTTCTTTCCCCTTGCACCCTGTTTCTCATGTCTTGAAATTGTAATAGTCCCTTCTTGTGCCTTTGTATCTGCTAGTCTGAAATCTTGTTTTCAGAATACACATACACACACTTGGGAGCTCAAGCCCTGTAGAAATAAGAAATCAGCTTTTATGAACTGATGTGCTTGTGGGAACATATGGTGGTGACTTTGAATCTCAGTATCAAAGAAGAGTGCTCTCCTGAGACTTCATTTGGAGTTCTATAAATACTGTGTGTTTTCATTTTAAAAAACAAATTTTTGTGCATTTTCAAACTGAAATGAAACTTCTGGAGATCTCAAAAAGTCTCCATTCTGAGAGAGAATGCTGAATGGTACACAATATACAAAGCTAGTCCCAAGAGATGATGCAGAGAATATGATAAGGAAAGAAGTTCATTCCTCTAGTATAGATCAGATATCAAGGTCACAATCCACACATCTCTTCCCAGAAATGATCTTGCAGAGAGAAAGCTTCTTGCATCAAAGAGAATCGCTGGACTATAGTATGTGACTCTAGCCATCCACTGAGTTTTCATCTTTATTCCCATCTAAATAATTTTGAAGAGCAGAGATGAACAAAAAAATAACTTCTGAGAAGCACAGGCAGCTCCAGGACTAAAAGATTGATGCACCTTGCACTGAAGACATTCAAGAGTGAAAACTGAATGAGCTCTGGATATATCTCTAAGCCCTATAATGAGTCATCAAGTATTAAATCTTTTTTGTTGTAGCTAAATAAATTGCTTAAGAAATAAAAATGTAAGTGGACGCTTTCAGTACAGACAGGATCTTGAAAAAGGAACAAAATGGGTTTTTCTCATAAAAAGGCATTTTCTTATACAACTCTCAGAATGATTTTGAATGCAGGAGGAGCAGCACAGAAGAGTCACTTGAACAGCAAGCTCAGCAGGAACTGGAGGCTTGGAGCTGCTGCCTCGCCCAGGAAAAAGCCCTTTTTTGTTAGAGGTGAAGGGGCTCCTGCTGAGGTGAATGTAGCAGGAGTCATGAAACACAGAATGTTTCATCAAAGCTTCGCCTGTGACGAGGAGAAGCCCTGGCTCTTTGTTGGTGCTGACGTCAGGTGGGGGGGATGACCCCACCACATCTCAGCTCTCGCGAGCAGATACCGGAGGAGCACAGAGTAGTGAATGCACCGCTACCTCCTACTTAGGAGTGTGCCAGAGAGCAAACCCAGGACAAGGGGGCAGCAGCCATCATGAAATGGTTTCTCCCTCCACTCTCTCCCTCCAAAAAGACTGGTATCACCACTCGCTATGGTCCCTAGTGCTGACAGTGAAATCTCAGCAGAAGTCTGCCTTGGCCCCTTCACTGACAGTCAAAGGTCAGGTTTAGGGCTTGTGGAAGAAATGGGACTTGCCTGATGCTAAGGGAGGGTCTGAATCCCCTTTCTTTCCAAAAGCTTAGGGTATTGGAAGGATCAACTTAAAGAAAGCGAACTGGTGTTGCCTCAGAGCAGGGTCACTCAGAGGCTGGTTTGTGCCTTCCTGCACCTACTGAGTCAGACAGTGAAGGAAATGGTGCCATTGGGTATCACATGGTGCAGTGCCTTTCAGATCAATCTTTATGAGCCAGAAAACCCTTAGCTTGCTTTAATCAGATCCTCAGCTTTCGGTCAGAATCATAGTTTAGTTGCACCAGCTGATGGAACAGTTATAAAGAGATGCACTGTAAGACAACTGTCTTGAACAACACCATCTTACTTAAAGGCACAAAATAGTGATGTTGAATGCAGCAAGGATTTGATATTTGGGAGAATGCCTGTTCCTCTCATCCTTTATCTCAAATACTGAAAACTTGAACAATGCCCTAATTCAGCCCTGGAAGTGTTGGTGCAACTCAAGGGACCAAATGGTCAGGAGCAGCACAATCCAGTGCCTTGTGGTCAAACACTCTGAAAGAATCACTTTGGCCAACACCAGTTTTTATTGCTAAAAAGTAAGCATATCAAGGCCTTGATAAACAAAGAGACATAAAAAGATAGGAAGGATCAAATGAAAAGAAGACTTTCCATAAGCAAAAAGATTTTACTGGGGCCAGGGGGGAATTTTGTATTTGTGTGAACATATGCTATTTCTCTAATACTCCCTCTTTATAACCTTTGATAAACATATAGAAACTTCTGTAACTCTTGGGCAAAGCATGAGGCCCAGTGGTGCTTACTGAGTCTAAAATAATAATCTGTTTGCTAGCATAGCCACACCATGTTTGCATTTATGAGGGTATCTTTACTGGTACCTGCCACACATTGTTTAAAGTGCACTTGAGGAAGTCTCCTACTCTGACTTCTTCATTCATTGAAAGCTACTGCAGAAAGGTTATTAGGGCTGAATGACTGAAATTATTTATAGTGCTTGTCTGTGGAGTAAATGATTAAACACCACAAGTCTGCTTCTTCTGGAGGAAGAAATAACACGAAAGGTTATTCACTTGCACTTGAGTTGGTCGAAATACCTCATAAAACACACCATACAGTCTGAGAAACAACATTTAATGATGGATGATTACCAGTGATATTCAAAGACATCTCAGTTGATGTTATGTATTATAATTTAATTTCTTCTACCAATTGTAGCACTTTATATTTTCCACTCTTTTTCCCTTGTAGATCTGACATGTTCTGTACAGCAGAGCCTACAGCACCTAAGACTTCAACAACAGCTTTTGCTTCTGACACCGAAATTTAGAACAATTACCAGTCAATGTAAAATAATGTATAATTCCACACCTAGCTTTGTAGTTAACTATAGATTGAAAGGCTCTGAAATTGCTGCAATTACCATCTCCTAAAAGGGAGTCATTAAAAAAAAATTACAGTAGATGATCTGAACAAAATGGAAAAAAACCACACTACACGCCTGCAAGGTTGTACTGTTACATCTAATACAACAGGGGGAAAAACATGCCATGCATATGATTTGTAGTATAGACACTGCCAGAGATACCACCCAAAGTAAAAATATGACATGTAAATGTTTCCCTTTTTTCATTAAGGAATTTTATATGATCAATTGCTTAAACTCTGATCCACGATGATGTCACTTCTGCTATTCGAGACTTAGGTAGGTTGCATTTTGTCATATATAAACATCATGGCTAATCTTTTGCATAATTATTTTGCCCTACCTGTGACGAGGATTAAGTTCATATGTTATGTTAATCACATGTTTGTTAATTGTTGGTTATTAATTGCACAGTTATTAATTGGTTAAAGTATAGTTAAAGTTGTTAAGGTTATTCCTAAAGCCACAGTCGACCCCAGACATTCCCAGAGGAATAACCATTTCTTCCCAAAGTTTTCACGTTTTACAATTAAAAAGTTATTAAAATTAGTTGCTTCTTACAAAACCAAGCGAGACACAGACACCCCCTAGACAGCAGCCAATCTCCCCAATTTATGTTGATTTATATTGTTCNCATTTTAAAAATTTCAAGGAACAGATCGGTGTAGAAAGTACTTCTCTTCTGCTCATTCTCCCACCAGAAACTTGGCATAAACTAAAATTACCTCATTTGAAACAGTAATGAAGAAGGAAAGGAGGAAAACATGCCTGTGCTACATTAAACCTCGGGCACACCTGTGTGGTGCCTTTAGCTTCAAAGAGTACATCCCTATGAAGGGAAAAGTCAGTTCAGACTCAGATTTAGATTTGCAAGGAAGCCTCCCATAGTCTAAAAGAATCTTGTAAAAAATGACAGATAATGACAGCAGCGGAAGTAAAATCTAAATGGTCAAAAAAACAGCTATGTAATTCTCAAATATAATCAGACAATTTAGGTCTCAATAGTGAAAATGAAGAGGCTGATCTGTGTTTTATAAAGGACAGCTAAAAATAGGACTAACTAAACTAAACTAAACTAAAAATAGAGCAGAGAACAAGAAAGGGTTTATTAAATAAAGAAGACAGTAACCAAGGAGATATCTAAATGAACAATAGCAGGAAAACATTTCTAATTTCTTGGAGGTAGAAGAAAAGGTGCAACAAAAGGTAAGGGGAACAACCTATCTGCAATCTGCTTTGTAGAATGGTTGTAAAGATGACTGAAAATGTTTCTAAAAGCACAACTGTCACAATACATAGTGAAATACTTCTAAAGAGAAGATTTATGATGGCATGAGCAGAAGAGAAAAGGCTGTGGGAACAATCAAAATTCAATCCCTTCCACTTGCAAAAAAAGGGAACATTGACTGTTTCTGTGATCTGAACTGCAGGGACTGGAGCTTAATGCTGACCAGGGAATTTTTCCACTGAGTTTATAATGAGACCAAACCATTGTTAAAAAAAAAAAAAACAAAAAAAAAAAAAAAAAAAAAAAAAAAACACCAANAAAGAAACACTGAAGAAATGTACCTAAATTAGTTATTGAATTTCAAATGCTGGTCACCAGCAGTGAGAACCTTTCTTGAGAGAACATATGGTCCTCTGACTGGAATGAAAAATACTTTTGCTCAATAAAGTCCCTGCTTTGTACAGGACTTAACCACATCACAATCAAGACTTAAAAGGCAAAATAGAGTCATCTGTGAGGATGGCTGAATGCAGAGCACAACTGCAAGACATGGTCTCTCACTGAGCTACCAAAAAACATTTTGGAGCCCCTCCTCTGCACTGAAAACGTGATTCTAATGTTATCTCTTTATTTCATAACTATTATAACTTTGCCATTTACTACAAAGGCAAGTAGTGCCATCAGGAACAATTGCTTGGTTCCTGGTAATGTCCTTCATGCCAAATACCTGGTTCAGCCTGAATTATTTGTACATGGCATCTCTTAGTATTTTGTTAAACTGGAAATAGCTGTCCCATACTCTGAACAGTTTTTAGTTTAAGGGTGAAACCTCAGACTCTGTATCTAAAGGCAAAACTATTACAGTTTTAGAGTTCAGTCTAGAAATTAACAAGATTTGGATCTGGAAGTGGATCCAATTTTGCCCACATGTCACTGGCAACAGAACAAAGGATGTTATGCAACCATAAGCTACATCAGCACAAAATGTATTTTAGGACATAAAGATGTTTTGCAGCAGTGAAGCAATTTGGAATAGCTCTAGATCTAAGCAAGCTTGAAGTCAGGCCCCTAAGACTGATCTTAATATCTCCAGTTAAGTCTGTTCTAGTTTTTCATGATCATGATGCAGCCTTCACTTCACAAGTGTGAAATTAGATCAGTAAGAAGTGAGACATATTTATAGATGAGTAATGAGTAAAATTAGAAATTACCCTCCACAGAAAGAAACAAAAGTAAATGAAGAGAAAATAAGAAAGGTTCTACAAGTGTCTACTACAGATGTTGATCTGATAACTTGATTAACCTGGGATGAAATCAGATGTGGTGTGAGGAGAGAAGGGCTGGCTGGAAAAAACTCTCGAGTTTAATAATATCTGATGGCAATTTGGGGCAAGAATGTGCCCTAGTCGCTCCTAAAGTTACTAACAGATTCCCAGTGGGTAATAGGCTTAGGAGGCTTTTTAAATGAGAAGTTTATGCCACACACATTTAAGCAGAGGAAATGGAGTGCTGGAGGAGGAAATGCCTACACTTTATTTATCTTTTTAAAAGTCCTACGAGTGTGGATTAGCCATTACAAGCATCCTGAGATGCTGAGAATGTACTTGCTTTCAGGCTCATCCAAGTTGACTTTTCCCTTCAGAAAAATGAAAGGCTGCCTCTCATTTACACAACCATGGCCAAAAAGAATCTTCTACTGTCCATATCTCAATTTATGCAAACTTTTTGTTTCAGAAATAAAGTAAAGTTATTTGGAGACAATCCCAGGTCAATGGGTGGTTTCAAAGCTACCTGTAGGTCAGTGAAAGGACAGTGATTGAGACTGGAAGATGGCTGGGAAGGTCCTGGCATGGAACCAGTATCATCAATGCAGTAATGGGACCAGGAAAAGGACAAGAAGGTTAAGTTAGATGAGTTACTGAAGATAAATCGGCTCATTCCTTTCCAACATTGCATGCAGAAATTTTTATTAGCTTAGCAAGAACCTGCTTGGTGTCATGTCTATTGAAGATGTCCTTTCTGCACTGTCCTCACTGGTTCGGGGAGTGGGGAGCACAGTTCGTTCTGCTACAGAAGATCTCTATGGATCTGTAAATACAGATTTAGGTAAAATAAGAGAAGATAGATAGATAGATAGATAGATAGATAGATAGATAGATAGATAGATAGATAAATAGATGTGATTTTATTTCTGTCTTAGAAAATATAATCACTGTGTTTAGATTCCTAAGCACTTAATTAGTTAGGACAAATGCTCCTCATTCAGCATTGATGAGCCTTGAGAAAGTAATAAGTGTTTTCTGTAGCTTGAGAGTTTTGAGCTACAGGTATTTTATTTTATTATAGAAATATTAAAGAGCATGAGCTAATCAAATTTAAACAGCAAAAGAAATTACTAATACTCTGAATATTAGAAGACACATGGATATAAGCCAATAAATTGGCTAAATAAATGTCTGGTGAATATTAGCTAAATGTTTTTTCCCCTTAGGAGCATTGCTAAGCTTGATTTAATTTATTAATATAGTTTAGTAGATAGGATTTCAATTATGAAAATATAGTAATATGAAGCAAGTAGAATCTTTTTCTAGGTGATGCCTTGCTCATTTTGTTACACATTAAGTTTACAAAAATATGGCCATGCCCGTGTATGAGGGAAATGTAATACAGCATACCGGAATTTCTGCCAGCATTATGCATGCCACACAGGGAATTGGCCAAATCACCTTAACAGGATTATTTCCACTGGTTATAAGAGCTGAAACATCTTCTGCAATGCACTTAATACCTCATTCAAAGCACACTGAACACATTAAGCCTAATTAGTCAGCAGTGTAAGATCAAGAAATGCAAGCAAATTTGTTGCAGGCTTGACACAACACTGCATCATGGTCCTTGATTTCAGTCTATTACAGAGATCTTCTCAGTATATTCTCCCCTCAGTTCTGCATGTTTCTTTCTTTTCCCTGTGGCTGAACACACATGTAAAGTTTTGAAATTCTTGGATGAAGGATATTCAGCAAATACAGGGATAGTATCTGACATTATCCAACGAAAGAGTCAGCAACCCACAGCAGTTTGAATCCTTCTCAAAAGGTTCAAAACTGAAATTGGAACTGAAGTTGTCATGATAACCTCACCAGTTCTCTGAATTATCCAGTTCTCTCCTTCCTCAAACACTGCTTAAAAACTTCAGCGTGTGAGTCACCCTGCCTTTATAACAAGTGTGCTGAGGCACATTGAAGAGATTTCATTAGAATTCTCTGCAGGCTGGAATAGATAATAATAAGATTACTGTCACCAGCAGAGAGAAAACTGCAAAGGTAGATAACAAATTCTAAAGGTTGCTGGAGGTGTAAGGGATGCCAGAAAAATAGGATTCTTTTGAAATAAACAAACAAATCAAATCCCCTTAGGAAACTGATAACAGCAAAATTGCGGAAATGGTTGAAGAATTGTGTGGTAGAAACATTCCACATTTGCTAGAAGTGCCAGTGGAAAAGAATTTGCAGATCACATGAATTTTAGAAGGAAGACTTTGAGGTTAACTGCTTTAAACTTTAACTCTCAGAAGAAATTATAGCATTCTCCCAAATGTACATAACACTTTTTACAGAACAGCTGGTATACTGTGCTGCTTAGAGCTGATGCAGTACCCTCCAGCTGGATCCAAAACTCGTTCCAGGCACAGGAGGAGAGGTTCTGGGTAGCACAAACCAGGAGACTGCAAGAGAAAGCTAAAAGAAAGCATAATTTCTACCTCACTTATTGCAGACTTACTGATAAACAGTGTAAAATAAATACTGATTTCCACCCCAAGTAAACCCACATATTCATTCCCTTGTAACATTTTGAAGTAGTCACATTTTAAGTACCCCTGTGTTCCCCTGCTATGCTTAGAAGGAACAAATTCAATTGTTCCCTCTAAGCATAGCATGACAGGCAAAGTCAATTGACTGCCACCTTTAAACCTTCCTTTGCTATTTTTCTAGTTTAACAGCAACAACTAAGAAATTTAACAGCAATTAAGATGCAGATCTTCTGGGAATTGCTGGCTGTCACAGCAGCCAGCATTTTTTTACTGTTTCATTTTAGACTCTCATCTGACTGCATCTCTCTGCTGCCTTCTGTCTGCCTTAATGTTTCTGCTCTTTGGGAAAGGAACCACTATTTTTTCCTGTCTTTCTGCTTACAAAGTGTCCCGCAACTCTGACTGAGCTGCCACCACGCCATAGCACCATAACGACAGTAAAGCATTTTCACGGGCCAAGAACAGGCAAAAATGGAGGATGGGGAAAACTTCCACCCATCCTTTTCTTGTGAGATGGGAGACTCAGCAGGAACACGAATCCCCCATGTGCTTTATTTGCTGATGAGATGACAATATGAGTGTGTGATTTGAGTTCCAACATGCATTTAATTAAAAAGAATGTTCCTATTCAAGATTCTCCCAAAAGATACGTACATACCCCTCTTTCATCACTCCCAATCTCTTTCCATAAATAAGTGAAATCTGTCAGACCTAACAAAATAAGGAACCTTAAATTCCTGGGGAAGTTTTTATGCTGAGTGGTAAAGAAAAGTGGCAAAGACCAGGAAAGCCAACAGAAACATGTTTAGTACATTCTCTCTTGCAGGGTGCTACTGCAAAGTCCACTTCCATAATAAAACACCCTCTCTTGTAACAAGTTATGAATATTATAAACATTGTTACAATGAGCAGTTCCCTGCCTCTTATTCTTCAAACATAAGAAATACCATATGTTCTGTATATTCGTGGTATTTGCCAAAGATTATATTACTGTGACCAAAACTGTGCTGGAGACAGAAGTGTGATCCTGCAGTATCCAGCCTGGTTAGTTGCAATGAATTTCTTAACAATTAGAGATATTCTAGTATATCATCACTCTAAGCATTTAAATTTAAAAAAGTAAACAAACAAATCATGCCATCAGTTCATACAGTTCTGACCTACCTTCACAATACCTTCTCACTCTTCTGTATATCACCACGCCATGGGGTTTAGTGCAAGACTTACCAATACAGAATTTTTGGAATACAATCCTATCTCTGAATACATACACTTTATGTCAAGAGTAACATATTTCATTCATTCATATCTTCATCAACACCATTCCCATTCTTACAAACATCACTTACATGCATTTAACTCTGGTGAAACAGAAAACACAACTTACATTGCTTTCTATTTGAAAAGTGAATCCTTGGTCTCATTCATTTTTTGTCACTGCAGCTCAAAATAGAGATCTCCCAAAGTCATATGTAATTTCCTAGAAACATGGTAATTTGAGTCAGTCTGATTTGTGCTGTTATGTGAGTACTTGGACATATGGATGACATTTGATTTCTAAGGGAAGATGCAGGACAGAAACATTGCTGAACAGTGTGCAGGTTTTGGCGCAGATATCTTTTTCTTGGGCACAGGGTACAAATTTGGCTTTCACACATACTCACTTTCACATAAAAATTCTTTTTAATCCTTAGTTGGACAATGAAGGTATTCAAAGGATCTTTTCTACCAGCAGTGAATGTCACAGTTTTCAAGAACCTGCTTCATTGACTACAGGGGTAAGACTGGACTATAATTTGCACTTCTCCAGTCATTGGTGACACTTGCATAATATTATGACTGCAGTAGCTCTGTTTTAATCACAGTAGTTTAAGAAAAAATAGCTGTTAAAGACTGAAGCATTTGGGTAGATCTCCAGGGAACACACAGTGCAATTATGAACTCTCACAATCCCATTTCTGTAGAATACTGTGTGTTGGATCCTCTGATGAAAAGAGACTGCAGCCACACCAGATGCATCTGTATGGAAATTGCAGCACATAGTTCAGTCTACATGGCCATTCAGTCCTTGGTCTCCCTCGTGGGACTGCCACAGGCACTGGTTGCTGAGCTGTTTTCTTATCTGAGTGCTCCTTCACTAGGAGTGCAAATAACATCATTGACAAAAAAATGGCTATAATACATTATAAAGGCAGGATTTGGTGCAGTTATTTGAAAAACAATGTTCCATATTGCTTTACCAGTTCTTTCACTCAGTTGCTACTGTGAAGTCCCAGGATGTTTCACCATTCACTGAAAAATATTAGCTTTATAAATAAGATCCAAGACACAAAGTTGTTGAAAACAAAGATAGGGTAATGATCAGGGCTTTTTAACCCTCAAAAATTATCCTGTATCATTGAGTACACCTTTTTTCAGGGAACATAATTTGAAAACATATTATTATTTTGGTGTGTCAGCCACTAAATATATAAATATATAAATATATAAATATATAAATATATAAATATATAAATATATAGATATATAAATGGAGCTTTCTCTACTTTCAAAACAATTGACTTAACTAAGGTATATCATGCCTCCAGGGCTTGGTTTACAAGCATTCATTTTATGCATTTACATCTGTAAGGCTGACATGGTGTACTGCTTCCTAATCCTTAAGTCATGGCTCACAAGAACACCCTACAAGAGGTTCAAAGTTCTTGTTCTTCCATCACATACTCGGGGAAAATGGAGCTGAAATGCCAAATCACTGTAGCTGTCCTCTTAGTGCAAGGCCAGATTAGCTGTGCATAAGACATTCCTGACAGATTGGCATTTTGTTTTAAAATACCCATGATGAAGAACCTGCACTTAGACAACTCCAGTTTTACTGTCTGTACTATCAGAAAGATTTTCCTCAAGAGTCAACATACTCCTCACATGCTCATCTGTTACACCCATAGTGTAATGACACCCACAGAAAAGTCTGTTCCTCTCTTTCTTCCAGCTATTGTTTGAGTGTTTGACAGCCATTTCCATGCATCTCAAGTTCCAGTTACTGGTCCAAGACATATTCTGACTGCTGTGCTGTTATGGGAAAGAAAAAGAGCTTTCTATCCCCTCTCTTTCTTTAGCACATCAACCATAAATTGGTCCTGTCCTTATCTTGCAATTAATTTACTCCCTTTTGTGTGTTCATTTCTTCCCTCACTCTCCTGAGCTTTGTGCTCACTAAACTGAATCATTGTAGGGAAAATGGGATCTCCATCCATGGAGATAATAATAATTTGACTGGACAAGACCCTGAGCAACTTGTTCTAATGACAAAACCTTCTTTGTGCAGGCAGTTTGACCAGATGACCTCCAGATGTCCCTTTCAGACTAAACTATTCCATGATTAATATTGGGAGGTTGGAACATTTAGGATGAATGTCTAAATTAGCCTTTCCAAAAGTATCATCTGCTCCACATTAATTATCAAGCAACAGATTACGTTTAACATCCTTCTCTGCTACCCATGATGGATGAATCATTATCTCATTTCAAGGGAAAGGTGTGACTCTGCAAAACCTAGTGCAGTGGCAGTTGTTTGCTGAACAAGTATGTCCTGAGGTTTAATTGGGTGAGAGAATTACACCTCCTTTTTCCTCATTTGAACCTGGTCACAAAGTCTCTGCTTTTGATTACCTATTCTGATTGATTGCCACTGGGTTTTTCCATTTCACATTTTAAACAGATCTTCTGTCCTCCTCACAGGGGCTGCTCTGCTCACAAATATCCATATATTTAAGCATTCTCATCTAAAATGTTAGACTGGCCTCGGCATTAGCCAGCATGAGTTTTCTCCTCTCAGCTTTGTGCTTTCCAGAGGCTGAGAACACAGCAGGAATGATGGCTCTTGCTCTCCTGGGTGACTGAGTCACTGGTTCAACTAAATGGAACTCCATTAATTATGAAGGAGTTAGCAATAAATAAATAAACAAACTCTCCTCTGTGAAGATTTGCTTTATTCAGGTTTAACCATAACTAATTGCTTCTTTAGTAACTGTTGGAATAAGTGAACAAATTTATATATTGCAACAATGGTACTGGAGTGTCTTTTAGAGGAACAGCTTTTTATTGCTGATTGCATTTTAGTGGGTGAGCATATGAATAAGAAACCTGTTATCCATCTAGGAGCTCTTGTATCTTGCTCCTCAAACATAATTATTTTAGTTCAAAGCCTTCCCTTTTCTTCCAGTAAACAATATAACTCAGGATTTTAATGCACAATCCACTCTTTTCCTACCCATCATGGGCATTGAAATGCAACAGAGGTGAGTGTTCTGCCAAAAAATCTGCACGCCTTGTCCATATTCATTCAGTTGGGGCCAATCAACTATTACTTAGAAAATTAGATCAGGAGGCCAGTCATGCCTCTAGAAAAGTCATGTTCCTGAAGTGCAAGGTTCAGTCTCACTGCAGATTGCTAGGAAAAAATACAGGCCTGAAGTGTTTATTGTAAGAATGGATTGGTCACAAGGTATTTACTGCACCCAGGGTAAACAATGAAATGTAGTGATTGCAATCCTGTGAAGTGGTCTACAAACTCCCCCCTGCACTCTTAAGGCAGTAACCTCATCACGAAGGCACTGTCCTGATGAATAAATCACTTCAATCATAGACAACCATGAAGAATCTCTCTCTGCTCTACTGTATGTATGCTTAGCAAAGCACCATCTTTGACCACTAGCTTTCTGAGTTTTCTCTGTGCTGTTCACTAATTTTTTGTTCTAAGAGGTGATTAATCATGGAGAACCACATCTCTCACTGCTAAATTAGCATTAATAAACCAGTAAATATCTCAAAGTACAATTAGCATCCTCTCTGTCCTTCTCTCCATATATGTACCAACAGATCAAAATATTTAGAATTTTTTTATTTGCGATTTCTCTTATGCAAGAAATACTCTAAAAGATGTTAATATTCCATTGTCCTGAAGTTCCAGAAGTGAGAAGGTAGAACTCTCTTACACTGCTCAGTAGAGGATAGAGGTATTTTGAAAATATCTGCACTGGAGGTCCGTTTATCCCAACTTTTTCACTGTTTTCCCTTTTGGGGCCTTTCGTGCAATCACCAAATATCTAAAAATTTTCCAACAAAAAAAGCCCCAAACCTCTCTTTTTTTTTTTTTTTAATATAATACAACTTTGGAAATATTTGTACAATTATCCATCTATCAGACCAAAGAATGTCAAAGTTGTCAACACTTTAAAATCCATGTATCTTCCAGTCACAGAGCTTCCTTTTTCCCCTTGGTGGGCAGAATCTGTCAAGAATAAGCAATTGGTCAGGGAGGAAGGAAGGAAAGTGCTGAATGATGCTGCAGACATCAGCAGTGTTTCATGCTAGTCAAAACCCTGGTATCACATCTTTATTTTTGGAGAGGGAGATGAAGACTACTGCCTTTTTGGGTGCAGGAAGGATGGTGAGCCTCACTCATCTTGCACATTGGCCACTTGACTGTAGGATGTGCATTTACTGCTTGGATTGTACTAGGACTCCAGAGAGAACACTCACAGAGATGGAGAATGGCAAATGGTCCTTGCCTTGTGAACAGGAGGTGGTCCTGGAACAGAACACAGGGCTCAAGGTACACTCTCAAATTCAGTGGCAGCAGCTCATCACCAGCCCTGGTATTCCCATGAAGACAGAGTCCTCTTCTCAAGCTTCAAATGTAGCAGCTCATATTTGTTATTGAAATGGTTCTTCTCAGAGCTGCTAGGTACCCTCCTACAGCAGGAACCTCGGAGAAGGTCATTTATTACTGATGTATTTTTAATAGAGCAGCTGTCTCTGAGGAAATCATTGATCATTGCAGCTAATGACCAGAATATCACACAGTGTAATTAATTGTATCAGCACCTGCTAGTCATTTGAAAAAGAGAATTTCTGACCTTTATAGGATTTCTAATCCTATTATAATGTCTATGATAAAGGCTGAACAAAGAAAAGCCAAGTTTTAGGGCTCAGAAAACTTTTAATGAGAATCCACTTGGATACAAAGTAAAAAATGGTCTCAGAACCATTATGGGTAACCCATCATTATTTCTGGGTGCAAGCACAGTTAGTGAAACTGAAAGATCCTACCCCCTGCAAAAAATGAAAATGTATTTGCATAGGAAGAGAATTATACCTGTGGCCCTTATTTGCAATATGTTCTTGTTCTGCTGCCTGTCTTATTTTGAGCCTTTAAATAATCTTTAAATATGCCTCTGAGCAGACAAAAAAAAAAGTACTTTCCATGCTGACATTGAGCCAAGAAAGAAAACAAAACCAGGAGAGGAGGAGGACGCAAAACAACACACAAAAACCTGAGACCTCTTGGTCTCAACATAAAAGGATCTGAGTGGAACAAACACTGCTCCAACACAATTTCACGCATTTATTGATCAGGTAGTTAGTTGCTGGGAAGGCCTAATTGGCTGATACTTCCTTTGAGCCTTGCAGTGAGGATTTGGAGAATGTAAAATTGAAATGTTTCAGATATATTGAGAGAAAGGAGGCAACAGGTCAAGGACTGTGGCAGAGCAGAAGCTGGAGGTATATAAGCTCTGAGGAATACAGAAGTTTAAAGCCCAGTGAAACAAAAAGACAACACAGTGATACACTAGAGAGCAATGAAATGCTACTGTGTACAAGCCACAGAAATAGTGTGAATCTGAGATAATTGCAAGCATGTTAAATAATCAAGAGAGAACAAACAAACCCCACCTAACATGGACTGCTCACAGTGGTAATCATCTCTGCATATGGGGCAATGTAAGAACACAATGGATTTACTCATAGGTGTCTATTCTAAATTATAATAGTCCTTATATGGCCTTGTTTGATTCTCTCTCATACTTCCCAGATATGTTTTCTTTCATATTAGTATGGTACCTTGAATTCCAGCAGTGCTTTTTTAGAGTCAGATGCAAAGACTACAGCAGGGGAGACTGGCATGGGGACATGGCTTTACTTCCACACTGCCACTGCTGAGGCTGTGTCCGTAGGTAGGCAGCAGCCCCACACGGGCAAGTTAAGCAATGCTTTTCACAGAGTGCTTCTTCCAGGTACTCAAAAGTGAAAAATAACATCATATGGTACAGAGCCTGATAGCATATGTTTCAATGAAAGAACAACCTTTGAGCCTGAGGATGGGTGAGCCTCTTTATTTCTTCTCCTTGAAAAGCAACATTTATCCAGCTGCCATAAGCAGCTGCCCCCATCTGTCTCTGAGGCTTCTCCCACCACCAGAACAAAAACCATGGCTTGGTTCTACTGTGAAAGAAAACCCAAAGCTAGGACAAGGGCAGGTGGAAAACATGGGAAAAGTGGTTACTGGTTTTGGCTATCATGGCAACTGTCCTTTCCAGCCCTCATGGAGCCACCAAACCATGCCCTGGCAGGAGAATCATTCTTTGGCATGTTTTCCCTCAGGATGCAGGCACATCCCTTGCAGGCTGCCATGCAAAGCAGCTGCCTAGGGAAAGAGACAGCTTTCCTACAAAGTAGACTTTAAGAGCACTTGATTATAGGTTCCTTTCACATCACTGAACTTCATGCACTTAAAAATAACAACAAAAAGAAGTGGTGAGAATCTGCACATTCTGTGAGAACCTTCTACTTCCATAAAAGTTTTCGCTGTCCTGTCCTGCTTCATCACCTCAAAATGCCCATTTGTACATATGAAGACCAGAGGATTCCTATTCCTGTGAGCATAAGTCCTGAAAGGTTTAGCAGGAAGAGTGAGAAAGAGAAGATGTGGATCAATAAGAAAAATCTTAAAGAAACCACAATGGTCTGTGGATAAAATAATAAATCATAAATAGAAAAGCCGTAATCAAACTAAAGGCTCCTACAAACACAGCCTCCTCCAACAGCGCAGAAAATCTGGCCAGGGAAAGCATTTCAGTCATGCTTTATAAAGAGAGAGAAAGAAAATGAAATTGAATGAGTCCCCTGCCCTGACAGGTCTTGACTTTGAATCACAGATTTGAAGTGTATTTTCTGCTCCCCTGCTGTCTAGTTTTCTAGACATTAAATCTCCCTTCGTATCCGTCACTGTCCCATCAAAATGCCAGCCATCACTGTCTCCCACTTTGCCTGATCTTTAATTTGCCTCCCCAGCTGCAATATCACACCTGTCCTTGGGGCTTGGTTTCTCCAGCACAAAAGCAAAATGTGAAGGGCTCTGCTGCAGTAAGCTTAAGTCTCCCAGAGGAGCAGGATTTTGATCTTTTTCCCTACCCACTCTTAGAGACTTGCAAGAGGAGATATTTCTACTGCCCACCGTAGAAACTACTGCAATCCAGGGTTTTGGCACTGCACACAATTCTGTAGCTGTACAGCTTGGACACTTCTGAGGAGGGGACAAAAAAGAGTAAAATTAAAACCACAGAGAGACATTGCAAACACTGTTCCCTCTCATAACATCATTTCTCTGTCTGGAAGGAGCAAGGAGTTGTTCAGAGAAGCAGGAAAACCTTGGGGAAACATTTACAAGATGACTCTGTCTCTGACAACCCAAGGATGTTCTGATTGGAGCAGATGGTGCTGTGCTTGCCTTTGGTGCCTTTAAGCCAATCCTCCGAGGGCAATCACCCTTTCAAATTACTTGCGTGATATGATCTGGAAAAATAATTTTTCCCATTTTCCAGCCAAGACACCCTGATAGGCCAATGAAGAAGGGAAACTAACTTCTTAGAAGCTTTTTTAGTCGCATACTGGAGGAGATAAGCCAGGCCTGTGAATAAGAGGAATCTTAAGTGAGCACAACAGTGACATCCAGAGGACAGAGACCAGCAAGCAAAATTTTACCAAATATAAATAAGAAAATGAACACCACCACCACTGGAGCTGGGTTTCAAGCCCACTTGATGGTCGGCTTCTCACCTCCCACAGATGCTGCTTTATCTATGCACCTGACCACCCAGGGAAAGCAAGGGATAGGGAACACTTCTTAGACATAAACGACTGACATAACCCTCCTCTTGCAGGGCAAATGAAGATGCATCTTCCTACAACAAATGGAACAGGAGTGCACGTGAGGTGCAGCACCACACAAACTGGGTCCATTCTGGACTAGTCCCAGCCCTCTGAGGTGACTCAAGCAGTGTTACTGGTCCACGCAGACTTGTCACCACTGCTCCAGGTGAACATCCTCTGCTCTTTTCTCTGCAGCACTGAGCATGCTGTGAGCTGTCTTCCTGCAGCTCTGGCTGACCAAAATGGATTTTTGGTTTCTCCCCTCTGCATGAGTCGTCTCTCAGTCTCTTAAGCCAGCCCACTTCTCACCTACTCCACTTTCTGCCTCTCTTCCAAATCTGTGATTCTACGCGCTTTAAAAAAGTACAACACAAATCTGTACAGAAGCAGGTTGCTATGTTCTGCAGCTTTCACCAGGGAGATTTAGTGTCTAGAAAATGAGACAGCAGGGGTGCAGAAGATATGCTTCAAAGTAAAATTGTTTGCTCTAAGGAAACCTCAAGACCACAGGACCCCTATCATCATGTATGTGACACATGGTGTTCCTGCTCCTTCAGGAGCAGGGATTTCAGACACCTCATACATTCAGACAAAGAATGCTGTAGCTGGGGTGGTTGTGCAGTATATGCTTGACCCATTCAGATCAAACTGGGATGGCATTAGATCAGGATAGATTTACCGTACATGGCAGCAGGTGAAAAGGTGTATGTTCTGCCCTCCTGCAAGGCAGGCTTGAGCAAGCTGGGCTTCACTTGTCTGCAGGCTTAGCTTTCTATTCCTTCCTCAGGCAGGAATAGAAATCCCAGAGGGGGAGACCATTATCCTATTTACTGAGTCATGATGATTCACTTAGCATTCAGCTTCCATCAGATACAGCAGCTCCTGGAGTTTAAACTAAATCTGTTTCCATCCTGCTGTTATTTCAGTTTCTTACTGGCTTATCCAACTCCCCAGAAACTTCCACTTTCTGAGAGAAGAAAGTAGAAAGCAAGTCTGGCTGTTTATTTATTTATTGAAGATACATTTGGAGGAGCTTATTTTAAGTGTAAGTACAAGGAGCCTAGGCAGAGGACAAAGCATGCAGTATTGTTAAAATCTTCAAAAACTACTTGTCTTGTTTAGAAAACAGCTTTTATGGCATTGAATGAAATGTTCTGACCTACCGTGAAAACAACTTCAATGAAAGACATCTTGAAAAATGCTCTTTTTTGAAAATTCAGCTAAACTGTGGCATAGCCAGTTCCAAACAGGGTCTTCCTGCCAGGGGACCAAGCAGACAGCTGTATCCAAGAGTTAGCAAAGGGCAAAGGCACAGCTACCATGTGAGTGCCAGGGGCAGCAGAGATGCACAGCAGCTGCAGCCCTGACCAACTCTGTGGCAGTAACTTGGCAGTGGGAGAAGAGGGTGTGAAGATTGACACCAAAGTGACAGAGACAAGTTCTCCTTAAGACTGGCCTGGAACAAGAAATCATGCAAAAGGGAGGCTTCTTTTCTCCCCAAAGCCCAGTGCTACAGAAAAACCAGTGTTGTGCCCAGGATCAGATGGAGCTTGCAGCAGAACCATCACTCTTTCCCTCCACCCTGGAGATTGCCTTGTGCTCCATATATTCTCAGTGGGCATCTGGCTGCTGCTGTGCACCTCAGATGGACACAGGCATATCCAGAGCACATTACTTGCAAATGTTTAGGAGGATCTCTGCTTTCAGCTGCATGCCAAACCTTGCCCCTTTTGAAGGCAATGAAAATTCCCACAGATTTCAATGGCACTTTGATTTCAATCTCTAAATCCATCTCTTCCCCCATTCAAATTGGAGAGCATGGTTTTCCACTTGAAGACATACAATAAATCATAATTTCTACTCAGCAACAAAGACACAGCAGTTTAAAAGAAATAACATTCTATACAGCTGAGCTGTGTTCCAGTCATACTCCTTGAAACAGTGCTACTGTCCCACTTTGATAGACTCTTTCAGGTTCTCCTTGCATCTCCAAGGAAAGAGGTTTCACAGGAGCCATTTAAAAAGTATCAAACATTACAAGCCACAGGAACATGCTTTCTGAAAAATCCTCCACAGTGAGTAGCATTAATTCCAGAAGGAGCAAGTTAGCACAGATAACATATTTCCAAAATACATTTTTGACAGCTCCAGTAGCTTGATCTATTTTTCATGGCAAAACAACAGCTTTAAAAAGTGACTTTAACCTCTGCTCATACATCTTGTACTTCATGGCTCCCTAAAGGCTACAGATCCTGCAGGCTCCCAGACTTCAGAACTGGGATTTAAGGTACTTGAATCCTCACAAGGGAATGTCAGATTTGTGAATTCTTCAGGAGCAAGAAGCTATGCCAAAGCTTCTTGAGGCAGAGTTGGGACCAAGAAAGTCAGCAGCACCTTCAGCTCCCAGGTCTGCGTCAGTACTTTCAGGCACCGTGTCCAGCTCCAACCTGGTAAAGCACAGACAATGTGAAAACTCTCGTGAGGACTTCCAAGCACTCCTATGTGCTTGATGAGAAACCAAAGACACATACCTTCCATCTAAATGGACCTGGTAGTTTCTTGGGCTGCTTTATTTGTCCATTCCAAAGGGCCGTTTCCCACAAATGTTCAAGAAAGAAGCACCTGGCACGAATTAATTTTTTTTTTTAACTTGGGATGTATCAGGACAATTTCTTTTCTTCAGCCACCTTTAGTCCTGAACATCCATTTTTCCAATTTTATCACTATGTTTTGTTTATACTAATTCAGGAAATTTAGGGAGTGTAAAATCATTGGTTTTTGCTAGAATAGGAAAGATTTGGGCGTCTCTTCTTATGGTGATGTTTTCTGTGAAGAGCTACTGCCATGGCTAGTTAGTGGAAGAAGGAAGAAGTGGAATTATGTCCAGAAAAGGCTGAATTTATTATATGATCTTTGCTTCATTCTTTGCAAGGAAGGGGAATAGCAGCTAGACACCTATGCACTGTTTAACATCTCTTTTCTCCATCTGGCCTGTGTTCCTTCCTCTAATTACCTGAGGTGCTGGATGGTGTTCATCCAGGAGTGAACACAGCTAACACACTGAACAGTCTTGAAGAACCCTGGAGGCTGGGAAAGGTCCCACAGCAATGGCTATGATTCTTGGTCTTCCCACCAAGACATAGTAAATAAATGGAAAAATAGAAGCTCTTGTAAAATTACACATTAGTCACCTTAAATGTGACAGGAGAAAGGCCAAGTTCAGATCTATTGAAACTACTAGATGCTACTGACTTGAGTGTTGGACTAGCAAACCACCTTCCAAAGAGTCCAACCCAAAACTCAATCCTGCTTTGAGGCAGGATTAAAATTCAGAGTGTTTCTCCCATTTATCAAGCTCAGTCTCAAGGCAACAAGCTGGAACTGATTTCGAGAAGTGCAGAGTAGCACACCAGAGTGAGAGAGAAAGGAGATGAACTGTGCTCAGATGGAAGGGGAGGGCTCCTCTGGTCTGCAGTGTTAGATCTGCTTTAAGTACATGGGAGGAAAAAGTAATTTACAAAATAAGGGAGGTAATTATTCCTCTGCTCAGCACTGGAGGGTCACAATCAATAACGTTCACTCTTGGAGAAATAGCACTTAAAAAAAATGTGGGAAAAAGTCACAGTCCAAATTGGAGCAACATAAATGATGAAAGGTTCAGAAATATGATTTGTAAGAAAAGATGAAAGAGCTCGATTTGTTTAATGTCCAGAGGAAAAGAAGATGGGAACAGAACAACAGTCTCCAAACACAAAAAGGGATTTTATCAAGAGAGACAGCAATCAACAGATTATACACTATGTCCACATGGGAAAGAAAGGAATTTAGTTGAATTTCTCCTTACAAAACACCATTATTTCTGTAAAAATGAGGGACATCTGTCAGGGATTATACAGGTAAAGCTAATGGCATGTCAAAGCAGGGCAGCAGGCCTCTTGACATCTCTTTTGGAGATTGATTTCTTTTGATTACATTACTTTATGTGTCCTCAGTCATTTCTTTTACGTGCCCACATTATAACTGCTAATAACAAAAGCAGAGCTCCCTTCCCTTTGAAACCACTTTCCTCCACTGTATTATTGTGCATAATGACCATATCATTAAGTGTCAGCAGGACTAGAGGTTTTCTGTACTTTAGTTTCCAAGCATTGAAGCAGCAGACTTAGAGAGGATAAATGCAGCATAACTGTTGCTTCTGCTAATGAGAGAGAAGAAAAAGGTCATCATCAATACAGAAGGAAAATGCTCCACATGAAGTGAGGATAAAAGCAAATGTTAAAGGCAGAAATGTAGAAAACCAAAGTTCCTTAGCAACCCAGAGTGACAACCACTACAGAGACATAAAGTAGCTCACCAAGAGATATTTGTTTCACTGAAATTCACGGTACTGCCTATCCACACTTAACAGTTAGTTATTTTAACAACTTCACAGTAAATCACATTCACATTTTCTTGATTCCTCCATGAATTGGGGTATTTATGGACCTATGGCAAAACTATGTAACCTAATGAGGTTATGGTGAATATAACACAGAACAATCCTTCACCAATTCCTGCAGCTCAGAGAACCTTGCACAATTTTTGTACTTCCTCCACCCTCTCTCAGCAATGGATACCCTCTAAACACGAAATTATTTCCTCCCCACTGAAAATTTGTGAGTTTTTACCTTGAATAGAGGAAACCTCATGTGCTTGGGAACAAAGTAGGGAAACACCAAACCTATGCTGTTCTGAGCTGTGAAAGAACAGGCTTAGTGATGCTCTGCTACTGAAGCAAAAGGATGTTGTTGAGTCAAGAGTGGTTTGGACAAGGTTTTAAAAGGATCCCATTAAGGAGTTCTAAAGAGAGAAAGATGGATTGGAAGGAGGAAGGGAGCTACTAGGAAGATGGTGAGCCGAAGGAGAGCAGAGTAGGTCAGCAGGACTGAGTCCCACTCTGCCATGTATTCTGGTACCAAGTAGTGAGGGATTACTGATGGGTAGCAGAGTGTCTCAGTTTATCCCCTTACAAACATCCTATTTTCCTTGATAGAGTGAGGAGGTCAGGGTGGAAAAGAGAGCCGTCTTTGCCCCTCAATGACCTCACCAGGCACCTCATATTAAGAATAAATTACAGTGGATTTACTACGGAGCCTGCAAAAACAGGAGTCCAATTTCGTGCTGTCAACTGTGCCGTAGAGAAACGGGCATTGACCTTTAGTCCCATCCTACTGCCATCCCAAATCTGACCCAAATGATATAAACCAAGAGACACAATCATTTTTGACCTGAAGGCCAGGATACAGAGGCATCTGTCAGTGGTCAGAAATCCAGTGTCTTGCGATGCCTCTCTGTGAAGTGCTCCCAGTACAGCTCTGCATTGGCTGCTGACACTGATCCACTACCAGGAGCACTTCAGCACCCTTGACTGGGAAGGCTTCTCTGAGCACCAAAGAGAGCAGTATCATTTCTCAGTTGAGGGCTCTCCTGAGTGATTACAATGCAGAACAGTGGCTTGAAGTGCAGAGTGTGAGTGTGGCAGCTTACCAAATACCAGGACTTAAAAGTTGCGGAATTAAAAGTTGTTTTTTCACCTTGATGCTGAAATAGACAATGTGATTGTTTGGACCAAAATGCTGCATTTCATGTCTGTGTCACATGCCTCTTCTGCAAGGCAGGTAAGGATAGATGGGATTTGGGAAACCTAACAAGAACTGCTCTGAAACCTTAGATGTCAAATGTCCCATCTTACACTTGTTAAAGTCAACAATGGACTGTTCCAAATGTTGGCTCCTACCACTACAACTTTTTTTTTCTTTACCTCTTGCAATTTTTTTGTCACAGAAGAGTCAAAACCATCTTGTATGGGATGGATATGTGTGTGTGTGTGTGTGTGTGAACTTTTTATAAAGGGAAACTGTAAAAGACGGTGATTTTTCATTTTCTCATATTAAAGAAAAAAAGTCCCACCACAAAATTTTATTAAGTAAGAAGAGATGTTTGAGCACATCTAGTATTCCATTATCCTGACTCAAAACACTACTTGGGGTAAAGGACTAATTTTCACCAAAGTCAACCAGAAGGTAAAAAATCTCAGCAAAATACTGACCACCACACCATGCTTTCCCATGCAGGAAAACGGGAATTAGTTCCTGACTCCTGCCCCTTGCAAGGGATGCCATTATCAAATAGAGGTCTGGCCACGCCCCCTTCCCGGCTACTGTAAAATATTAACCCTGTCCTGGCTGAAACTAGGGCACAAGCAAACAAGTTGACCTTCAAGAAAAGCTGGTACAGTGGCCTTTGCTAAGGAATTGCAAAGCATCATAGAGTGCTAACCAATAACCTATCTTCAATCTCAGAGCGGATAAAGATCAGGCAAAGACAATTTCTGAGTGACCTAGGCACTTAGGATAGCAAAAACAAACAAAAAGCCCTTTTGCCTTGTGACAAAAATTATTTTGTTTGACAATCTATTTAACTCAATACTATTCCATATTTCAGCCCATGTGCTAGGTGAGTCACCACCATGTCTTACATATAATAAGCAAAAAGAGGTTGTTTACAAGAGCATCAAAGTATCTCCTTGTCTGAGCCAGGAGCAAGGAGTTTTTCCTTTCAAAAGCAGTAATATAATTCTTACACGTCAGAGTCTGCTTTCAGTGGGAAGAAATTTTTTAACTTCAGCAAATGAAAAGTAACTCATATAGTATATACCTTGATATACCTTGTCTATGTACCTAAAACCTCCTTGTGCCAGGGCAAAAGGAGTTTTCAAAATCACCATTAAGGTGATGCGTCTGTATAGCTCAGGTGGAGGGGACTGACTACAAATCAAAAAAGGGAGAAGGACAAGTCTGGGAAAAGGTCTTTCTGTCATGCTATTTAATAACTTGTAGGTCCATCAGCATAAGCCAAGGAACTCCTCCTGATGTGGAGCTTCCTGTTTACTGTGAAAATATCTTGTTAGGGTTTCACACGTCACTCATAGAACCAAGGAAATACTTTCCAAAGGAGCTAACAAACATATGAAAATGGTAAAGATCCTGCACTAATACATGAATCTGAAAGTGTCAGGGACAGATCTTGCATTTTACCCACTTCTTGTTGTGTGCTGCTGTCCAGTTATGAGATGACACTCTCTGCTACCTGATACCCAGTCTGGTATGTCTGGGGTTCTGCTGCTGGTCTTTCTTCCCCTCCACCAGCTATAGCAAACACCATGGGATACAAATGTCAGATACATGAGGGATTTCTGTTCTTTTTCAGAGAAGGGAATTAATGAATCTGATGAAAACACCTCTTAGAGAGCTAAAGTCTTTCCACTGTATTTTTAACTGATATTCAGAGAGTCACAAGTCTACAATGCCTGATAAACAAAATAATTGCAGCCACCTAAAACCAAAACTAACCTTTTAGCAATGCCACAGCACTAGCAGAAATTTAACTCCTCCTTTTTTAAGTTCATAATCAAAGCTCAGTTTTTTCACAAATCCAGGATGCTTTCCCCCAGAATGCCAGGAGAAAATCTAATTTATTAGTACTGTTGACATCCCAGCAGCACGTAACAGCATTTACATGGTAGGTACATAGGTATGCAGCTATGAGACAGACTGTTGCTTATAAAGATATAAAAAAAAATTATCTATTGTTTTTGTTAATACAGAAAGACGATGTGCCCACATTTCTGGCATTCACGTATGCATGCAGTCCATAGATCCAGTGAGTGTAGCTGACAAGGTGGTTTAAAAGTGCAAGCCCAGCAACTTGCCTCTGCTATGGAAGTGTGTTTGGCCACAGCCATTTGAATTCAGTAACTGGTAAAATTTGCAATTACAAGCACTGACACATAAAAAGTAATCTCTATCATCTTCTGCACTTTAAGTCAGTTACAAAAACTAGTGTCTTCAGTTACTGAGTCACAGTCTTTAAAACTTGACAGCAGCTTTAACCCCAGAACCAAAGTGAAGTACGAGTCAGATAGGCCTTATCAACTGCAGCTTTGAGAAAAATCAGCGCCCCTGGGACGTGAAAGCATGAGGGCCTTTTCTGATGAAAGCTCACATGGCATTTGCCGTAAGAACCCAATGTCTGCAGGTCTTTGGAGGTCTGTAATCAAAACCAGCCCTCAATGGGTGCCCCATGAGGTGCAGCAGTATTGCCTCCGTGCTGTAAGCATTCAGAAGGACTCTTGTCTGGCTCCAAGGGGTGTGAATCTGACTCACTACAGTGAGATCACTTTTTTTAAGCACATCTTCCATCCATCACTTAATATTGTTTGACTAAGTCTCCTGCCCCACCCTGTCTCTAGCAGCTTCTAGAAAATATATTTGGATTCACAGACAGAGATTCATAGCTCACTGACAGAATTATCCCCAAATATTTGAGTTCAGTTACATCAAAGGCTGCAAGTTTTCAGCTACCACTTTCCAAGATCAAAATTACATTACAGAACTGTATGGTATAGCTTAAGAAAGGGGTGTCTGTCTGACTTTGATAGCACTGGATCCTTATCAAAGCTATCTTTTCGAGCCAGCTTGATGTACTGGTGCTGACCATGTTTAATTGTATGGGCTGGCTGCTCTGCACTGCAGCACAAACATTCAGTGAGATGCAGCATTTTGGATACCATGGCTCCTTGCTCATTTCACAGTGTGAGCAAGGATCAGCACGGGGTCAGCACAAGTGTTGGAGGGTAGCTTAGGAGCCCAAAGACCCAGTCTGTATTCTGCAAGCAACTCCTGCTCACAAACACAGGAAGGAAGGGAATACAGGCTGTCCTCGAGGAAGATCTCTACAACCCCTGAAAAGAGCTAGGAAGAAAAATGTCATGTGAAATATCACCATCCCTGTCTGACATTTCAGGTGAGTCTCACAGGCAAACACAAAATAATACTGCTACCCAAAACATGATTTTTAAATCGAAGGTGCCAGTTACTGCAGCATTATCTGGGACCCACCTGTAGCTCTCAAAAGACTGTTTGCACCAGCTCCTTGACATTATCAATTTGTGTTATTTGCTGCCTCCCAAAATGCCAGCTGCCTAACCTTTCCAGGCTGCTCTTACACACAGTCTGATTTTCCAAAGCTCATTAAATACAGTGAAGACCCACAGACTCGTGTAAATCTTGCAGTCAAGCCAAACCGCAAAGGGTTCAAATGTCTTGGTGTTCCATCCCAGACTTGGGGCATTTCTGGATGCAGAGTTCTGCCCTCATTGTTGAGCTGTGAGAAAAGGAGGGATTTTTTTCTTTTTAATGGTACACACAGTGCTACTTACACCTAGCCAATTTTCTTTACAAACATTCTGCAATCATAAATACCCTCTGGGCTACACAGGGAAACAATCCTCTGCAAAAGTCAGTTCAAGGCTCATGATTTGGGTTTCCTGATTTTCTCAGAGCTGTGCCTATTGTTTAGATTAATCCCCAGTACAGAATATCTGACACAGTGGGCACTCTGTGACTGTCTAGGAAATTGCAAGACTACTGCTACATCATCAGACAGGTTGATATTAACAGTAGATGCTAAATATTATATTCCAGATACTATGCATTATTAACTTTCTGAAGGAAAAAGACCACCATTAAAGTGAATTATTCCAGTCCAACATCATGTTTGGTTTGGGTTTTTTTTAAAGGAAAAGTAAGTAAACCAGGGTTTGGTGTTGTACCTTTAGAACTGACTAAAAACAAAGAAAATCCCAACCAAAACCCCCCTTCCAACCTGTGAGTTTAATTACAAAAAAGTTCTCTGTATTGTAATGAGTATTATCCCATTGCTAGGTTGTCACACATAGGATGATGAATGTTTCAGAATAAAAATCTTGGGGGGAAAAAGTGCTCTTCCTTCCAACATTGGGAAATGTTTTCTTAAAGAGGCAAGTTATAAATTATTAAGTTTCCTGTAACATAACTAATGAAGTGTAGGTCAAAAGTTACCTCACTTGTCAGTTGTGCATCAAATAGACAAGCTGCCAGAGAGACTTCAAAAATTCTTTCTTTCATTCCTTTCCACAACCTTATATTTCTTATCAAAACATTTAAGAAGAGATGATGAGGATTCAAGGTATTAAGTTTTGTACCTGAACTCCTCTCATGACCTGCATCAATGGAACTGGGTCACTAATAAATTGTTTTTCAATGGATGTGAGCCCCACACAGTGCTTTCAAGTGGACTTTACAGATAAGGCAGCAACATTATTTTGATCTTTTCCTTCATTAGGGCCATCAGAATATAGCAAACAGCCTAAACCTAGCTTTGATTCCTCTAATGAGCAGAGAAAGGTGTTTGAGTGCTAGTCAGAAGTTATTTTGTGCAGTCAGAGAAAAGGCAGGTCACTGGAAGACATGGGATTAGGATGCTCACTTGAACGGGGGGATACAGCAGAAGCATCTCATCCTAATCAGCGTGGTGGTTTTGGACATAACCCTTCCTGCAAACCTCCCAGGAGAAGCTAGAGGTTTGGCTGAGCACTTTTTGTTTTCATTTTCTCTGGGGACACCAGTGAGGTAATCTGGTGGGTGGCAGTGGGGTGGTTTTAAAATCCCATCTGAGGTCCTCAGAGATTGTGCTCCTGCTGAAACTGCAGATAACCACAGCATAGGTGGCTCTATGAGTGCTCAGCAGCAGCAGATTAGGTGGAAGCTGGGAAGCTCGTTGATGGATAGCAAATCCCAAACGAGACAGCTGAGCATCCAAGGCATTTAAGTACCTCAGGGGAGCTGAGACTGACCCAGGTGATTTTGCCAGATGGAATTTCACATTATCAGCCAGCACAGGAAAGCAAAGCAGTCAGTAACCTCTAGCAGCAGAGGACAGGCAGAGACATGCAGCATGGTCAACATGTGGAGCAAGGCACAGATATAGGTAGCTCCAGAGGAGGGCATCTCTCCACAGCCTCAGAGCTGCTCACTCTTTGACTGTCTGAAACTGAAGTGATTAGAGAAGGGCCATTGTCACCAGCAGAGCTGGGTGTGGTGAATGGGGCTGCTGTCATCAACTGAGAAGACAAGTTTATTTTACAGACATCTTCAGGCCAAACCTAAACAGCTCTTCTAGCCCACAGCTCTGTGGAAGAGATGAGAGTCAGTGCCCACACTGAGCTGAGAGGCCCTACAATCAGCGGAGGAGCACTGTGGTTTTCTCCACCATTCCCTACCCTCTCAGAGGAAACAGGCTGTATCTTACTGAGAGCTCAGCAGTGAATAAGGTCCATTAGAAAGTTATTTTTCCATTATGGCTGTCCCCATGTAACTTAGATAAGTTTTACCAAGTTGATCCTGAAGGAGTTTTTTCCATAATGAAGGGTTATTCCCCATGAAAGAGCAGACTTAAACCTGTTCCCCCTAACTCGTATTTGCATTATCACTTTGACACTTAGAAACATCATTAAAATAACTCAGCATTAGGATTTCATAGATGCCATGGGGACAGTTCAGCATCTTCCAGTAAACTGGGATAACTGAAAACACACACTCATCAACCTTTTAAGCAGTAAAAAAAGTTTTAAAGCCTACAAACCACCACCCCAACCAACACCAACCCCCTAGTTCCTTTCTCTGCCCCCTTCAGGATTCAATTCTGTTGAAGTGAATTGTAGGGGATTAAAAAAAAAGCAAGAAAAAGAAAAAGAAAGAAACACCAAAACCTCAAGCCTTGCTCTCCATCTTGACACCAAGAGTAAGGCTTACTTTAGGCATTGTGCAGCTGTGTCTAGCTTTTTCAGCTTCACAGCTTATACCTGCCGTTTCCCAATACTTACCCTACAGTAAAACCATGAGGGGTCAGTATGGTCCAAGTCACCTCATAGAGCTTAGATCCACAGAAGACTTTAACCTAAACAATTTCAGCGAAGACAAAGCAATAAAAAAAAATATCTTGAATAACTTTTAAATTGTTCATACTCTGGGATTTCATCCAGGCTAGCTGCCTGCGTCTGAGCCCAAAAGCTTATGCTCCCTGCAGAACATACCCTTCCTGTGTGGAGGTGTTTCAGAGCCTTCCAGTTGCTAGTATGGTGGCCCAGGGGAGAAATTTGGCATTCTTGCAAGCTACAGCTGTTCAAAGATTTTAAGGAATGGATATTCTTAACTAAAGAGCTAATCAGGTGCAAAAATGCTTGCAGGAGGATGTGGCCGAAGATGCAAGGGGTCCCTTCAGAGAGCCTGAACCAAGCTGTTAGATTTATAAATGCAGCAGTGAGCTCAAAGCCCTGCAGCAAAGCAAGTGTGCTGGCATCTCCAGAGCTGGAGCGGGGAGGGAGTGCTGGGGCACAGAGCAGTCTCTGGCCCGTCCCTGCTCTTGCACAGGAAATGAGAGCCAGATTTGCCTCCACCTCCCTGGCCAACAGCCTTACTCCTGTGCATGGTATCCCTCTCTTTCCAGGACGAAGACCTTTGCTAGAGGCAAGGAAATGCTGCAAGGATTCCAGCCTGATCACAGATCCACAGCCAATAAGTAACCTGTTTCTTCTTCCAGTTTCTTTCAATCTGTAGAACTGCTGCTTTATTTTTATTTTACTTCAGGGTACATGGTAGTGCAGCCAAGGACACTGCCAAGATAGCAAAAGCAAACCTGTTTTATATTTCTTGAGCCTGATCAGCACAGCACAGATGGCTGGGTAAGAATTATTATACCAGCTAAAAGGGGCTGGGCAGTGTAAACACACACATTTTGTACTGTAGAGGAAAGAGAAATCAGCAAATGTAGTTTATGAGAAACATCCGCAGGAACCTGGTAAGAATTTATTAATTAAGTCAATGCAGGTGGGGTTTTGTTGTGTTCCTCTCCACCCCTTCAAGTCTTGGAGATGTTGCAGTTTTATTACCAGATGTCTTAATAAATTTTAATAATATCCATAATTAGTAAGCCAGATTCATGGAGCTATGTTTCATGAAATATCTTAATACATAATTATACAATACAATACAAAAAATAACCCTACACACACCCCCAACACTTTGTGGCATTTACACTGACAGCAAGAAGAATCCATTCAGACTAAAATTCAGCAACAACAGTTGAGATAACAGCTACATCAGGAACCACAGGGAAAAGAAAAAAAGATTTCCTGCCTGCTAGTAAAAACTTCCATGGCATCATTAGAGGTAATTAAGATATGGATCATGACAGAAAATATTAGCATTTGAACATACTTACTATTTCTCTTTTGAAACAGAACTTCTAGGAATGCAGATGCACCTCAACCACTACTCTTTCTGAAGAAAAATACACGCAGACAGTTCCAAAACAAAAGCCACATGGCAAATCACAGGGCTTAGAAGCATCACTTCTTTAGGATACTCTGGAAGTATTAAGGTTCAAATATTCTTCCCTATCCCCTTATGGTTTTTATAAGTGAGAATAAAAAGTTGATTATTATTAGATCATGAATGTTCTTAAATAAGGCTCACCAGGGGAAGATTTTTCTGCCAGAAGAGCAAAACAGGGTACTCAGTGCAACAATAGCTTGAAATTAGAGTATGCATGTTCCTGACTTGAACACAGGTATGTTGCATGACCTGAAGTAATGTGTTCCTTGCCTCATTTTTACAGAATCACAGAAAAATACGTGCTAATCCTATGGATATCTTGCAGTTCAGCCTCCTACTCAGAGCAAGTCTAGTTTCAATTGCTCAAGGTGCAGTACAAAAGGACAAGAAGCAATTGTCACAAATTGCAGAAGTGAAAACCTCAAGGTAACCACTTCTGTTGTGATGAACTCCTTGAGCACAGGAACAAGTGCTCAGAGGGCTCTCAGGAATTCTCACTGGGAAGCTTCAAAACTCAACTACACCAAGGCCTGCACAACCTGGTCTAACTTTGAAACTAGCCTTGCTTTATTCAAGGGGCCCTTTACCAACAGACAGCAAGCACTGTGTTCAGAATCTCCCCTTAGTTTCATTTGCAATAAGCCCAGCTAAAGACAAGACTTGCTTAAAGATAATGAAATGGCAGTGCTTCATATGGGGCTGAAACAGATTTCCATCACTTGTGTAATTAGCCATACCCTGGAGTTTGTGCAAAACACAGATATTTAAGCACAGTTTCTATGACTACCTTCATTCTGCTCATTATCTCTGAAGGATTAGCCCAGGGATTCTCTTGAAAAGGTGTTAAGAACAGGAAATCATGATGGCTTACTATTACTTGGGATATGATGGGCATTAGGAGTGCAGTGAATCATTTTTTTAAAGAACATTACTTTCAAGACCCCCTCTATCTTGGTCAAGGATATTTTGTGCTTTTGGCTCATGACTAGTCATTTACAAATCTGCAGAAAGCTTTCCAGACAGAAACAAAGGAGCACAGTTCGGAGCTGCAGCCTAAAGATGGTTGAAATGTCCTCTCCTCCTCCAGCACAGAGGGAAAAGGTCAGCAAGCTAAAGACTTCGTGTCCAAGACTCTACTTACAAAGAGCTTTAATTCCAGTAAGGTTGGGGAAGAGGATGAACGGGACAGAGGAGATTTCCTTTAAGAATTAGAGGAGCCCAAAGAAATGAATTTATCTCTAGGAATTTTGCTTTTATGTCTACATCTGTGACAAGTAGGAGCTGGATCCAAAGCTCCAAGAGGATCATTCTCCATAGAAGTGATTGAAAAGGAGCTTCCTACTCCCTGAGGAAACCCATGAACTTCAAAGTGTGTTTTCACTCCAAAAAGAGACTAAAAAGAAAATATCTTGGAAACTTTCACAAGAAGAAATAATTTTCCTCCTATGTTATCAAAAAGGCTTCTTGAGCACTTATGTATTTTAGGTTCTGATACAAAATTTTAGAAATCAGAACATTGTCCAAACATCTGGAGAAATTAAGTGAATTTACATAAGAAGCCACTTAGTGCTGGTTTTTTCCCCTGTTTTGCAGCCACAGCACCAGACAGACCTTGAAAGAAAAGGTGAGCACTGAGCTGAACCTGAATTCTGGGTCAAACCCTGGGCAAGTCTTTATTCTCTGCACAGCTGGATTTGAAGGTCTCAGAAGTTCTGCTGTCTTGCATCAAGGAAAAAATCATGGCAAATGGATGATAAGCAACAAGAGCAAAATAATTCAGGACACATTTTCAGGCTTACGAACACAAAAGGAAAGAATGACACCTTTTTAGATGCCACTCACTGTGTGCTCAAGTCTTAGGTGATTTTTGCTACCAGCTCTGTACAACTGATGCTAGAAAGTCTGTAGGCTTTAAATGGCTCCCTGAAGTCTGAAAGGGAAACTAATGGTGTTTCAAAGGATTAATGAGAAACCTGGGATTCCTTCTCTCCTGTTACATGAGTAGAAATTCACAGGAAGCTAACTGCCATTAAACTAGCTGCAGCCATTCTATAGCTCATTTTAAAAAAAGCCACAACAAAACCCACCAACCAAAAAAGCAATACACAGCAAATTCCAGAATGCTGGTTCTTGAAAATTCTAAGAGCAGTTATACATTTTTGGGAGTTTAGAAGTGCTGTAGGCACTTCAAAGGAGTTTGAAATGTTCAGTTATACTTTACATGATTGGGCATTAAATACAGCTCTGTAGCAGCTGCATTGGTATAATCACAGTGGTACAGTACTACAACAGCCTTCAGAGCCTGTCAGAACACAGCCCTGTTGTGCTTGAGACTGAGCACACTTGGTTCCTGGGGAAAAAAATGTTCCCACTTGCTCTGTGTATGTCAAGGCAGAAATGAATTTTTAGAAAAAGTCTCTTTCTTCTAGGTTGTTACCATACAAACAACAATAGAGTTTTGTTATGTAAGGGAGCTCCCACTCTTCCAACGTTGATAGAAATGGAAGGCACCCAGCCTCCCAGTGCAACAAAGCAATACGCAAAACAAAGACCTCATCTCAAAGCTCCAATAACTTCCAGGAGTAGATTTAATTAAAGTTCAGCCATCTCTTAAATGTCCCTGTGCCCAGATACAAAATTGATTCTTGCAGGAATTGGCTCTGGAGGCCCAGACATGGCCCCCTCTGCTGCAAGCCCCAGCAGTCTTTTCAGCAGCCATGGGCAGGAGAACAGCAGTGCAACAGCTGTAGCTGAGAGAACCAATAATCCATGGCAGACTACCTGAGATCACACACTTCTAGCTTAAAATTCAGTCCTACACCCCTTGGCTTTTATGCAGAAAGTTGTCTTCCTGCTTGCTTCCTGACAGCACTTACTGCCATGCTCCTGTTGACATGGTGGTGGTTAGGTCATAGGTTGGACTCAACAATTTCAGAGCTCTTTTCCAGCCTGATTCTGTGATTCCTGGTATTATTTCCTTTTTAAAAAAAATTTTTAATGTACCTTTAAGAGGCTTAGATCACTATAGTCCCCCCACAGCATGGGTAATGAAACATATTAATCTGTCAAGCAATTTAAGACAAGTGATGAATGGCTGATGAACCCAATATTTGTGTCACTGTTAAACAGATTTGGAGAGGCACTGTGGTGGCAGGCTGCATCTCTAAAAGGATAAACTTCAGCTTGCTAATTGTCACAGAGTACAAATTGGCTGCTGGTGTGTGCCTGGAGGTCCTGGGTGATAGACTGAATAAAGCAAATTTCTGTGTAATTGCCCAAAGAGATTTGAACTGAAATCTTTAATCACTGTTTTAATGACAGAACAAGAATTCTGCTTTCTGTCATTATTGGGTCACCAGTTCTGTGCTGGCTTTTGCCTACAAGGATGGGAGGTGGCTCTTGGTTTGAGTTCTGTGGTGCAATACCTAGGCCATGCTTATGGCTTAGGTGCTTATTTATGCCTAAATGGACCCTGCCACTAGGAAAGGTGGAGAAGTTGTAAACACAACAAAAACACAGAGAGAAGAAGGAAATTCCACATTGTTTTTGTGATCTTCTAGAAAATCCTCCTGTCCAGTGAAACTGGAGGGAGGGAAGCTCCTGCTTCTGGGGAGCAAGAGACAGATGCAGTCTCAGTCAAATCCAGAAGCAAGAATGTCCTTTTGGTGGCTGAGTGGATGGGTGATTGCAGCTACAGCCAACATAGCACTTGCAGTCAAATCCCCTCAGTACTTTGCCCAAACGCACCACGTCTGCACATGCAGCAGAAGGATGGGCATTCCAGCTGTCTGTTATAGGGTTTCTTCTGGCTGCTGTGGAAAGGAATATTTTGGAAAAAGAAAACTTCTTCACAAGAGCAAAGTCTCCATTTGCCTTTCCAAATCCTTTCCTTTCCATAAAGCTGTGCCTCGAAAGAACAGTAAGCAGTATCTAACCTGACCAACGTTACAAGGCTTTATGTCCTAGCAGAACTGTATGGTTCAGTCCACATTAGATAAACAAAACTTGTGGATTTATATGCACACCAGAAAATAGCCATCTAATTCCCTACCTTCCTTTCTTCCCCCTCACTAACATATTTTTTTGTGAATACCAGGGGGTTTGTATTCTCCTTCAATGAAGTGTGGCTGTCTTAAGCAGCTTATAATCCAAGTTGCTAACACCATTCATGATATTCCCTTGGGTCTCCAGGGCTTAAAGCACAACACTACCTGAAAATGCATATCTCTCCTCACACTCCTGCTCCCTCATTTACACTGACTATGCAGGCTGTGCAACGCCCATGTATTTGTTTTCCAGTACCAATGCTATCACACTGAGAAGGTACTGCAAAATACTTCTTTTTAAGGAACATTTTGCTTTACATCAGGCTGGCCTTGGTGAAAGGTCCATCTTCACCTTGGGTGAAAAGGTAACTTGCTCCCCCACACTGACATCCAGTAATAACTCTTACAAACACAACCTCCACACATGGACCATCCAAAATAGCCATTTTTTCCTCATAAACAGAGAGCCCCCTCTCAAGGCATTGTTAGTAGCATAAGAATCTTTATTCTGTATCACAGTACTCTAGGCAACGATATTATGATGACAAAAAAAGACCCTTTTAACCACTATTTTGAACCATATTTTCTATATATATTGTGAAAAAAAAAGTCTTGTACATTTTTCTGTCTTTCAGGAAGACAGATTGTGGCAAACTGGAGTCCCTTTGTACAATGCATTATTGAAAGTTCATGGATTAGCTCATACTGATTAGCTCAGTATTAATAACTGCAATTATTATGTTTATATAGTGTATGGGCATCTCCTGACATCTCTGGGATGACAAGAAAATAGACTTAGTCCTCTAATGTAAGTTTATGGGTAAAAACAAGTATAAACAAGTTTTAAAAAACATTCACTGGTAAGGGTAAATTAATCAGAGAGAAAGAAACAAAGGACTGAGTTTTTATATCCATTTCTTCTTAGTATGAAAGACAAGTTAGAGTTCAGGAAATATTCCTTTTTAGACTGGTTTACCTTTTGGATGGGCTTCCCTGCCACTCCTTACAGGCCCAGCAGGGAAAGGTGGTGCTGAGCAGAAAGCCCCCCGTGTTGCTAGGGATTTGTTGCCCTCTCCAGAGGGAGAAAATAGCAGAGGGACTAAACTCAAGACTGCAAGTGCACTTAATGAGGCTGACAACAAGCTGAAGTGTTTGGGTGGCTAGTTGGAGATCCTCAGAGGAAAAGTAACTTTAGGCATTCAGTGAGGTGACTGAAGATTAGACGTCTTCCTACAGTTGGTGTTACTCCAATCCTGTTTCAACAGCTTTATTTCCAGACACATGCACACTTCTGTACACCATCCCCCCACGAATATTATCAGTGTTTCCACGGAAAAGAAAAATTAGGAAGGGAACAGGGGTTTAAAAAATTATTTTTTTTAAAGTTCTCCTATCCTAGACAAAAAGATTGACTGTCATCACTTGATTTCTCTGCTTTTTAAAAATTTGCATTTCAAAGAATAAGCCAAAGAGAAAGAAGAGATTCCACAGTAGCATCAGCTTAATTAAAACAATTGTTGAATATTCATTTTCCCTCTCATCTCCATGGAAAGACTGGTACTGTTGTAGCAGTTGCATGATGTGCATACTGAAGACAGGAGTTCTACTGAGCTCTAATTTCAAGTGAAAGAATATTGATGCATTTTTATGCTTGTTAGTGTAATTATAATTCAATATTTTCATTGCAACAATGCCTAAGCAATCCCACTGAGACTCATTCTCCTGTGCAATGTACAAACACGTTGACGTGCGCCCCAGAAGGGTTGGATGGTTGCCAGTCCCACCTTGCAGGCACATCCACGATTTAAAGGCTAAGTCTATAACAATGTTTTTGACAAGACTTGTACATTTGCCGCTAGCACAAGCTCCTGAGCTAGGAAAGGTGAAATGAACAGGAACAGCTTTATCATGTTTTTTTATTACGCTCACACACAATGCAAACTCTGCAGCTACCAGCTGAAGTGGATATTGGTCAATATGGAGCACACATTGATCCCGGCACATTCCCAAAGCCCACTCAAGAGGATACAAGCACTATCATTTTGGCTAAGCACACCATCTACCCCTATGCTCCTAAGTAAGTTAGATAGCTCTCAGTCAAAACAGGATTTTCCATTCATTGCAGTGCTGTGCCAGAAGACCTTTTAGAACTTCAAGTGATTCAAAATCTGTGGCCACTGTGTGTATTTACACAGACTGACACACAGCTTTGTGTGCATGCATAAATGCATGCCTCTGTGTGCACACAGACAAACACACACACACACCCTTGATACCTTCCTATACCCAGAGAATTGAATTTATGCTTTGACAGCTTAAAACAAACTGTAGAAAAACAGTCACAAAAATCATCAGACAGGGAATAGTGACAGAGTTACCCAAATACCCTCATACCTTCTCCTGGGATGGACCAAAATTTCTACATCTCAGTAAATCCCACCAGCTTCGGTAAAGCATAGGAAATCCAGAGACCTCTGAACATCCACTCCCAAGGACTTATAGGGTAGTAGAGACAAGTGCCTCAAGATACAGGACAGCAAGATTGGAACAGCTACCTTGACTCTCAAGTAACACAATCATCAGCTGTGTCAACTCTTCACACCACTACCAGACCTGCAAGTCATTAAGCCCCAGGTTGTTTCAATTAGACTAATTAACTACTACTTCGCAGCACCTTCCTCTTAGCTGGACCCTACTGATATCGGATAACTTCACACTGACTAGAGAGAAATTTTGTGCTGTGAAGAAACCTTCTAGAAAACATTTATATTTACACAGAATAGCAATAGTAAAATAAACAAACAAAAAAATCACCTCTCTGGCAGCTGAAGAACTGCACAGCATTATATGGGCGTGCTCTTGTACCATTTGGCTCAGCTAGAATCACAGGAGAAAAACACCAGGCTGTTTCAGGGACCACAAATTTCCTCTGCATTTAATGCTTATATTAGTTCCTGCCATATTCAGCAAGACCTTTCATGCTTCAGCTAGTGATGAAATCTGAGCCTTGGAACACTCACCTTTATTAGCTGAGATGGGCTGTGAGCAGTGGTAACAGTGGTTTTGCAAGCCACGAGCTGTTTCTGGTGTAAAGAGGGCCAAATTGTTCTCCATCAGCCCAGACCTGAGCCCGCCCTGGCTCTGCGGCAGGTTTGGGGATGTAGGAGTTTGGGTGGGTTTGCAAGGGGTGAAATGGGGGCAGGCATCCAGACATCTGAGCCCCAAAATCTCTTCTCCCTTCTCTACCAACTGTCACAGGCAAGTTAGGGGCAGCTGGGAGCAGCTCAGCTCCCCACTTGGCACTTGGAATGACAACCTCCCTGTCAGTCCCATTTCCAATTTCCCCATCCACTGGTCTATCAATGGCAAGCTCAGCACACTGGTCAGTGTTGGCAGTGAGGCCACCATCTGCCTTCTCTGAGACCAGCACAGGCTCCTGCAGGCTTGATGTGGCATAAACCTATGAGTCCAGAAGTTTGTTTTATCCAGACTTAAAAAAAGGAGTGAAGTCAGTCTCTCCTCCTCAAGCTTGACTGCAGCATTTCTAACAATACCTCTCACCTCTGCCTGAGTTCTTAAAATCACTTTCCTTAAAATAAAGAGGCACCTTTAATACTCTTCTGATTCTTCATGTTAAAATAATACTAGCAAGTGGTTTAGAAAACAAATTAGTTTAGAAAATAAAATGCACCCTGGTTTACTTGTTTGGGTTTTTTTTTCTATAGGAAAACACCCACAGCTTTCATCATGCACTATGGAAGTCAGTGAAATATCTGCTGCTTCTTAGAATCCTTTCTAAGCTCAGAGTTTTACTTTGAGCAAGAAAAATTCTAATTTTCCTTCTTGGCCTCATTTAAATTAGCTTTGGGTGGCAGAAGGCACACTTTATATCATTAGACATGAGATACTCATTTTAACAAAATAAAACCATCAATACATTAGTCACCGTATCTGCATTAGCTGGTCAGCCTGTTGCATTTAGTAACACTCACTTTCTCCCTGTGGAGCTCCCTGTGGGCTTGGCAAGAACTGTTCTTAGTTTGTTTGGTGCCAGGTCTTTTATCAAGGGAACAGAAGAGAGGTCTATTGAAGACAGCTAGACTAACTTGTTTTGGGAATCTTCACCTTTAAACCTGTTAGCAGTAAGTGGTGATTCTTTAAAGCTGTTGGGTAGTCAGTAAAAAAGCACCACATCTGAAATCATTCTATAGGAAAAGGACAACAGCTTAGACAATAGCAATAAACACACTGTAGACTCACTGCAAAGATATTCCAAATCTCATGTTCATTTAAATAGCATGTTTCCCATCATGCTGACAGCCACAGTGATAAAGGGAAGCAGAAGAAGGTGCTACAGGACTCTATAATGCTCCTGTCAGCCATGGAGTTTAATTTGGTCTCTTTATTTATTTGCACCTGAAGGAAATTCAATTCTGTAATTTTCTCCCTTGCTCTGAGATGAATGAACTGTATTTTGCCCAGAGATGACAATCAAATGTTGATCACAGTGACAGGTGCCAGCCTTACTAGTCTGTGTACAAATTAATTCCACAAAGATCTAACGATTTGCTGTTGTGAAAATGCACCACTAATATTTAGATTCCAGGCATCTCCAGACACAGGCTTTTGAAGCAGTCATGAATGCTATTGTGAAGCAGCCAGTAGGAATACCAGCTTCATCTGAACAAAGGTTCTCGTCAAAAACAAACTTAATAAAACCCCTACAGTACTGATTTTGTTCATTTGACAAGCAAACAGCATTTCTCAGGTAATGAGTGTTCCTCCTTCATTGTCACTTTTTTCCTCCTGTCATACCTGTGGTGACAGCCCATCTTTCCACATCTCATGACAGCTGCCTGCTGCCCTCCAAAGGTCCACATTAAGGACACTCCAGCCCTGCACTGCCCACTGAATGGCCACAGCTGGAGTTTCACAGTACTTCCAGATCACTGTCCCTCTGCACCAGATTTAGATGCAGGAGAACACAGCTGTGCAACTGCTGCATGGCATGGGCAGTCCCCACTGTGGCTCCTACAGCCCGGTGCTGGAAGCAGAGGAGGCTAGTTCATCTTTCAGTGGCTGGTTTTGTGGCCACACAGCTTGACAAATACCAAAAAGCTGTGCTACTGCTGTTACCCAGCTGCATTTGGCTCTGCATCTTCTAGCCTCTGTAGCATTGCAGCTCTTTATTTTGAAAATGCATGGTGGAGGTGGATGGTAGAGTGGCCTGAACTTCCTGATGGTCATGGAAAGTGAGGAAGGCCTGCTTTGTTATAATCAGAGTGTGAAATTATGGAAAACCTAGTGATGGTGTGAAGTACTAAGGCCTGAACAACAGGCCCTGACTGAGGCCTGAAAAACAGGCCCTGAGCAAAAGCTGACCTCTAGGTGAACCTTCCAACCAAATTATATATATCTATTCACTCATTAACGAAGTACTGTTATACGTGTTCATTTATTGGCAAAACATGTATTTACCATTTCGTATCTAGAAACCAGATAAGGCCGGTCGTTAGGAGAGTATGGAATCAAAGACAACTCCCTTGATTCCTCCTTGAGCCCTGGCCAGGCTTTGCAAGAATGTCAAAAGGGAATGAAATTAGAAATTATGTCAGCTTGTCTGTTTTACAGTATAAAAGCTGGGCTACTGTCACAGCAAAGGTGGGGAGCCTTGTGTCCTGCAAGGTGGATGCACCATAGGGGTTCCCATTTACTGGGTGTGGTTCTCCAGTCCTTCGCTGTGACGGCTTCCCCCCACAGCTGATGTGCGGACTTGGACGATGGTAAAGTATCAGGGTAACTGCTGATGTGCCTTTCTTAATCGTTGTAGGCATTCTTTTGTAGCAATGATTAGGGGCATTACTTAGCTTATCCTTTTGTGATTCTTTGCAGTTTTATGTTATAGTAAATTATACTATTCTTTAGGTTGGTATCTGGGTCTGTGTCTCTGACCCTACCTCACTGGCTACAACACCTACCCACTGGCAAAATATGGTATCAGACTTCAGGTCTTAAATTATTAGAGAGGGATAAATGTTTATATAACTTAAAATTCCCAGAATATCATGGAGACCAAAAGAACAGCTGGGCTCAGAAAAGAGACTGGCAAGTTTCTGATCGAGAAAAAACCACTAACCTTTTCCCTTAGTTTGCTCTCCTTGAGAAATGTTTTGTCTTTTATCAGGGACAGGGAGAACCAGACTGTTCTGCAAATCCCCAGCAAGTGTTCCATCAAACCTTCACCTTTGCTGCAGCTAATTATCTCACTCCAGCAGAGGTTCTTATCAGCGACTGTACATTTCTCTGCAAACAGGGAAAACAACACACTTCTATTCCTCTGTGTGTCTCTGACAGCTCCAGCTCACTGTATCTCACCGTATTCACAGGGAATATCAGTAATGATGGAAGTGGGTAGAAAAATGTCCTCAGAGAAATAAAAATCTGAAGTGTTACATCAGCATAACCATGTAAGAGTTACACAATAAATATTTTTCACTTTCTGATTGTGCATTTTAATTTCTCAGATTAAGACTGTGCTGTGATGCCATGTAAAACTATTACACCATGCTCAGGAAAAGAGACTACAGGGCTTCAACATTTCAACAAAGTAGTCCCTGAGGAATGCCTGAAAGAAATTACTTCCTTAAAATGATTTTCTTTTTCCAGCACATCTTCAATAATCTTAGCACTCAAACATTTCCCTTCCAAAAAATATTGTTACAGATTAATTTTTAATTAGCTTTCCAAAAGACTTCTCTATTACAACACATAAAGTGCTGTAACTTACAAAGAAGCCTTGTAGACAAGCTGCATTTCTTTTTATGGGCTTCAACTTATGCAGTTAATTAAATGCTGCCGAACTCATTCTCCTCATTGTACAGCTCTGTAACCTATTAAAACATTTTCCTCTGGTGCACACACACTGCACTCATAACTATTCTGCACACCACCGACTTTTAACTAAACAATGAAATAATTATTTTTACACTCATCAGTGAACCACTTAAAAAATCCAGTGAGTCTTGGGACTGGGAAGGTGAACAGCATCTGCACAGTGTGAGCGTGAAAAGGTCACACCTGATTTCCCACCTCGCTTCCCACAGCGGTAGGGACAGCCCGAAGTGACCCGAAGGGCAGGGGGCTGCAAGGGAGTGTTGGTTCCGGGGGTGTTCTGGGTGGGGTGCTGCGAGTCCAAAACCGACTTCCGGCTGAAAGTCGTTCAGCAGCTACTGCACACACACACACNAGGGACACGCTGGACCTGCTCCCGCCGGTAGCAGCGACTGCTCCCAGCCGAGCTGCAGGAGGAGCGGGGCGCACCGGGAGCACGGAGTGACTCATCCCTGCTACAGGCACATCCCTGCCAGCTTAGCGAGCCAGGAGAACCACGGCTCCTGCAGACCCACGGCTCGGAAATACTCTCTTCCAAAAGAAAAGGAATTGCTGCAAGTCCAGTAACAGAAAAGCTCTTTCAATGTTTCACTGCTATGTATTTGTGACTAAGTTAAGTCGGATGTGTCAGATTCCTTAGCCGCCTATCAGAGATTCACAGTGAGACCAGATGGCTAAAGGGATGGGCTTTTTTATGGGGAAGGTTGTCAAGCTCTTGGCTCCTTCAGCAGAGAATGAAAACACTCAATGAGAAGCACGTGTGATAAAGGAAACTGAAAAACAGTTACCACAGAGCAAAGAACTTCAGAATATACCTCACAAAGCCAGTTGCTTGGAATTGGGAAATAAAAATGTGTGGAAGACATGGGAGAATGACTTTCTCCAGCATTTAGAAAATAATGGAAGGAAATTAATAACTTTTCACATTTTGGAACCACGTGCAGTGAGGACCATCCAGCAAATGCTGTAATGCTGTACAGCAGGAGGCAGCACAGGTGGCAGGGCTGTGAGGGGACCCTGTCTGCAAGAGCTGAAACATCCCAATTAACCCTTTCACAAGAAACAAATTACATCCAGAAAAGCCCGTGTTCTAAGAAAAATATAATTGAGAGGCAAAACCAGAAAAAAAATGAGAATGGATATGAAGGATCCAATTTCTTTTATGGGAATGATTTGATTTTGAATTGAGAAAACAAAACACAGCTAAAAGAAGAGTCTGTAAAATCTGGGAATAAAGAGCTAGGATCAGATCTATTTACTTTTTTAAGGGTGTTTGGCTCTGGATTTGATTTAGAGAATGCATATGAAGGATCCAATTTCTTTTATGGGAATGATTTGATTTTGAATTGAGAAAACAAAACACAGCTAAAAGAAGAGTCTGTAAAATCTGGGAATAAAGAGCTAGGATCAGATCTATTTACTTTTTTAAGGGTGTTTGGCTCTGGATTTGATTTAGAGAATGCATACAACAAAGGAATAAAAAACTTCATACATAAAATTAATTCTCAGATATCTTTAATGTGACAGGTAGATTTTTAGTGTTCCACTGCCCGGCAATTCATGCTACCAGAAATATCCTTTATCAATAACTCTACAAATGTCTTTATAAAGTTTACTAACTGAATTTAAAAACAAACTGAATTTACCAGCTGTAGCAGAGAAAAGTAATAAGCAATTGATGTAAATATTTAGGGCATGAAATATTTGGTAAATACAATTTCATCCCACTAGCAGGACATTCTTATAATTATGGTTGAAGCTCAGTATTTTTAAATAATTTTTAATGGTTCTGGCCCATTTCCCTAGATAAGGAGAATTCAGTATGCACTTCCAATATGCCTCATGGGAGCAAATACTGTTACAGAGTACTCTGAGTTAAAATCTCTTCCTGGTACCTTGTTTTTTCCCTAGAACGTGGTACCACAGCTTCCTAAAACAGCTTCCTGAAGGAATACAGGGCAAAGGATCTACTGACAGCATCCTGGAAGGACAAGAGCAGATCAGAATGAAAGGCTACAGAAAGGATTGCATAGGGCTCAACAAACAGAGCTGAAATTTGAGAGATAACCTGGAAGGTCACCTAAATGATAACACTAGGAGAAAGACTGAAAACAATACAGCTAACACAGAAGCATCCAGGCACGGTGAACTCTGGAGGAGCACCTACATCAGCCTTGTCATCCTCTGCTCATCTCCATGTCCTTGTACAGGGAGAAGAAGCTGGAATGTCCTCCCAAGAAGGGATTTTTCTGCTTTAAAAGCCTTAAAATGAAGCTATTTTCCTTGCATGATGCTTTCACAGCAAAAGACAGAGCAAGTTTTCTACAAACACCTCAGAAGGCAACATAAGGCACAGTATGTGTGCAAGAAAATGATGAACTTTGGGTGTGAACGACATATGCCCCCAGAATTCTTGCTGAAATAGAGTGCTACTGCACACAGGCACATTCAGTGGAGACCAGTTCTGGCAAAAATTGGCAGTGACGATACTGCTGCATAGAGAAGGATTACACTTTGAGAAAATCAGCCTTTTTCAGCTGTAACTGTATGGTTTGTCAGCACTGTACAAACTGCAACATTAGCTGCTGATGGCAGACATGCTCCTAAGACCACCTGATCAATCTGCTCTTGAGAACCACAGGAAAAATGACACAAGGCATGCAATGCCCATATATGAAAATTAACTCGTGAGAAGTGACATAGAATGTACTTACAGAGGCAATAATAAAAGATGAGGTAGTAGCAGAAAGTCCTTAAAGCTTATTTTCTTGGGTGGCTGTGGAAGTATATATCAAGGCTATATTACCAATTCAAATCACCATGGCTTTCTGTAATTGCTGGCTTGCTGTTTAAGGGTGAGAGAAAAGTGCTGCCAGAGGCACCACAGACTGACCTGCTTCAAAAAACACATGAAGGTCACAGTGTTAGGCAAAACACAAAGGAAAAATCATGTGGTCTACTGCACTGGTCAGTATTCTGTTTTCTCTGTCAACCCATGGGAAACTTCAGCACTGGAAAAAAATACAAGACAGGGTAGGATCATGGTCTACCTGAAGTGCCTGTGTTGTCTGTCTTCTAGAAATGAGGATACAGAAGAAGAATTTTTTTTTTCAATATCTTCACAAAATGAAGCAAATCTGAAAGTCTTAGAAAAGGACCAAAACCCAACAATAATAAAAAGAAGGGGAAAAGTGCCCCTTTGAGAATAGCCAGGACATACAGGGTACCTGCAAGGCATAACAAGCACCGATAAGCAGCCCACATAGCTGAATGAGTTTTGCAACACAATAGTAACACTGGATAATTTTCTGTTGGTAGAGTGGAAAAGAAGTAAAGAACAGCACCTGTTGCTTCAAGAGAAGCTAAATATTAGAAGACAAACCTGATCCAAACTAGTTAGACCAGGAGATGAAGGCATTGAAAGAAAGGAAAAAAGGGGTCTCAGCACTTTCCTCAGACTCTTATGAAGCTTCTTCTCTCTTGAATACTGTATTTAAGTCTCCCCCTGGAACCTTGTTCACAAAGTCACATAAAAGAAATTGAAATAAACCCGTATCTCTTATATTCCAGATGGGGGCTTCAGCAAAATGACATCTTTCTCCTTGACTAAAGAAAAAACTTTCACTAAAAGAAATTTATGAAAATTATGAAATTTTTGAAAGAGGATAATTCTGCCATTTTCATCTCTCTTTTTGGCACTTCAAACAAAAATACTTTTGATTTAATATTCCTGTCCGTATTTAAAATCCCTTTACTACCCTTAAGCCTAAGACTGCTTCTCTTTAAATCAAAGGGAAGCTAATTGAAAAACGGAGATAATTACATCTCACGGCATCTCCTCAAGTCACTGTTAATCTCTGGACTTAAGGCTAAAGGAACTTGCCCAAGACCAGAGCTCTGGTGTTTCNGCTCCCTGCAATTGCTGTGCCAGTCACCATCATTACCCACGCACACAGCACTGGTAAAAACCAGCAACAATGAAGTACGAATGCTTTTCGAACCTGTGCGATTCAGGATGATCAGAAGCGTGCAGGAAATCACGCTTTTAATTGGTGAATGTCCTGGGGAAGAATTAGGGAAGAGCTGTAAGAGTGCACAAAGCACGCGGCAGAGTCTGACCGGGGAACAACGCTCAAAACAACAGCATGTTGCTTTCACTCCGTGCAGTGCCATGCCTTTCATCGCTACCTGCCCACTTGGCGATAAACACCAAGCTCCCCTCGCCCACACATTCGGACACGTTTCCCAGCCACGCCGAGTCCCCCGGTGCCCCCGGAGCAGCGCGCTGGTGACATCTGGTGGCCACAGCACGCGCAACAGCAGCCACGCCAGCTCCTGGCGACTCGACTCCTGAAAACAGCGTCCGACTTCCTACCTAAAAAAGAATTTGCCATCCTTCTCTGGAGCTTAACTTCTCCATTGGCACGAGATCAAATATCACACATTTGAAACCAAGCCTAACATCTCGCAGTGTTAAGCTCCTCCAGATAGCAAGCGACACTCCAGCAACAGACTTCAATTCCTTGCTTTCTCTCCTTTTCTGTACCAGGACTTGCTGCTGATGACCTTTTAAAAGTACAAGCAATCTACTCTATCACAAGTGTTATTAAAATAGCGAAAAATAGTCTGCAGCGTTGTCAAAAGGCATTTTTTCCCCCCATGAAATTATGCTACTTGCAGATACTTCCACTTTTTGCCTACAGAAAGAGATTTAAGTGAGCCAAGCCCCTTTTGATGAGAAATAATAAGTGTAAGCTATTAAGCTCATCATTTGAACGGGTCCCAGGGGATGTTTTTCTGTTTGGTTTTTTCTTTTCTATTTTTTAATTTTTGCAATTATTTTGACTCAGCATTTGAGGACGGAATCTACACAGCTTATTTGCTCTGCTAGTCCTTTGTCTTCCAGTCTCTCCCCACTTGCTTCCTTTCAGAGAAGAGAGGACTTCCCAACCAAACTGGCAGACTAAAACAAAACAGCCAGATGCTGCAGGGAAAATTGTCTCACTTAGCTTTGACAGGACACATGGAAGGTTGGTAAATTGTTTATATCACTTCTCAGGATTCAAGTCCCAACTTCTTTTACATCTCCACAGTTCTACCAAAACTGCCAACTTTTAACCTTAATTATTTGTCTCATATTCCCAGAGCTCAAGCACAAGACTGAAGCTTCTAGGAAGCTAGACATTTTTATGCAGCTACAAAAGCCACTTAAATGCACTTTGGAACTTTTTTAGAGCTGCAAGGCTACATTTATAGCAATTCTATGCTTCTTTTATTTCTTTTTTTATTTTAGAAAAAAAATCTTTAAGTCCTTGAGATGGAGCTTAAAGATATGCTAAATAAGAACTACACTACTTTATCCCCAGATGCATTTATGCAACATGCATTTAGGGTCTGGTATCTTACAGTTTAGTGACCTTCTCAAGAGAATTATTTGTACAGAGGCAGTTTGACAAAGCTTAAAAAGGGAATTAAAGCAGCACATGAGAAAAATTGGGCCTCTCCTCCTTCCTGGAGCCTCAGTTGTACTGTCAAAAAACAAGGTTAGTAATAATATACATTCACCATACTGATACAACACAGTTCTCCTTAGTCATGATCCAGGGAAAGAAGCTGGACTTTTCACCCAGGCTCATGTGTGATCCCTTTTTCCTTCTGCTCCAGAGTCGGACTCCCAGGTCCCTTGAGGCGGCACTGCCCCATTGAGCCACCCCTTTCTGTACAGTCAGCTCGTGGCCTTCCAGCTTCTGGTCTGGATTGTTACGGCTACACCTGCTCGTATGGGATCTCCATCCAGTCAACCTTCATTTCTTGCCCAGCCAAGAGGTTTGCAATACCTCCCTGCCCTGTATAATTCCAGGGAAGAGACCTTGAGTTGATGCTGCAGAATTTCTCTTCTACAGTCATCCTACAGCCTCCCCTCAAACCACAAGCTCACTTGTTCAGTCAGCTGCTACTGCAGTGAAGGAAGCTCAAATATAGTTCCCCACAGGTAATCCTATGACAACATACTGAAGAAGCAGGAAGACACCTCTGAAAAAAACATGTTTGAATCAATTAATTCTCCTACATTTTAAATAGAATTCTATCCTCCTTAATTATGCCACTTGCAAATACGAGTTAATAATTCTGCTGCATTGCTGCATACACACCATCATGCCTATTAATCATGCTGGATAAAGGAACACTGATTTTCTTTTATCTGCTTTTGGTTGTGCTACATCATTGCATACAATTCTTAATAGATTACTTTCTTGTCAGGATTTCTACCTGGGAGTTCAATGCTCCAGTTAATTAACTGGAGCATAAGGTTCAGTGTTCTACCATCCTTACTTTTCCAAGTGCAAAGACAACTTTTTTCCTCAGCAGATGTTGCTGTTTCCAACTTCATCACTGTGAGCAGCAGAGCAATTTGGCACCGGGCACATTCCATGATTACTGGAGGAATAAGGACTCTAACTGGGTTTGAGAATTGAATTCTCAGTTGAGAACTGAGAGTTCAATCTTCCCTCTAAACAGCAGGGGCAAACAGGTGTTGAATATTTATATTTGAATAGAAAGCAAATTCTGTTGCTATTCTCACTATCGGTATGGGGCAGGGGGGAGAGGAGGCAGAAATTGCCTCTATTTGTTGCCTTGGGTACCAAAAGATGACTGTTGTTTTTCTTCCCCACAGCAAAACCCCAGCATTTCCACATCTCAGCAACTGCAGTTGTTGTAATTTTGACAGTCTCCAAGGTTCACCAAGTAGAGTAGATTCATCTTGATTTCCTCTTTAATATCCCAGCAAGTCAATCTATTGCATGAAGTACCAGTAGGCAAACTTCATCTCTCTTAATAGCTGGTTTTAAGTTCATGGCTTTGTAAGATACCACTTTTCTCTTATTATCTCTCAGTCACTCATCACACAATTCAGATTACATCTGAAAGTTGATTACAGTAGGTCTTATGAAAACCAGCATCCTTGTCCATGAAAATGAGCATATTGAGCACACCAAGGAGTGAGCAACCGAAACATCATTAATACAGAATGGCTGAGGCTTCCAGGACTCCTTCCAAAGGCATTTATAACACTGTTTAAAATCCTACAACAAATGTACAAGGCTGAGGGCAGAGAGGAACAACAGCAGTTATTGCTGAAATGCAATTGGTTGTACCCTGCAATACAATGGTTCAGCTATCAACTCTCTATAGTAATTCAGAGAAAAAAGAGGTATCTTTTTCTGTAACCACTATGGAACTAAAAGTATGTTGAAGTCTGGCCATGATTTGAGAGCTGTGTTTCTAGCCTTAAGAAAAGGGTAAGGTTAAGAAATTGTTTTTCAGCATTCTACTTCAAGTATGTTCTCTTGAAGTAGACTCCTCTTTGGAATTACACTGTCCTGGTTGAAAAGACTCAGAGCTTTTGCCATCTATCCATTTCAAGCTTTTGTATGATTAACTTGACTTCAAAATACTCCAGAAATAGGAAAATCACTTTTAATGTAAAAAATCTAAGAAGATACATGAAACTCAGGTAAATACAAGGTATCCCTTTAAGACACCTCCCTTTAAGGTGCCCTTCCTTAATAAAGAGGCTTACAATTTCTCAATGATGGGAAATTGTTGGGATATCAGAGATGAGCCGAGGATAAACTGGCTATCAAACACACACTTTGACAAAAATTTTGGCTTTGACAATTTTGCTTTTCTTTTGTCAAAATAAAAGTCCCAACCCGCTCTGCTTCTAAATACAAACAATGTATCAATGACACAAAAGGGACTGGCTGTGACTGCCCCGCCATTTGTGTACAAAGACAGCAGCACGTTACAGCCACAGTAATACAGAAGGCTGCATGATCAAAAAAGTAAAGGTAAACAAAAGGGCGACTATTAACCAACAGACTTTGTGGGAAACACCTCCTCAGCTCCTGTAGGTGGTTAGCTTTAAGGGCAGAGAACTGCATTTTGGCTTGTTTCAAGAACCGAAACTTGGCATGGCATGGTGCTGCCGCGCAGTTCTTCCATCACCTGCTCACCTCTGGAATTCGAAGCTGGAGGCTTTAAACCATACATTCTTTCAAGCTTATTGACTTACCTCATATTCATACCCTTAAAGCACACAGATGCTGGCGGTGAACGCTGGCAGTAACAGACTGTCTCTCCCTCTGCAGTGTACTGCTGCAGGATCTGTACTTTAGGGAGATGAGATTTATGGTACAGCTTCAGGCGTTCGACTTCTGCAGCTCAGTTATGAGCCAAGGCTTTCTGTACCATCGACTGAGCCTCCAGAGACCCATTCAGAGCTTGCTCTTCCAGTTCACAGCAAGTACTTATTTCTGTATAGCCTAAATCTAGGTGATGGAGTAACACTTCTCCTCCCTCATCCTTATGCTTCACATTAATTTATTAAATCCCTTCTCCACAGTAAAGATGGAGCTGTTCCAAGAGATAATGCTTCAGTGAAAAAGACGAACTTATCCTGACATTTGAGGCAATAAGCTGTAACATCATTCTTCTTTAGGGAATATTTGCATATTTGCTGCCCACTCATAAATGGGGAGCAACCAAGTAATACAGCTTTGTAAGAGTAGTATTAATCAGCAGTGGTTGAAATAGGATCCTTTCATTCAGAGCAAGGAAAATACCTAGTATTCTAATGAATTTAGGGTGGGAGAGAACAATGTAACAAAATTTGTTGTATGAACCAGGAAATCAATCCTAAGCTGTAGGATTTTGACCAATCATAAAAATCTTTTATGATTTTGACAAATCATAAAAACCCAACAAAGCCAAACCAGCCAAAAACAAACACTAAACTTTGTGTAATTATTTCCCTAATGTGGCAGTTACTGGCTAAATCATTGCAACCAGTTGTGACTGGAATTGTTCCTTACCAAAGTTAAACTTTAACTTGCAAGAAACCTGTGCTGTGAAAGAAAAGTATGTACAGCTGTGGTATATTCAGTTCCCAGACTGAGTTAGAGCTCCCCTTTGTGTGTGAAGTCAAGGCATTTACTGCTACAGCTGCTGTTTACCACTGAAATGTGGTGCCTTTGATCACAGCTCTGAAAGTGCTTTACAAAAAAGGATGAAGTCCTTGTGCTCATCTTACAGACCAGCAATACAGTGCAAGCAAAAAGAAATTTAGTGACTTGCCCAAGATCAAAAGCCAGACTTGCCCTGGAATGAGGGTGTGATCTCCATGTTGTACTGCTTGCAGCTACAACTTTCCTCCTGAACTCACTGCACTGAAGGCTGCAGAAAAGTAAAGCCATTTTAGAAGATGCTGTCCAATGCTGCATTTTCAAGACAAAATACTAAAACACATCACAAAGTAAAAAGACAGTCTTTATTTCATTCAAATGTAAGCAAAAGTTTTCAGAAGCTTACATCTAACTGGCCTTTTAAACAATTTGTAGAACTCCTAAAATACTTGACTTTTACAACCTCAAATGCGAACTAAACTGGCTGCATCGATTCAATGCAATTACATGGGCACACTTTTTAAAATCTTCCTTGAAACAGCACTGTTAATTATTGCTGAAAGTGGCATGGGAGAGGTCACTGAACTGATAACACTTCGGTACAGTGTTTTTAACTCTTTGATATTGGACACCTCTGGGGACAAGCCTACCTAGACAAGCTATTAGACAAAGATTTGATGTATCAAACTGATTTCTTAACCTAGTGAGGATGATTTTATATAAGGATTGAATGGGGCAGTTGAGAAAGGCGCACAGGAAAATAAGGCAGCAACCTGGACATTGGCCTAAAATGAGAGATGCATTTACTTATAAATATGGTAACAATAAAGCAATGAGAGAGGAGAGCGAATTAGACTAGTCTTAGATGGTTGTATAAAACCACAGTAAAGATGAGGAAAAACCAAAAGTCTTAATACAGTGAACAAGACTGTAAGTCAATTTATGAGAAGTATCAAGACCAGAATACAAATCATAAAAGCCAAGGCTTATTAAATATGGGGAACTGATGGAAATGTTGTTTTACTTATCAGAGATTCATATGCTTGCTCAGTAGTCCAAAATATAAGAACTACAGGTTTTGAGGAAAATCTGTGAACTTATTTGAAAAGGGGACACTCCTCAATCTCCCTTCCCCAAACTGACAAAACTAGACTTCAGTACCTGAAGGACTTGAATTCAGCCTGAGAAATAAAAGGGAAAAGTAAGTTAGAAACTTTGGACCAAAGGCATGACTTCAAACAAATTCAGTGTGAGAGAAATGTGATTCAAGGGCAGGACCCAGCACCTGGTGTTGTGGAACTTCATACAACTGGCCTTGGCCCATTGGTCCAGCCGGTACAGATCCCTCTACAGTCTTCCTACCCTCCAGTGATCAACACTCACACCCAACTTGGTGTCACCCAACTGGTTGTCATCTCTTACACCATGCTGAACCAACACTCTTCAGTTTTGATCCTTTGACTTCCTTTCCAGTGAGAAAAAGCTAACTGGCTTGCATTGCAAGAATTAGATACTGATAGTACCTGTATCTCACTTCTTCACATGGTCAGGCCTGAACTGCTATTTTTAAGTACTTTATTTCACATGAAGGCTTTTGTGGACTACACGATCTCTGGGATTTTTCAGTGTTAACAGCAAGATAAACTTAAATTGGACTATATAGAAAAGGAGAAAGTCAAGACAAAACTTCCTTACTTAGGCTTCTTCTGAACTGTAACCCAGCCTCACTCTATTCTGACTTCCACAGGTATTCAAAAAAATTCATCAGGTACCACAAAAATTAATAACTTTCAAAACAAGTACTACAATCATTGCACACATAAGCTGACATAGTTTTCCCTTTTTGAAAAGCACTCACTCTATGTATATTTATACCATACTTTTATCATAGAATTACCTCCAGCAATATCTGTTGGAGCACATGTAAACTAGACCCCCTCTACTTGTCTTGCACATAGCTAGAAGGAGGGAGCACTGCCATTCTTCTTCCTTGCAAACCCTCAAAGTGTTAAAAGGTTTTAAGGTAAAAGGAACAAAACTGTTCTAGGAGCATATTTACAGCTCTAAGAGTATCTCCCTTTGCTTTTATTATCTACAAGCACATAATATGCAAACACTAGAAGTGCCCCTGACTTGCTCTAAGGTATGCAGAACCCTGTTTAAAAAATTAAAATTGGTGATAGTCACACTTTTCTTCTAAATATACTGTATAGCTGTGGAAACCACCTCATGGTAGCTCTGCAGGTCTGAAGGAATACACATATTCATTCTGCAGAGTTTCCCTAACTTGGTAAAGTGATCAAGCGTGATGACTCCATACTATGACACTCTTAATATGCTTTAGATAGAATCAGTTCTTTGCATCTTCTAGCTACAGGTAATGACAGGACAGGTTTTCTTAATAGCCTGTTTCTATAAACCAATTGAATTCACTTAACCAAAGAACCACCACAGTAAAAACCACCCAAACCTGAAAAAGCACCTGAAAGATATGCTTTTGGTGGGTTAAAGTTGACTCAGGTACAATAAGTAAATAAATAAGACAAGGCTATTCCTTTTCCCACAAGTATCTGTCCAACAAGTATTTCTTGTGGGTAAACTAAGATGTTGGTATCTTAGTCCCAAAGTCAGCCATCAACCAGCTGCATCACAAATAAGAAGGAATCAGGGCCTTGGTGATGAGAATGTTGGCTATCAAGAGTGGAGTCACCAATGTCAACAACTTCAGGGGTTCTACAGTGAGAAAAAGAAATATTTTGATGAAAGTGTGATAGAAGAGCGATAGAATCGCTGTAACTTCTGCCTTAAACATTTCAGGTGGAACATGCTCTGAAGGAGACACACATTTCCCTAATGACAAGAGTCAAAAAGGCATACAACCATGTGAAAGCCACTGTTGGAACAGAAGTGGATTCCCTTTGGGTGAATACCCTGCCCCTGGAAATAGCATGCAAGAAACTCTCCAGCACTCCCAGGAGCCATGTGCTCAACGTAACTTATGTGACTGAACAATATATGTCTAGTATGTATCTTTGGCTTGCCTAGACTACTGGCAGATGCACCTGATGTTTGATTCACTTGCTTCTTAGCACAACTACCTCTATCAGGCTTGGAAACGAAATTTTGCATCCTTCTTCCAATCGCTGACAGCATTTACCAGGCAGAATAAGTGGCATCTAGCACAAGGCACAAATGTCACTTTTGGTCTGGAAGGCAGCAGAGGATAAAAAGGCTCTGTAAAATATTATTGCCTAATTCCCTCTGCCATAAAAGGGAGTTTAGAAACTTCTGAATTATGCAAGTGATTTGCAAAACAGTGAGGGGAATGAACAGTTCTATTGTTTATTTTCTTCTTTATGCCAAATTTGCAGACTTCCACCTGTTTTCATAAGGACTGGCAAGCCCTCAGATGACTAGACTGTTCATGGTGACTACTGCTACATCAAAGATCTTATCTAGGTATATCTGAAATTGGCAGGAAGACAACAGCACATGTGCAAATTCGCTGGCATGGGAAGAATTCAGCAGCTACAGTAGGAATGGTTGCCCTAGGCACCTTTCTTTGGAGAAGTGCTAACAGTGTTCTGCTGAGGAGTTCACAGCTGTGGCCTCTCTGCCTCCCCTTCAGAGATCAGAATACTCATCAATGTCTGCAGCAGCTGTAAGAGATTCAAGTTGTCAGACCCTGTAGCTGAATACTTTATGTGGTGGGAGGAAAGACTGATGTTCTCAGAAGTAACAGAAATGTTTTTAAAAAGTCCATTTAGCAGTGCTGCAGAGCATGAGACTTCATATTAATGACCACTCAAAGAAGTAACACCAAATGTGACATCTGACTGAAGTTTGACTAGTTTGGTCACCTGGGGTGAACTGATGACTGCTTTTAAAGCAAACTGCAAATATTTTGAACAGATACTTTGAAGCTGTTACATCAAGCAGAACTGAACTCAGGCCATCCTGATGCCAAATCTCAACTACTGAAGCAATTCACTAAGGCCCAGATCTGAGAATGGTCAGTATGTCTTTATTTTTGAAATGGAAAGAAAAAAAAAAGCAATTGAAGAATTGCAATTACCAAAATCACTTAGGAAAGATATTTTAGATTGTATGAATAAAATGAGATGGTTTTAACTATAACTTGCTTAAATGTCACTGGTGGACTGACAGGGGTTGATACAAGAGCTGATACGGTTTAACACCTCCATTAACAAACCGGATGTTGGGACAGGGTGTATTCTCAGCAAGTTTATAGACAATCTAAAATGGCAGGAGTAGCTGATGCACCAGATAGTTGTGCTGCCATTCAGAGAGACCCAGACAGGCCGGAAAATTTGGCTTAGAGGAATCTCATTAAGCAGGAATGCATTTGGGGAGGAACAAACCCACACACCAGTACACACTGGGGACCAACCATCTGGGAACCGGCATTGCAGAAAATGACCTGAGAATCCTGATGGACAGCAAGCTGAACAGAAGCCAGCAATGTGTCCTTACAGCAAACACAGCCAACAGTTCTCTGCATTAGTTATGATGCCAGCAGATTGATGGAGGTTATCCTATTCAGCACTGGTGAGGCCACACCTGGAGCACTGAGCCCAGTTCTGGGCACCCCAGTACAAGGGGACTTAGTACAACAAATCCAGTGCAGCACCACAAGGACTGGTAAAGGACTTGCATCTGTGGAAAGGCTGAGAGAGCTGGGTCTGGAGAAGAGTCCAGAAGGGTCCAGGAGGATCTTATTATCGTTGTTCATAAATACCTGATAACAGGGGGTAAAGAGAGAGGTAGGCTCTTCTCAGCAGTGTCTAGCAACAGGATGAGAGGCAATGGGCACAAAAAAACCAAAACAAAAAGAAAACAACCAACAACAGAAACAATCAATCAACAAGAAAAACAACAAAACAACTCAAAAACCCCCAACTAACAGGAAATTTGATCTGAACACGAGCAAATGATTTTACTGTGAGGATGGCCAAACACTGGAACAGACTGCCCAGAGAAGCTGTGGAGTCTCCATCTGTGGAAAGGTGTAGACACCCAGAATTTCAATGGACATGGTCTTGGGCAGCCTGCTCTATCAGAGGAGCTTAGACTGTTTCATCTCCAGAGGTCTCTTCCAACCTAAATGACCCTGTGATCCTGTAAAATAGGAAGTAAAACCATCCTACCTGCATAGCTCTGTATTCTATTCTCTGGGTTATTAGATCAAAAAGCACTTCTTTTGGTTAAAGAAACTGTTTTATCAGGCTGTCTATATTAAGCATGTTGGATTTCTAATAGCATCAAGATAACTGACTCACATTTGGTTTGTTCAGGAAAAATTCCACTACACGCTTGCAAGGACTCTGGACCTAACTTAGAATACCTAAAACTGCAATCTTAATCACTACCAACTGCGTATTAGAGAACAGTGTCTCCTTATCTCGTCATAGTGCATACACCATAGTGATCTGACTAGTCACATTAAAAAGGAAGGTGGCTGGTGACAGTGGAATCTTTTCTATTACCTCACACTTGTATGCAGATCTTTGTATTAGCATTGTAATTCTGTGTATAAAATAAACTGCCTCTGCAGCCTGGCTTACAATCTGGGCTCCATACTGACACTTGCAGGCCACATAAATATTTGTTATGCAGCCAGTCTCACTGCAAGCTGAGTGTAGGAATGTCTTTATAAGATTGGGCTTGCAACCTTATAAATTCAATATATAATTCAACATAATTCTCTTTGAATTTCATTGTATCTTGCCTGTTGTCACTGCGCAAATGGATACTTTCTCTTCCTAACTGGAAAATGGGCTAATGCACCCATGACATGACCAAGGAAGAGGGAAGTTCACAAAAGGTGTTAAAAATATTATAAGGAAAATACTGGCTTCATTTGCCTAAAAAAACCTGACACAACAAACAAAAAACCTCAAAGTACCAAATCCCCCAAAGAACCAATGGACCCTCCCAACAAATATCCCACAACAGAAGGATGCTATTACTTACCTGTATTCTTGATGCTGAATCAGATACTGAGTTTATCTATATCCACTGCTCTATCTCCTCTAAGATACCCAGCCAACATTGTAAAAAGCATTGAAAGAATATCATGGTCACATGAAAGAAAAAAACAGGCTTATGCCACATGTTTCTGCCCACATCAAGTGCAAGATACTACCAGAATGTCCATGTTACTGTACTGGATTATTAATCTTAGAGTAACAATTACATTATAATCTTCTGAGAAAAAGCTGGCCATAGTCTATAGCTCCTGGTTATTCACCAGAGAACTCCTCTGTATGCATCAAGAAAGCATTAAAATACATTTTTCAAGAAAATTCAGGTCACTTTGCAATACAGTAGCTACAAAACATTTATTTTTAAAATAAAAACATTTAAATCATCAGGTTTTGTAAAACAGCATATCAAGTGTTTATCTTAATCTTTGTAGTATAAGCACCTTCAGTTTTATGCTATAACAATCAACATAAATTATTATTTGGTCAGGCTATCCACCTACATTGAAATAAATATCCTTTTAACCAAGACAGGTCACTTAATGCATACCAGATTTCCATATCTTTGCAGAAAATTTCTCTGGTAATAAGTGAATTACAGACTGAAACCATGATTGAAATAATTTTCTCATTTTAATTACAGTGAAGACTGGCCTATAATTTTAAACTATAAAAACAATTACAAAGCACTACAGATTATCGCTTAAAAAAACTGCATCACATCAGAGAAATATTTGAGATGGCTTACCTAAACTGCCTCAGAATAAGCAATGGAATACAAACTCCTAAATTACTTAGAATGCACCCGGCTGGCCATATCATATGTCCCAATCTTATGGGAAATTATTCACTGAACAGGAATAGAAATCTTTGTTTAATTGCAAGAGAGATAAGCCACTAATAAGTGAAAACAGTATAGCTCAAAGAACTTTTTATGTTGATACTATTGATTACAAAACATAGGGTGCAAAACTCAACACTTGAAATTATATAAACCTTAAAAATACAGAACAGAACTTAACAGAAGTTTACAAGTCAAAATACTTCAGCACCTGAGATTTTCCTGTAGAAAGCCAGAGATACTTTCTTCAGAAACATGTAATACAATCAACTCCTTTTCTCTCAGTATTACATAGGAATAATTGATCAAGAAAGAGTTGAAATATACATAATGCTCCAAAATTCTAATTAAGCCTTGAAAGTAAATGTGCTATCAATCTATACTTAAAATTTGATTCATGACTTTATTTTATGAAAACATTTTATATTAAAATGGGAATAGACAATCTATTAAAGTGTTCTGATGAAATTAAAGTTTAAACAAAAGACAAAGAACAGTATGCGACTTGAATCACGTTGACAAAAAACTAAGAATACTGCAACAGAAAAGGGTTTGAAGAAAATGTAGTAATAATCTGCTATGAAAGCATTTAGATTTACAGACAACTAGTGGTTTTGTCTTTACTTTTGGTAAACTAATACTTTAAGGAAATTCTTTTCTATTTTTACTTTGAGAGCTGGGAAGTTGTGTTTTCTGTGTTCTGCTCTGTGTGATTAACACTTCATGATTTCGTCTGTATAATTGTATGCCATCTTCAAAGTGGACACTGTGGTGCATACCAGTCTTAGAACAGAAACTTCCTTTTTTAATCCCTTGGTTTTGAAGCTTTAAGCAACTGTGTATTCTACTTGAACTCCCAGACCCCAGAGTAAAGGAGAAGAAAACATTTAAACACAGGTCTTAACAAAACAGTGTTCTGATGGGAACACAGTAGTTTTAGTCTAACATTATCTAATTTTATTTATGAAAACTACTTAAATGTCAAATGATCTGCAAAATTAAGACTTCAAATACTGGAAAAGGAGGAATGTTTCTTTAATTCCAAAAATGCTTTCATCAGGGAAAGTATACTGTACATTTGGTTTTATTTAATCATTCACTTAGTGATACTGTAAAAAATTAAACTACCAGTGTTATCAAAGCTAAATGTTCCTCCCCCCAACAATTAACTACTTGGAATTTTCTGGAAACTTTCTATCACTGAAAACCAGTCAAGCACATCTGTTTTTGTCCTTTGATTCCTAAATATGAATAAGTAGGCACTCAATAGTACCTTAGGAAGAAAAGCTACAGAGATTATACTGAAAGATGTCATATTAAATTATAGCAGTTTTAAAATTAAGTGCAGTAAAATGCACCATTGGCTTACTTAAAACCAATTATCCTTAAAACTCATCAACTTTCTTCAATACAAGGTGCAGCAGAGTTTAAAAAACAAGAAGGGGAGCAAACCCCTCCACCACAAACGAAAAATTCAAACCCAAGAATATTGCTTTCAGTGCAAACACTGTAGTCTTCAAAAGGTTAAGAGTACAAATATTTACGTTCCAGTGTATCCTTACCTACAAGGAATGTTGTTTCACATTACAAAGTATGTCAAATACCTTTACTCCAATCGCAGTACTGAAGTTTACCCTCTCAAATCGATATGGTGGCTGAAACCAAAATGTTTATACAAGCAGGGCAACCTTCTGGAGAAACTAAGGCACACAGTTGAAAGTTCTCACAATAACCAAGGGCAAAAACTGCAAATTCAGCTGCTGGTTCTTAACCAATTTCAGTATCAAATGCCAGCAAGTAACCACCTTCTTAATGAGGAGTGAACAGAATCTCCTGTACCAGCACCTTAAAGCCCTTGTCCCTCTCCCTGAACCTACAGGCCACAGAGGCAAGCTGCAGACGACCACTTCTTAGGTGAAACTCTTTTTGACAGAGCACAACCTTGCTCTCTCTGTCATTCATTCGTCCAATGTGATAAAGTTAAATTTCTAGCAAAACCTCTCAAACCTGAAGAAAACTTCTGTGACACTGCAGAGGGAGGTGGGCATTTCATTTTAGTCATTCAAAATATACTCACGAAGTTCACCTAGAATACTGTTTTGCAGCATTGTGCTTTTAGAGTTACTAGCTCGGATTCCAAAGAACATTTGAAAAAGGCACCTACTACACTTAATTAGCTGCCCATTTTAATAATTTTGGTACTATTTGTCACAGTACATCAGAAAACAGCAGCACAAAGTGTTAGACGGACAAGAATTTTATATTTGTTCCCCTTTATGAAGCAAACATTTCTAAAATGAAAGGCACTCACGACAGAAACTCTCTCTCCAGTTCATATATAGAGGGCCGACAAGTTTTGCTCTTCATTCTGCATAAAGGCACAGTACAGTCTCTGTTTTGACCTTCCACATCAATATCAAGTAATGAGGGCATGTGGCAGTTAGTTCTTTCCTCAGTATCTGACAAGAAGTTAACATCTGGAACTACACCGTCCTCTAAACATTCAGAGTCTTTAGAGTTTGGTTTAATAATACGTGGAATAATCTGCCATGCATCGATTTTACTTCTTAGAGAAGAAGGTCGAGGCCTTGAGATAGTATTGACAGCACTTTGCTTTTCATTTGAAACACCACTGTGATTGCTTCTTTGTTGAAAAGATGGAGAGGGCAGAGTTCCAGGAACTGACAGGACCGGGAGTCTGGAGACATCATTGGTTGAAGCAACTCCATTAGCTAGGGGAAAGAAAGCCCAAATAAAAACCCACAAATTTAAACTATGTGACTTCTTTAATTCTTTGCCATTTGTAAAACTGGCTTGCCATAAACACTAGTGGCTTTTCTTCCACCAGAAAAATTAAGAGGTTTGTACATTGCGGGGAATCTCCTAAGACAAGATCAGTGGTGCTCAAATAATGTGTTTGCATCTACACTCACTGCTACTGGCAGTCACAATTTATTTTTTATTGCTCCAAAAGAGATGTAGAGAGACAGCACTAACCCCCCAATAACTGGGTGAATATTAATACTCCAATAAAGCCCCATGAACTTCTCCAGTTATTATGAGGAATTACACATGCATAGAGTACCACAAACAATAATACATTTAAGCCACCCCAGAATATCAGTATTGAAATTTAGAACTTCTTTCAAAAACTCATTGATCATGAGCTTATCCATTTAAATGTAAACCAGATTTAAAGACGTTATTTTGAGTTTAAATTTTTATCAGCAGCTTAACTTAGAGACTCATGGAAGTTAATTACCCACCTGTGGTCTGAAAATGGTTCCCATCTGATAAGGTTCGTCTGTGACCCAACATACTTAACTTTGTGGAGGAATCTTTTGGCACATTTTGAGACTCTTGTTTCAGACCAAGACTAAAAGGCTGATTTTTCAATCGTGTTGAAACTGTGTTAGGAGCCAGCTGTATCCTCTGTTCTCTCTTACTTTCAGAAGTTTGAGATGAAAAGTTGTCAGTGGAACTACATTGACCACAATCACCAAGCACAGTGCTTACAAAAGCATCTTCACTGTCAGGCTGAAGTAGGCATTTTGTGGAAATGGAGGGCATGGAGAGAAGATTCACAGTATCTGCAGCTGGACTTAGGGATGGAGTACTTGTTTCCTCTTTCTTGGACTGCAGTCGTGTAGGGCTGGCACTCCTGCGGAATTTTGAAGCCCGCTGAAATATTCCATCACGCTTCTTCTTCTCATCTTTAAGCAAGAGCTCATCTGGACCCTGCGATTTGTTCAGCTCTCTGATATCTAAGCCCAGGGCAACAGATGCAAGGAGGACAGCACACCCATACAGCACTGAATCAGTCTTCTTTCTGTGCAGCGTCCTGCTCAGACTGTTTGTAGGTGTCACTTGAGGAGTACTGTTGGTAGAACTAGCAGAGGTTCCTTCTTCAAAGCTCTCGTGTTCTACTGTATTCTCTCCCTGATCGTCTTTCCAAAGAGGTAGATTAATATAGGCCTGATTGGGCAACTTAATTGGCTTTGGTCTTTTACTGTCCAAACCTTCAGAGATAAGTTTCTTATCAGTACATGCACCTGTAAAACATCACAGTATCCTTAAAGACTGCAATTCAACTGTTCAGCATGTCTGTACATGTACATCATCACTTCCTTTAAAATGCCCAAGTATTAACCTTGAAGGATACTTTACAATCCATTTAGATGCTGTCAGAAGCTCAAACTCACATTTTGAGTTTCAGAAACACATCCTATGCCTAAACCTCTTGGTGTTTGCAACACTTTGATAATGCTTTTTAAATAAAACAGAAAATATTTCTGTGTATGGATTACAGAGAAGCAATTTACTATATACAAACTACCAGACAAGATCGGGAATATATTCTTTGCAATATTTTCAATTAAGCTGAGTTTCAAAATCCAGTCAGTTACTAGAAATTTTTCCAATTAATTCATTAGGTCATTCATTAGGTGGTCTGGAGTAAAAAGTAAATTTGATGTCTTACACCTAATGACAAATAAAAAGGAAGTATTTTTTGACTTACATGTGTTATTCTACTATAAACCACTGAATGTTAAGAGAATAAGCACAGAAGTATTTGAAATTCAAATATGTTAACTTTGCATGCAGGGTTTTAGTAGTAAGCTAATAAACCCATACAATTACTATTTGTGAAACCTCGATTTATACCCCTACCAGTATTTATGAAGATTAAAATGCCTTTTTCCAGCAGTGTCCAAGCAGCTTACTATTTCCTCTTCCAGATGGCATAAACCTAGCTGCTGGTATGGACACCAGGTTATATCACAGGCTTTTTTCCTGACACTGGTAACTTAATTTTCTCAGATAAGAGAATCCATAGCATAGAAAAAGGGTGTGCAAACTTTAAGATTATTATGAATGTTTTATCGTCATGGCCCATTATTGTAATGGACATAAAAAGCAACATGCAGCTATTATGTTCCTGATCCTAAGGGGACCAAGTATGTTTTTCCTTGTGATTTTACCTGTAAATAGCAACATGTCATCCAGAACACTTTAAGATTTAAAATCTACATTTTTGTCTTGAAAATTTCAGACAATAGGTCTCCTTCAAGAAAACAGGGAACTAATATCTGGGAATATATCAGGGTTTACAGGTTTTAAAAAAACTACGCATTTTTTCAACAACTACGCAGATCACACAACAGTGTCATCAATGATTTTTTAAATGTCAAGACAATTACTGATTTAGGTTCTTTTTAAAAGAAACAAAGAAGTGGTGACTGCAGATCCCATATAGAGAGCAGCCTGCAACTCAAAAACATGGGAAAAATCTCTGTAAGGTTCTGCTCACTGACTATGTATATTTCTTAGTTGCTAATGATGTAAATATAGGGTTTTTTTGCAGAGGAAAATGGTTGGCAGCATGATTACTCCTATAATAATCTGCATAATCCTCAAGGAATTCAAGCAATACAATTTATAACACTGGAGGTAATCTTAATGCTATTATATGGCTACATTCACTTTTTCAAAAATAGTTCTCTTACCTTGGTCCACAAATAGTGAAGCTAAGGGAACACCCTTCTGATTTTTCATTAAAACAGTTGACCAAGGGTTGCTGCCATCTGAAAGGGGTCTTACTCTGCAATAACAATAGTTATTTTGAGATTATAGAAGATACCATGCTCACATAAACTTTGTGAGAATTTTTTTTTTTCAAACTATAAACCTGTAGTACATAACTTGAAAACCTTTCCAAAGGTAAATATGTATTAGCATTGAATCATATTATTATAAATGTAAACATGCCTTAATGTCAGGTATTCTTTTTATGATAAAAATTTCATACCTAAAAAGAAAGCCAATGAAAAATGGCCCTTCACTACCTGTTGAACAACACAAGTTTGTGAAAACCTCAACAACAGTTTCATTGTGTCGAAGAAATTATGTGAATATTGGAAGTTTATTAAACATAATGACTTTAAAATAAACAAAAATAATATAAAGCCAGTTTCAACTGATCATCTGGAACCAACTCCTGACACAGGTAAATGAGTGGATAACCTCACCAAGAAAAATAAAAAAAGGCACTATAAATAATTGTATGTACTAGAGAAACAAAGGAAAGAATTTCTTACTTCAGAAAAGCTGCTAATCTCTAGTTTTGAACCATTGGAGAAAATAATCTGAAAGTGAAGCTGTCCAGCTGATTTTCATAACCCTTTCACCCTCTGTTTGTTAGCATAAATGATGCTGCTGGTGTGAACTGTGCCTCACATACGCCAAATCAGTCAGTCTTACTTAATCATACTGAAAGAACCCAGTGGGGGCCATGCTTGCAATTCCTCAAAGCAATGTGAGGAAGGGCAAGAAAGACAGGCCATGAATGTCTGGTATGCATTGGTAGCTCAGCATCCCAGCATGTTCCAAATCTCAAAAAACAGAGATAAAGGGTAATAGGTAAGAGTCAATGAAACTTTAACATAAGTACGTGTTTTATCCTCAAGTCTAAGTGGGGGAGCTACTCATTATTAATGTAATTTCTAAATTAATTAAAAGGTAGGAGTTTTTGCTGTAACTAGAGACAGCAGAACTTTTTTCACTCACTACCTATGCCAGTGATTCAGTTACCAAGAATGCTTTTAGTATTATCAAAAAACCAAAATGTAGTAGACATACTTGTCCTTACAATCTGCACGATCCTTTGTTTGAACAGAACTTGGTCCCCATGTACAACCTTTCTTTCTAAAATTTCTCTTCACATCTTCAAACTCTTCTTGGTGGTAAGTTGTGCTCCTTCCCCAAGTTCTGTTGCTTTCATCTGAAGTCACTAGAGATTGGATTTAAAAACAAAAAAACCCACACACATAAATACTATTTCTAAAGGCAAAATATTTTGACAGAACAGAGTATCTTCTGCACTGCAAAACCACTTGGACACAATAACATACAGGAGTAGAAAAAAAAAAGAGATTTTTTTTTCTTTTACAAAAACCACCACACAAACTTCACTGATCCAAAAAGATGAGCAAGAAAGAAAGTAATTTATGAGCTGACAAGAGACCCAGATTAAAGATAAAGCAGCAAAGCAATCATATTTTCCATGCTTCCTTTAACTGAGAACCTTATATTTAAGTAATTCAGACAAGTGAGTTAGACTGAGCACTTAAATTCAAGGAAGAAAACATTCTGTGGACAACTGGTATCAAATGAAACAAAATAATCCAATTGTGACCATGATTAACATTTTCTCTCTCACTACACCAAAACAAATTATACTTTTAAAGGTCCAGCCTCCATTAAATGCTTAGTCTGTCACTGTCTCAGCTGATAAATTAAACAGAACCAGCACCTTGGAAACATAATGAAATCTTGCCTTTTTTCACAACCCCACTGGGCAGTTCATATTCACTTGTGATATCTACATCTTGCTGGTACACATATACACTGTTTCTTCGGCCATTAGCTGTGTGTGTATCTGTTTTTGGAATCACTGAGGAAAAATTAAGAGAATGTAGTAGAGATCTTAGTCAAATTGATTTGAGAAACAGAACTGTTTCCCACCTATTTTTATCTTTAAGTCATAAATCCTCCATCTATAAAGGCATCAAGCATCTTCTGATGATGGGTTTCTACAGTAGGGTTTAAAGGATCCTCTTTATAGGACCCAGCCTGGGAAGGCAGATTTTTACATGCCACTGACTAACTTAAGCATTAGCTTGGTATCATGATGGCATGCTTACAGATATGATGGAGAGACCTAGGAGAAAAACAACACAGCCAGTTGTAACAGCATGGTAAATGAGGTGGCATTTACATGTCCACGGTTGTGCTGTTCCTTCACTGTCCAGATTCTCCTCCGTCCTTGCAGAACACCTTCTCACCAGCACAGCTCACCCTGTAGCACAGCACTACACTTGCCTACCTCACACTCCCATTTTCAACCACATTCCTATGGAATATGTACCTTAGTGGTTTTCCTCCTACCTCCAAAATGCCTTTCAAAACCAGCAGAATTTGCTTTAATAAGAAATTAACTAGATTTCTCCTTTAACTTAACGTTTAGATTTGAAAGCTAAACTCGCTCATGACAAAGTGAAGCAGTCAAGTAAGCAGTTGTTATACACGCCTGTTCAAATCACCTGTATTTGAGCAAGTCGTCTTGAAACAAAGACACTTTGAAGTTAAATCAAGATAAAACATTATTGTGGGAAAGGGAATTTATTTTGCACAGGTGCAGATGGGTGTGGAAGCTAAATTGTTTCAGCTAGATACTCCTGAGATACCTGATAAGCTTTTAGGTAAAACCTAAGGATCCAAACTCAGAAGCAGACATGTACTTCTTTTAAACAACAGCCTTTATGTTGTCCTGCATGTTCAAGTCCTATGAATATAAATGCCTGCTCAAATTAAAAAAAAAAAAAAAAATCCACAGTGGCACTTAGCACACATGGAAGAAGTGGCACTGCTATAGCTTACACAAGGCTATGCAATTAAAAAAGCAAACACAGAAAATTCAAGTTGTCAGAACCATGCCAATACCTGACATTTGCTTCATTTCCATGCATTTCCTTGCAGAGCAAGAAGAATCAAAGATAAAATTAGATAATTTATATGTAATTATGACATTTTACTAAGAAAAGTCTTTCTTTACCTTTCTGCAAAAAGCAAAGGAAACCAACCAATGAGAAAAACCCACCATAGTATGAGGACAGGAAACCACTGGCAACACACATACTCTGTCAACTAACATCTGAAAAAAAATCCATTTAATTTTCCTTCCATCTCAAATTTTCATTAAGAAAAGCGAGACAGGGTTTGTCCACCTCTCTCCTTTATCCACAACACATGGGTAGTGACGGTCTTTGCCCATTGCCAACTGTATCCACTGCAGCTCAAACACATACTGAAGTGCCAGAGAAGACACCACTTCTCCCCTTTCAACATTAACAATGAAAAGGATTTCATAAGGTAGAGGTGTTCCAAAGGAGATGAGAGATCTGATTTCTATCCAAACTCTAAACAAAGTTTCAGGCTGTTTCAAAAATCAACCAATCTTTAGACTATCTACAGAACAGTATGGAAAAAATTCCTCATGCATTCTGATTTCCCCTTCTCATTTATAACTGACAAAGCCAGATTCTGAAGTAATCTCCCTCACAGGTGACTATGCTTGCAAGAGAAGATAGCCAACATCCATAAGCCATCAGCTGGAACAGGTTCCGCTGATTTCATAAAGAGAGAGAAGCTTAAGGCATTCTTCTCTGAATATGGATAATTAGACAATCTACTTTGCACAATAGATCAGACAGTACAAATGCAAGCAGTGAATCCTGTAGGAACGGTTTTGTCTGTGTACAGGTCATTCCCAAATAGAAATGCATGCTTCTCTGTAATAACACGATCATATTCCTGGTACCTTCACTACATGAGCATGAACATACCTTCCTTTCTGTCATTGGTATACTACATAATGTAGACCTACAAATGTACCCAAAATTTTATTTTTGTCTCTTTTCCCTGTCTTTGGAAAACCTAAAGCAAGATTTCTTCTGGATTTATACCCGCTTAAAGCTTGATTCTCTTTTGACGTAACAAAGTTGGGTTACTGGCTCATTCTCTGGTCTTTCCATCTTACAAGACTCCCTTACACTCTGAATCCTTCTTTTCCTTTATCAACTCCAATACCTAATAAAAACTTGTTTTCCATCTTACTTGGGTTCTAAATGTGATGCTTTGCCTTTTGTCATAAATTTTGATTCGTCATTGTTCTATGCCAGTCAGTTTATAATTTGGTTCCCAAAGTAATTAAGTAAAGATACTATTTAAAGCATTCATGATCATTTTGAATTACTGAAAATTATTCAGCATTTTAGTAACATTATCCCCCTTCCAAAGAAGTTGCAACTGTAAAAACCAATCAAGGGATGTGGAAACAAGATAAAAATCTGCCTGGAATCTTATACTACTGTCAACATTTCAGTAAGTATATGGAACACTCTCTATTGATCATATGAGTGGAGACTTACATTGTATAGCTCGAAGACGAGGAATTATTGTGGGGCTACTTGATGGACTAGAGCTGTTACTGTTTAAACTCCTCCTCTTATCCAGATTGGGGGATGCCTGCACTGTTATTTTGTGCTGGAAGTCTGTAAGAGAGCAAAACAAATCAGTTTTAATGTTCTCACTAAAAAACTTCTCAGAAGAACATGCTGCTACACTTCTTAAAACAAAGTTATATAATGAATTAGACTTCATTATATGTAATTTATTTATACATGTAAAAGATATACATATTAAGAACATTGAAAAACTCTAAATGTAACAATTTGGATTTTGAGTCAAACAGGCAGAATTTCACACCTTCATGTGATAGGTTTGCAAGAACATGAACAACAGCAAGTAGGTCCAAGTGGACCTGATCTGAGACACATCCACACCACAAGCTGTTATTCAATCTTTTTGGTTGTCACAGGAGGGGCAAAAAATACCCCTCAGTATTTCATCTCAAATGAATCAATACCCATGACAATCAGATTTGCCTTATTTTTTTTAACATGTAATTCATATACACCATTAAAAAAAAGCTTTTTAAAAAAAAACCAGAGAAAAGTCACATTTATTCATGTCAGAAAATCATGACAGGAAACTACAGAACTACAAATATTTACAGCAAAGTAGTAAAAAAAAGAACAACAAATACTGAGGAGGAAAAAGTTCATGAAATTAAATTTAACAATATGCCCCTCTAATCCCCATCATCAGTGCAATTATATTGTACACTATTCTTAGAATAGAATTGTCTCAAGGACAAGTTCATCTGGGTGTTCTTGATAACAAGGAGCTAATTACTATTCTGAATGAAAGTTTTTATTTTATCACTGTTTCAAGTTAAATGTAAGCACAACTGGAAACAAAGGACCAAATATTCAATTGAAGCTTGCAATCCAGCATAAATCTAACTAAAACTCATAAATCTAACATGTTTGTCTGGGAGACTGTAGGGTGGCTTTTATCTTATTTGCTCTTATTTTTAAAGTAAGGAAAAATAAGCTTATTTCAATAGTCCTGAAATAGTACTCTAAATATTACTGCCCTTTGTGTCTTTCCAGCTACCAGACAGCTACAATTTCGTCAGACTTGTGTTAACATAGCATCAAGTTCTTACTGCATTTGCAATAGACTGACAGACTTGACCTGGAAGCCACTGAAAGGAAGCCCATCAACCCCAGGATGTTGGTACCACTAATGAAGGCTTTCCAACCACTGGTGAAACCTTGAGTTTTTGTAGTGCTATCCTGTGGCAACATTAAAATGGCACCTCTAAACCAGCCCCTAAGAACTGAAAGACCCTCACTGCCTACAAACACACCTCCTTTGCAAAGGGGGCATTTTAATGCATTCATGGGTAGAACGAAATGCTCTAACATTCAAATTATACCATATTTGTATTCTGACATCATCTGCTGCTGCTATTAATATGTTTTCTTACAGGAAATAAGCCACTGAAGATTGTACTTGCAACAAGCATGCAATAAGCGTGCAGTTTGGACCCACTGCAACTGTACCCCCAGCCCTTTTGAAGCACTGTTTTTTTGCTTGGTATTTGCAAGTTTAGGGCAAACAGCACTAATATCTGATCATCTGGCATGTACTAAAAATGTACTTTTCTGTCTGTACAGAAACAATAACAAAAGTCTGAACTTTGGACCAGTATTAAATCATGTGGCTCTCATGCTAGTGACCTTTCCCTCCAAATGGGATGAACTTCTAGCTGAATCATTCTTCCAGATGAAATGAGGACTACTCCATGAGAATCTGGTATGTGACAACTGTTTCCTTGCAGGGAGGGCCCTACAATTCTTACCAAACCCTTCTGTGCATTACAGTAGAAGAACCTGGCAACAAAATAAAATAGTAGCCAACACTGAAAACATGAACCATGGAACCGAAGAAGCTGGCGTATTTAACCATTACATATACTGTGAACTTTTATAAAATTGCAGACCTGAAGGCAAACTAATTCTGTGTCCATCTTTAAGTTTTAACCGGCTTCTTTTAAACTTCCCCTTCCTCTTCTTTACATTGGGTTTCTCTTGGTTTAACTGGAATATCATGATATTCAGCTCGCGCTCCAGTACGTCGATCTCACGTTCTGCTAACTGCTGCTCACGGCGCTTCAGTAATTCTTCTTGAGATTTTTGCTGAAGAGCTGCTCTTGTCAACTCCTCTTCTCGTGATCGAAGCTCCTGAAGACAAGATGCATGAAAGCAAAACTAAGTGATAATGTGAAGGCAGTATTAAAGGACATATGAAGTGCACAGTAGTTGTATTTCCTGATTTATTTTTATGATGCACTATATACATGCAACATGCCCATAAAATCTTCTGCCAGTCCTTCATTCTGAATAAACCAAGATTCTGTATTCAGAGTCAAGCATTACTCAGATTTCCTTTTAGCCATTTAACTTGAGTCACTTTACTTACAGCAGGTAAGCAGTGGCAATGGGGACAACACATGCAATCAAAGATTATCAGCTAACAGCCCAGCAGAAAATGTGCTTCAAGTATTTCACATGATGAGAAACTCTTGCACAGCATGAGAGCTGCTCTCAGATAGCTCCTACGCTTTTACAAAGCCAATGACCTGACAAATACACAAATTATTGCCTTTATCTTAAATTCTCTAACCTTTCCTGTTTTTCAGCCATGTATTAAGTAGCACTTTTCTATCTAGAAAAGCAATCAGTATTACACTGAATGTGGATTAGTGCAATAGGATAAACTAGACTAAACTAAGTCATAGGACAGCTGTTTCTTAATTAAAATCTAGCAGGTATCTGTAACATCAAAAAGCTACTAACCACTGAATTACAGCACAGACTTCTCAACCACCACTCTCAGAAAAGTTGTTGTTCTTTTATTCTTTTTTAGTTTTGGAAAAGGAAAAACTTTAGTATGGAAGCTAGTTAATTTTTCAAGGTAAATGAATACCCAAGGCTAAACAGCTGTAAACCCAGCATCTTAAAATTATCTTAATCTTCAGCTTCCAAAATCTGTTAAAATATATCTGAAATTTAAGACATCGCTAATTTTAGACCTTCCTTCATAGTATGGGGCATATCACATGGGGAACAGTTACGCAGAACACTTATAGTCCATATTGCTAATAATACGGTACTGAAAGTATAGGAAAAGGAGAACTAGATGTGACTCATACTGTATATGTTTCTCATGACATATATTTTTCATGTGATTCTGTAAATTCCACCTGGACTGAAATTTAAATTCAACTCAGAAAACCATCATTTGAAATAAAGTTATACTAAAAGTTCAGGATATCTTAAGAATTTTATTTCTTAGACATCTTATTTTTTAATAAAAAAAAATTAATTAATTTTGTCACTATACAATTTTATAATTGTGGTGTTGCTCAGTTTTGTTTGTCTTTGTTTTGCTTTTATTTCAGAGCAGACTGCCTACTTCTGCTCATTGGTATCCAGCAAAGTTGTATGCCACAAGAATTCCCAATTTCATACAGTGAAAGCAAAAAAACTACTTCCTGAACTATGTTACTTCAGTGTTTTCAAATGAGGGGATGTTCAAATGTTCTTGCCAAAAACACTATGGATGTCAAAAGAGTTGGCACTAAAGCAAACTGGTTCAGTGAGAAGTATCTGTTCTTCAGAAATATACTTTTTGGGGTTTTTTACAGCTATAGCACACATACACTGCTTATCATGGGTTTAAAATTTAATTGGTATGACTGACAAATTTCATATGGCATACTAATTTTGAGTGAGCTTGTTTCAACATTATATTGGAAACAAAATTTTTTTTTAACTGACCCACTTAATGTACAGTGTTTCGCTAAAGGCCATTCTGCCTCTTGGAAATTCAAAGGAACCTGTCTTCATGCCAGCAAGTAAGGCTTTGGGTTGTGTTCTTCTGTTTGCTTTGGTTTTGCTTTTTAAAAGATATTTAATAACTTAATTTAGAGACTCCTGCAAATCCTCACTTTCCTCCTCCTCCTGTCCACTCAAAACAGGACAACCTAAAACAAGGGTTGAAAGCAGAAACTACATTAATTCAGACTTAGAAAAAAGATACTTTAGAGTTTAAATGGAAAAGATCTTTATTACTGCATTAGTACAGTAATAAAGGTATGACAGGAGACACTGCTGATTTTCCCTCTTTCACAGCCCTCAAATCCAGGTTCCATAAAGCTCAGCAACCAGGTAAAAACTGAGGGCCTGTACTGAAATGGTAGACAGCCTAGAAGAAGTAAAAGTGTTTCCTCAATGAGAGATTAAGTATTTACTCTTTTCCAAATAAACTAATTAAAAACAGACTTACTGCAATTAGTTATGCAATGTTTCCACACTGCTCTGCAATTAAAACACCCATTGTAAGGAAGCTTGGAAAGAATTCTATATTTAAGTTGCTCAAGAACATTTGTCAAAATAAGATTGTGATCTTCTCTTCGAGTAGGCGTCACCATCGCTCATTTGCAGTAAGCCCTTGAGGAAATTCCTCCAGCTACAGAAGTTCCTCTTTTACAGAAGGAATGAGACTCCATGCAGAGCATTTTTGTATTATTATACAAATATTTTATACACATTACTTTCTCTCTAGTAGCTGACAGCAAAATTGATAATGTGCCAAATTAAAAAATCTCGTATATATGAAACCGTGTCTAAGTCAAAGTCACACATTTTCAGTCTTAAAGAAAGACTACCTCATCTACCTCATTAGGGTAGATGCTTCTGGAGATGCACTTACTCTGGCATATAAAAAGTAAATTTCATTTTATCTTTTCCCCTCCCTAACTGAGCTTAACTCACTTTTGCACCAAAAATATGACTCTTCTCACAAACCTTTTTACCTGCTTATTTAATCCCAAACTTGATTTAGTCAGATTTTTCTTGGATAGGAAATCTCATACTAGACTAATGCCTCCAGAAAAACAAAAAATAAACAAAAAACCCAAACAGGAAGGCCTCTAACAATTGCTCCCAGAGTAAAAAGAGGAAAATGGTTGGTTGAGCAGTTGCTGGAGGGGCCAAAAACAGAGTTATGTTCTATGGCAGGTTGAGGCAAGTGAATGCAGTAGCTGGTGACCCCATGGCAAGTAAGAAAAGGAAGCCTCTACTCTCTATAGAGGGACTATAACTTAACTGCAGAGGAAGAGATCTGACAGCTACTGAGGCACACAGTTCAGCTATAGCACACTGTATGCCTACTGCAGGCAGAGCAGACCACATACTTATCCAGTTCTGTGAACCAAAATGGAAGAGGGAAATGCAGAGGGTAGAAGCAACAGTAGATATGAGGTATGTAATAACACTGCAATGTTATGGGTGATCAGTAACTTCTAATACCACTGTGCTGATATTACAGTACATATGTAATATCACACCCAACATTAGCCAAAAATCCACATACTGCCATTTGTGACGTGATGAGAATGAGTGAAGGACAAAGGCTACAGTGACTTGCAAGACAAGAGTTCAGTCCTTGCTTTTATCAAAGTTAGTGACTACATCTTCTATAAATTTTCTTCACAAGTCACTGCATCTCAATGATAGTCTTTCTTGTCTACTATCACTTCATGAAAACCAACAGCAAATATATACTGGGAAATAATTATACTGCAAGAAACATCTGCAAAGAAGGAATCCGTTTCTTCCAGAAGCATTTCTAACAGGGACTCAAGCACACCTAGCCTATTCCAACTGTTATCCTTATCAAGTTGTCTACAGGAAAACAAAAAACTCCAGGTGCCTAAAACCAATTTGAAGTAAGTATAAGAGAAGACGAAGAATTGACAGCAAGTACTCATTTAGTACAAACATATTGTGACATGAGAAAGATGATCAGTGACAAATCTGAGTAATAAACAAAAGAAATTGGATTTGCTGATTCATGTGTATGAGTTTGACCTTATTAATATCTGGCAAGACTATGTCCCAAACTGAAACATTGAAAGGCATCCATATGATCAGTCTATTCAGCAAGAAGAGAGATATAAGCACTGTTCCATTTTTGGAAAAGACGCCATGGGATACAGTCACATAACAGGATGAAAGGCTTTTCATTCTCACAGCTGAGGAGAATGTTCAACAGCAGCTGAAAATTTGCAGTCAAAGATTAGCTAAGGAATAAATTCAATTTAAGTGATACATACAAACATACAAGAAAAAAAAGCACATTTTAAAAAAGAGCCTAGAATGCCACATTTACAGATCTACAACCTGTTTTCTTTGGGGAGACAGGTGTGGATATCTTTCTTTTTCAACTGTCTGTATATTGCATGACTACATTTGTAAGTAACAATTCAAAAGTTCAAAACTGCTGTATCACATAAATATACACACACACACATTCCCTTCCTTCACTCCCATGCAATTTGAAATATCAACTTACTTTTTCCTTGGTCCTCAATTCATTAAATATCTGCTGAATTTCCAGTTTCCAGTCATCTTGCATGGAGTGGAAAGACTCTTGAGGCATTTCAGTCATAACTGCCCCTTCAATGGCAGTAAGCTGTTCAAGAATTAAGGCAAACGATGGTCGGATATGAGGGTCCTGCTCCCAGCATTCTAGAATTTATCAAAATCCTGTCAGTTTTTAATAGCACATAGAACTTTTTGAAGAACTACATGAATTTCAAGTTACTTGCTACTGCATTTCAAGTCCTAATGTGTTCTCTTCACCTGCAAGACTTCCCCAGTCCCATCTCAGTTTACAGAGGTGACATCTACCTACTTGAGAGGATTGCTTTTGTATTAATAGTAAACTTTTTTCATGTCTATGTTTAGCATCTGAGAGAGTAAAACTAGCAATATTGTACAGAAGGGATACATATAAAAGGCAGAAAAATTCATTAAACACAAGTAAATAGCCATTAGCAAGCAACGTTTATTTCTCACTAAAATATTTCCAAAACATTTTTGACACTGAGGAAGAAAAAATGAAGAAAAATGGCATTTGCAATTCTTTCCCTTGGGGTTTTAATCTTATCTTGTATTAATCTGCAGTATAATCCCATAATTTAGGAAAATTAATGCAATTTCAGTGTAAAACAAAATCTGTGAGATCAGAGTAAAAACTGTACCATTGCTACTGAAAAACTTAAATGCAACACTGTAACACTGTTTCCCTCAGAAACACACCCAACTCTCTGTAACACCAGAATGCTGTGTAAAGAAAAACAAAATACTTGGTACACAGCACACTATCAAATGAAGTATTTATTTGGCAACCCCATGACTATCTCATACCCCCAAAATATAACTATTTAAATACATAGGAAGAAACAACACGGATACCTTTCATTAGTTTTGCAAATGGTTCAGGGCAGGTGGATGGAATGGGCAAAGTAAGCTTATTGACAGCTACTCCGTAAGCCACAGCGAGGCCATCAATGCCACGGTAAGGAACTTCTCCTGTAAGCAGTTCCCACAGCAACACTCCGTAACTATAAAAGGTAATTTTTTAAACAGTTATTTTCTGAGAAAGGAACAAGAACACAGGAAACACAAGGACAAACAAGTATCTGTCCAACCGTGTACTGAAATTCACGAGGATTTCCCAGTCAAAGGTGAATGCCTTTAAGTCAGCTCTACTTTTGTAATCGTGCACCTTTCCATTACAGTGATTAAGCAAACTGGATGTGACTTTAAGACTGGCTCACACTCCTATTCAAAATGTAAGCCTGAAGCCACTTCTATAGAAATGCTAGTTTCACATACATCTGACTTACAATAGGAAGTCTGAATGACAGGAAAACAAGCAACCTTCTCCCCACCAAAAACCAAACAAACAATAAAAAGGAATCCTCAGCAGAGCAATCAGGCCGTTCCCCTTTCCAAATATTTCACAACAATTTACCTAGATGGACATACTTTTTCTTTTTTTTTTTTTCAATAATAGCAATAAAAATTACAGAAAACTCCCATCTTTATCTGGAAGTTTGCATTTCTAATCCCCTCATGTATATATAAAGGCCAGTTGACTTGTCACTTCGCTTCCCACTGAAGATGCAACAAGATCGAGAAATTATTTCACACACACACAAATAATTTCTCCATACTAGAAAAAATGCCCCACAAAATCCAAACAAAAACAACATTGTTTCCAGTGAAAGGTGGTGGCATGAAGAGATCTTTTCTCAGTGTTGGGTACAGAAATCAAGAATCACAGGAATTCCTATTGCAGTAACAATAACAGTAAGAATTTCTGCAATGCTCTCCATTCAAAGAAGAGCTGGGTGTTTGTTTCTTTTACCTTCTTTGGGTCTGTATGCCCAATGCTTGGCTTGTTCAAATGACCCAAGCCCCTACAAAGGGCTGGGACAGCACGCTGGCTGCTGTGGCTCTAGAGCTCCTGTTCTACCACCACTGAAATGGACAGCTTTCACAGTCATTACTGTGGCAGTGGGATTACTCATTTCAGAATGTTAGCCTAAAGTGGACTTTAGGACTGGATTTGGATTTTTGCTCCTCCCCTCATCCCCATATCCCTTCCACTTCTCTTCCTGCCAGGGAACCACTTGTACCTGTAGAACAAGGATACAAAGGACAACTTTTTGCTGCTTTTGAATCGTATAGTGAGCAGGCAAAGCAAAAATAGAATACAAACTATTGCTCTTGCCACTTCTCTTCAAGTGTGCAAAGAAACCACCTGCAAATTTTGCAGGACTAGACTGAACTCTCTAACACGAGGAAAAAAAGCGTTCTGCACTAGGGAAGTGAGGGCTATGCACCCCTTAGGACTAGAAATGACACCTCAAGTGGAGCAGATGGGACAGGGACAACAACACACACCATTAAGATTTTCTATCATTGCCTGCTTAATGAGAAAAAGTCAGGCAGCATCATACAACACCTTACAACATCACTTTAATAAATAATAAAACAGCAAACTACACAATATCAGCACAAATATCAGCAGTGTTTTGTTATCGATGGTCTATTTGTCTGAGAATTTTTGCATCTCATAAAATCTTAAAAAAATAATGAATGTACAGTGTTAACACTTCACCAAAAGCTGAAGAAAACAAGTCTGTACCTGCTGCCAAAAGAAAAAGGAATTTAAAAAGTCTTGCGCTTCTTAATAATTTCCTCCTGATTTTTCTGGTCTAATCTCTGCACTTGCTTGTATACTCAAATAAGGTTAAAATAATGAATTCCAATTTGTTTTAAAACAGCGGTATTCTGACCATAATGAATACAGCGCTTCCTGTGGTACATACACATTTTATGCCTGATGGAGGAATTCTCCTGACTATGGCTCATCTCTGTCTTTGGAGAAAGCATTAAAAAAATCTCTCAGCAAGTACAGACTGTTCTAAATTCAAGTAATTCCCTTGTTCAGACTATTCCATACGTATTTTAGCATGAACTCTGAAGTTAAGCAAAACAATAAACTTAACTGAAGTCACTTTTATAAAAACTGTGTCACACTATTAGCTTTAGTTGTATTTACAATTCAAGCCTTTAATCTTAAAGAGTCCTAAACAGCACCAAGAGGGTGGTTGTAAAGTTTTAAACAGACCAACACAGTATTTGCCTTTTAATGAAAGCAGTCTTAATATCAAGTATCAAGAGCCAGCACTATGGGGGAAAAGCTGCAAGAAGGAAGCCTAAAGACATTATGGTCTTGACACGCTGGAGTTTTTGGGAGGTACTAATCTGCCATTATCTAGGAAAACAACTACTTGTTAACTCTCTCAACTACACAAGTAGCTACTTTATGTATTAAATTTCACCAGCTCACATACAATTGTCTTATTCATACAGCCCGACCTTATGAGAAATAGCTTTTTTTTTAAAGAGCAAAAGCCATGTCCCTTTCCATCTTCAGCAAAAGGCCAAAGCCACAGGCATGTCCTTGAAATACACATCTTTAAACCATAAAAACTAATACACTCCCAAAAATATGTTAAGTATTTTCATTATTAAAATTATTTTCCCTCAATCAAATGTGATTTAAGCCTATATATTTCACTCCAGTGAACGCTTGCTGGTTTTACATATTTTACGAGCTGAAAATCTGAAGGTAAAGTTTTCAGTTTATTTTACTCTACAATCCATCTTCTAGAGCAGAGATTACTAAGCACTGCTACATGAATCACTTTGAATTTATACAAATGTGCCAGGCAAAAGCAATTGCTAATTCTGCTGTACAGTAAATGCTTCTTGGCTTTGCCAAGGGCTCGTACAACCAAGACACACCTTACTGTAAAGACCACTGCTGAAGCACACCATCAGCAGTTGGAAATCTGTGGGTATATTTGCACTTTCAGGCTCCACACAAAACCAAGACCGACACACCACTCAGAAATGTCTGATGATTGACGGAAGGGTAGGGTTGGAAGAGTAGAATTCTTGTTTGGGAATTTGGAAGCATGTGCCAAAGTAAAACATACAGTAGTTAAAGCTCTGGTTTGGAAAGCAAAAGGATACACGTGCAGGGCCTGGAAAGCACTAGTTCTGCTATCTAGGATGACACCTGAGAACACACAGCCTGGAAGGCTGTGCATGAAAATACTCCCACAACATTTCCGAACACTGGCAGATTCCAGAAGACTAGCTGGAAGTGTGAGTTGCCTTAACTTGAGCAGCCTCAATTGCTCTTTTTTTTCCTACTAAGAGGTCTGCAGATTTCATTCGGAGCCTCAGCACTCAATATGTGTAACTGAAGTTTAGAAATTTGCCAAAACATACTGTGTTCTTGTCCTAGAGAGACCCATATACTTAAACCGGTAACCCGAATGCTTTTTAAAACAAAAACCACTCCTGTAACCAGGGTATTCTTTATTTGCCTTTTTTTTTAAAGAAAGAGTAAAGATAAGCAACAGAATAGATCAAGGTGCAGTGAGCAGAAAATGTTTAGAAGCTAAGAAGGTCTAAACTATACTGCAAAACACAGCCTTTATACTTAAAAACCTCTCCTGTTAGACTTCCATCATTGAACTAAATACTTACATTTTTACAAGAGAGGCGTGCAGAAGAGAAGGCGAAGAAGAGAAATACTGTAGGTTCCAAAAATGTAAACTAATGTTGCAGCAGAATATAAAATAATTGCACCAAAGCATACCCCCTCAGATACCTAAAATCACAGCAACAAGACTGGACAGGACCTGTAATTAAGCATGGAATACAGCTGATTAGGGAAACGCCTACACCCAACCTCCATCCCACAAAATAAAAAAAAAAAAATAAGAAAAAAGTAAGAAAGAATGGGAAAAAAAAAAAGAATGAGGCCAAAGATGTTTCCCAAGTGGGCATCAACTGAGACTGATGCAAATAAAATTGGTTCCAGAGACAAGACAAATGAGCGTCACAAAACAGCAGTGCAGATACAGATTCATCCCGAGAATACCAAAAGTATTACTTCATGCTGTAGAACATCATGCATCTAAGCAAAATAGGACCCTATTTAAGAATTATACAATATAGAACATGCAAAAAGCAGCAGTAGAAAACAGATTAAAGTCCTCCCCTCCTTTCCCAAATAGCTACCTGGATCCTTCTGAGAAAACATATCAAAAAGGAAGAAAATGCAGACTTTTCAAGGTGAGGCACAGCAGCTTTTAGAGCCTATTGTGCAACCACTGCTTTTCTGCACTCACAAAACAGAACTAAATTAAAACTAAAGTTTAAATTACCTTTCTACAGTATATGTATCCCACACCACACCACTCAAAAATAGCATCAGTAGTGAGAGGCATATTATTTATATTATCCACAATAACATCTTAAACAAGAAATTCACAAATTTAACACAGGGCGTTTCCCACCTTTAAAATTAGAGAGCAAGTTAAAACAATTTTGTGCTGAATACACTCTCCTTATTCCAACTACTGGAAGGAAAATCTCTATAAATGTAGACGTTTGAACCTAGTATTAACTTTTACACACAATCACATTCCAGATTCCTAAAAACAACACTAATTCAAGTTAACACTTGGCAAAGTTCTGGTCTGCACCTTATTTTTATTTATCAGACATATAACATAATAATTGGTTGGTCCCATTTTTCAAGCAGATTCGGTGTTTTCAGATATCTAATATAAAATAAACCTACCAAAATGAGATCAATCATACATTAATGTATCAAGAACATACAGTTATTTATATTAAGACTGCAGGTAAACAGTTGGGTATATTAACCAGCAAATATTTTAAAGGCTTCTCTTAATGAGAGCTTGCTTTAAAAAAAAAAAAAAAATCTTTATTTTCCCTCTTCCTCCCCCAGTTTGTAAGTAATGGATAATAAAAGGTATAACAAGTGAAGTAGATACTAAAAAATGCATTTGTTTCTTAGAAGAGATAAACTGGCCTTATGTTGAGGCAATAACCTAGCCAACCACCACAAAAAGTCTCTCAAAACCCTCAACACATTTCCACCAAACATGGTCTTCAGCAGACAAACTTCTTACCTCCAAATATCACTTCCTTTAGAAAACATGGAGGACTTGATAACTTCTGGAGCCATCCACGCATATGTTCCTGCTGCACTCATTTTGGTTGTTCTGTGCCACTCTCTAGCCAGACCAAAGTCTGTAATCTTCAGAGTTTTATTACAAATGTCATCATGTTCCATCTTCTCTAGTAACAAAACTGCAAAAGATTGAGATTGCAAATTAAAGCAATGGCAATTAAAAAAAATCCATTCTGTTATTAATTACACATACAACTTGTACTGCACAGAAAATTGTATACTTCTTGTGTTGTGAAAATATTCCTGTAATTTTTATATGCAAGAAAATGGTTTTTTGATAATTTTAAGCTATTCCAGGCTATAATACCAAGAAACACCTACAGTGTCATGAGTTCTTTATGCAACTGTGGGAGCATATATTAAATTCGCACAAGAAATACACTGGAGGTGTAAATCACATCCTTTAAAAAAGCCCTGAATCCTAATATCCCAGATGATGACAGGCTGTCGGAAAATTATCCACTTTGCAACAAGATTCTGGAATAATAAAACCAGCAGCAGTAGTAAACCAAAAACAAATGTTAAGAATTATTATAAAAGACTGATAAAACAAAGCAGGATACATTATATCACTGTATAAAAGCCATTCTTAATACTGCACCCAATCCCGGCCCCTACTCATCTCAGAAAGCGTGTAACTGAACTGAAAGAGGCATGGGGAAGGACACAAACAGGGTGCTCAAAACAACAGGAATGGTTAATAGACAAGGAATGGTTAATAGACAAGAAGCCTTCCCCTAGGAAAAGAAACACTTGCAAACAAAAATCTATGTAACAATGGCTCGTTAATGAAGAAAACTACAGGTAATAATTGTTCAAAGTTTCTCACTACAAGAAGTGGACTCCACTGGGTAAAAATCAGCAGATGAGAATCAAACACATGTCCATTGTTCACACAATACATAGGTGAACTCTGGAATTCTTGTCATGGTATGTGAATATTATTATTTAACATAGATTTAAAAAAACATCTATACAAATTCACAGAAGTCAACTTCATATAGGGAATTTATATCACAAAAAAATAGTTTATTTTCAAGAAATCCCTGGGCCACAAATCAGAACAAAGTTGGGAAACTATATACCAGGGAAATTAGTTTGCCTTGGCAGTCCCCAGCTGGCAACAGGCCACTGGACTTGGATACAGTCCCTTTTATGTTATACACACTGCACCTTCATGTTAAAGAGTCAGTTATCCTTTTTTTGCCGTTGCGTCCTATAGTGTCTGACTTGTCCATGAGACAGCATTATTGGCAGAGTTGTAGTACCTCTTCAGGAAACAGTGTTACAAGAAGAGAACTGGGTTATTGTGTAAGAGCTCACAAGAAGGGAGACAGCAGGTGGTAAGGAATCATTTTAACACACCATAATTTTAATTCCATATTCAGTTCCTCTGTCACTGCTTGTGAGAGCAACTGTTAGTTTTAACTTTCTGTTAAAATGATCTCCCAGGACAAAGACCAAAGATTAAATTACATGTAAGAATCATAAACATGTGCTTTCTACCTCTATGTAGTGCAAACACAGTGCAGGAAACCCATTAACAAAAAAGCAGATGAAGGATTATCCTCCCTTACAGAAGAAAAACCAATGACCTTGCATTTGCAATCGAAAGAAATAATTTTTACCGGTAGAGATTAACAACTCTTATAAATATTTCAGAAATTACATCAAATCCAGATAAAAGGAAAACAACCCACATTCCATTTTCAATAAGCCTCTTAACAGAGCAGAAGAAATTAAGGCCAAAATGGTACAGACAGAGCTCACCAATGAGAACCACCAGAACAGGTTAAATTCATGCAACAGTTTTTATACTTTTATACTTGAATCAAAGACCTATTGTTTGCTATTCCATTTCAAACATGTTCAGCAGAATTCCTGACATTCCTTGTCAGTCAATGTGACCGAAACCAAAAACAGTCAGTCTTGCAAAAGGTAATAACTGGCATGTGACCAAGTTTCATCCTACAAAGGGACAACATTTCTTAGCAGTTCAAACTTCCCTTTCCGGCCAGTAACCAGGCAAACAACACTGTACACACATTACTTAGCAGCTGGGCAGTAAAAATGCTCAGCATAGCTGAGTAGCACTCCATAAGAGCTTACCTTGGAGTAGCCTAGCAACCTTTACTACAGCATCCTTCTGCCTCTTCCATAGCTTCCTGGCCCTTGCTGGCTGCTAACCTGGGAGAAGTCATTTTACAGTCACCAGTTTGCCCTGTTTACTCAGCACCCCTCTTGTTTCTTTTTCAAACTCTTTAAATTGTCTTTTCTGGCTCCAATATACATGCAATGTTAATCTGGGCAAGAGCCAGTTTAGCACTTTTGGATTTACTTCAATATTTTTCAGACTTTTTATTTTCCACAAAGAATGAAGTTCATACTTACATTACACTTACATTCATACACTTTGCTCCTGGCAAGCACAGCCCAAAATACTCAGATGTACAAAGACTATTTGAAAACAAAACCCACCAAAACCCACGGATTATAGTAGGTATGCAGAAATGCAGGAAAACCCTATGTTCTTACTTATTTACATGCAAGTAGGACATAGGATAAGGAGAGTTTTATAACACCTTATTTATTTTCACATAAGCAAAACCAGATACTATGTTTCTGAATATTCAAAATTGAAGCAGATTAAGCTTGGTCCAAGAAAACTACTTTGCATCAAACTAATGTAAAACTTCACCTTGGATCGTTACCCAAACATTCCACGTACTACAGCCAGAAATAAAACAATGACCAAGTAGTTTAAGGTTGCATATGATTTCTACCAGCAACACCATTTTCAACTAAATTCTGAGTTAGTACATCTTTCTTTGCATCTCTATGTTTCTGCAATCAAGGGGATTGTAGACCAAGACCAAGGGGAAAGCAAATTTATTAACATCACAGAGCAGAGGCTTGGGTGCCATATAACAGGGCACTCCTTGAATATAAGAGACAGTGCATGCCCAGAAACATTTGCAGCTGGGCAACATAGAGATGCTATTTTCACTAATTCTTGAAATATAAATCAACAAGTTAAAGATAAAAGCCAGGTAAGTCAGAGAGAAAAATGAAAGCCTACAAAGGCTATGCAGTAAACTGGTATTAACTGGTTCCTACCAGGGTGGGGAACTTCATTGCCTCTTTTCTCCCATCCCCCTTTCAGTCCTCCCCTGCAGAGTAAAACACAGTTTACTCCTCAAAAAAAGTCACAAGATCCAACAAACATTAATGGTTCCTGAAATACTGCCATTAATCTTGCTTTCTGCACTATCATTGTTACAGCTGGAATATTTTTCTACTGACCTTACAGCACAATGCAAATATTTCATAGTGTAACAGTATGCAGATAAGATGTTCAGCACACTTTTAGGAACTAAAATCTAACACTTGCCCAAGACTGCAACACAGCCAGCTGGCACTTCCCAAGTCTGTGTTCCTCTAATTAGAACAGAACCAAAACAGCTCTGCCACACCACTACTGTTTCCATACAAGATGTTCTTAGTCAAGAAAGGCACAGAATTCAGTCTTGAAAAGGAGGCATAGGTCCCAGTAAAATCCTCCTCAAATGCTCCCAGTTGCCACTCCTTTTCCTCTGCCATTCCCATCCCATCACTCCCATTTCCAAGCTCTCCACTCTGGCAGTAAAGCTCTCTTCGAGGTGAGCAAAAGGTGAGATACGCATGAAGTGGCAGACCAAGTGTGGCCAGAGTTGAACAAGAACTGCAGCCTCTGTTCTTGTGAGCTTGGGTTGAAATTTTACTAGGGAAAAGGAAAAATTAAGCAAGAGCCTACATACACACAGATAAGCCAGAAATAATAGAACAGAGCACATTTAGACAAATCAGATCCCTGGGGGCACACATCTGCTAAACTCAGATAGGTACAGAATGATACCCCCAGTGCTACTTTCAAGACTAAGCTGAAAGCCTAGAGAAGAACCAGAATTATTCATTTAAATTGCAAGCACTTTGTTTAAAAAATAATTCTAAATAAAAGGCTCACGTTCCTGCCTCAGCTTCTCTCCTTTTTATTTCTTAAAATTCATGTAACTTAAGAAACAGTATTTACAGCAAGCCTGAGGGAGGCCTGGACAGGCATTTTAGTTGGCAGCACACTTAGGAAAACTCTACCTAGAACTAAGTTCTTCAATGCCACCCTTTTAATGCAGGTTATTTCCTACAGTCTTAATTTTCTTTTTGTTTCTAAGTATATATAGATTGTATTTCTCTAGTCGTATCTAGCCAAAGTCCCCATTTAATACAACACTTCATTTGAAAATTTTTTTGAAATCCAAAGACTTCATACAGTTAAAATCAGTTTTATTGCATGAACAATGCATTCCAGTGTTTTCAGGTGACTTTTTTAAGTTACCAGCCATATAAAATAATTAAGTAAAAAAGGTATTCTGAGAGAAGCCAAGGCAAAGGATTCAACACCTTTTTAACAGTTTGGATGTACTGAATTCAAACTACCTTCTAATGCCTAAACTTAAAAAAAAATCATCCTGAAATACTGAAGTTCATTCTGTCCCTCCTATCATCTTTATACTTTCTATTACACCCTCTTTGTATTACCTATTTTGTTAGTACTAAAAATTAAACATTAAGCAACCTTATTTCCCTAAGTTAGCTAATTGCTACCAACCCTTTCTTGCTACTTTATCTGCAGTTTGCTAAATAGGTGACTATCACGGGTTTTGCAAATATAAGCTATTTAATACCACAGCTATTTAAGTTACTATGATTACAGGTAAGAATGCTTACATTTACCACGACTGATAAAGTCATTCTTAGAGAATACTATAGAGGAAAGAAAGTTGTTATGCTATATAGCTCTACTTGCAAATAGAGATTGTCCAGACAATGCTGCTACTCTCTGTTCCCCCACAACCAGGCAGTTCCCTCTCCAACTGTTTGCAAGCAAATCTGGTTCCTGTTAATTCACTAAATCAACATGCAACAAAAGCAGTCGGGTGACCCTGCATCTTTACCTGGGGACTAACAGGCAGAAAAAAAAACCTTATTAAATGCTGTATATTCAGTTAATGAAACACAATACCTTGTCCATATTAAGAGACCCACCTCCATCATTTGGAACTGTCATTTGGCTCCAATTGTACTTGGAAATTAAAATTTCAACATCGCTTATAGAAGCCATGTCCTGGTTTTAGTAAACTGTAGATTAAGTATCACAGAGAAAAAATTAAGTGTGTGAACCACAAATTAATTATCACAGTGAAAACATTAACTGATCAGAATTCTTCTGTATGTACAAAAGATGATGCTTCTGCCTATACAGCACCGCTTCTTGAATACCTTTTCTCCTGTGGGTTCCCAGGATGGGTTCTGTTATCTCTGTAGCTAATATCTGTCAGATTGTGATTGTCTCACTGGATTAAGTTCAGAGGTCACCATCAGCAAGGGAATTTTATCCTTTAAACACTGATTACATATGCAGGTGACTTTTTTATTCCATGGATGCTGTGCTCCTCTATTATCTATGTCCCTTTACAGCAGGCATATAACCAGTTCTTAATTTTCACACTTAACTGAAAGGAACAGTTTGTTCTTAAATGCATTTGTCTAAAAACATCCAGCTTTAAAAAAAAAAAAAACAACAACCCAAAAAACGTACCTCACAGGAGCCAACACATACTAAAAAAAAAAAATCCTGAACAAAGTGTTCCCAATTGGAAAGTCAAAACAAGACGAGACTTGACACAAGAAGTCCTTGACAACATGAACTGACAAATACACACCAACCTCGTAAGAAAAGCACATCCCACAGTAGGACATATGACACAAGAGAAGCACCAAAGGATGAGAACGACTGGGAGTCACCTGCCCATCTGGAAAAAATGGAGGGAGAAGGAAAGAGAGGAAAAGGGACAAGAGATTTCAACAGCTTCAACACACCTTGCATCACCATTTTTTGCTTCCCCTTCACTTCTTTAATAACTATTATTAAAGCAACTTTGGGCAAATGGAAACTTGAGAGAAAGGCGCAGTTTTAACAAGTTATTGGCACAGACTACAGATGCTGCAAGTTACTTTACTGCATGCCATTTGTGCTTCACTTGCTCTTCAGATAGGTCTGTAATGCAAAACAGAAATTTCTATTGTGCTGTAAGAGGAAGTACTAGAGGTAACAAGCATTTATAATTAGACATTCAAATAATCATAATTTAAAAACTAGATCAGCAGTAAATTCTGAAAAATGCAGGATTTGGATATTACATCAGCAAAAAATCAAAAGCAGACTGGACACTAAACATTCTCAAACTCTCTTTAATAAAATATTAAACTTAGCTCTCCTATTTAAATACTAAATTTAAGAAAAATGACCTCATTAAAGCAATTCCTCCATAATTCTACAATTACATGGAAATCAGTCAATACTGAAATTTAGCTTTAAAACTCAAAACACTCAGTTGCGTGGTATCTACCAGGAACTTCATTACTTATTTGAAACCGCAATTACGTTCTTTTAAGTTCTTCCTTTGCTTGCTATTTTTAAAAGGCAGCTCTGAAGAAAAAAAACCCCAAAAATAGAAACTAAAAAAACAATGACCAAAATGGAGGCAGATGAGAAGGGTAACAGTTAGGTGGTGAATTACTGACTAAGATAATCTAGTTTCAAGCTCTGCAGAATAAAGTGGCTGTGAACCCATTCCTTAAAGAACACCATCTTTGTTATGAAAGTGATTTATTTTTTTAAGGAACTTCAGCCTATTCTTAAAAAACCCAAAATATAAGGCAAACTAAAGCTATTATGTTCAAACTGCATAAAAAGTCCTAGTCAATATATAATACATCAGGTACAGCTTCCTCCAAGAGAAACTTTGAGAAAACATATTAATTTCGTCCCTAACTCAAATTTAAGACCTGGCCATTCCCTAAATCAATATATGACATACAACATACAGAATTTACCAGGCAATGAAGATGAGGTTTATTATGTCACAAAAGGCATCCAGGGGCAAGAGCTGACAGAGGTTACCTTCCTTCAGAACGAACAGTTTAATTTAGCTATCATTAGTCAACTCACCTTAGATTTTTCTTAAAATCTAGTTTTAAAGCCATGAATATTTCATTTAAATTTGGCTTGGATTTATAGGTTTTTTTTGAAGTAAATAGAACATGACTCGATGCAGTTTGATATTTCAAGCTAATCAGAAAAATACACAGCTTCTGAGTACATGGAAGTATTTACATAATTGGCATACTTTTCCTGATCATAACATACTACGCTGAGCAATTACGAACTTCCTTGTTGCTTTATTTTTTGTGATCTATCTCAAGGTGCATTTGAGGCGTTGAAATTAGAATACTTAATACAAAAAAAGGTCACATCAAAATGAAATAAAGTTTAATATAAATACATAACATACCTAAAATACTAAAAAGACAGTCTACTTTTAAAGGTGACTTACTAGCAAAGTTTAAGTGAAGAGGTGTAGGCTGATGTCACAACCAAGACAGTAAGAGCCTGCTGCCACTGAAATACTTACCTTAACCTCCTCTTCATTCATACTCCCTCACCCTCTACAGCCTTTCCCTCTGCCGACAGAGTCTAGCAACTGGGTAGTCTTGGGAGACTCAACCAGCCAGACAGCTCAGCAGAAAATGAAGCCTGCAAATAAACCAGCTTAGAGTAGTTTTCTGCTGGATCTCTCCGAAGGTTTAACCTGACCTACTGACCACACAGGCAGAGAAAGAGATGTGTAGATTCTGCTGACAGGTGGGAGAGGGGAGAAGCTGCCTGGAGGTGAGTGGGGAAGCCTCCTCATGCAGCTGCAGCTGCTCAAGGAAGCCACACGTCACCTGTTGCAACAAGTGGGAAGTCAAGCAACATTTCAGAAATAGGTCAACCCTTTTACATCTAGTTTTAGTCAGATTTAAAGATAGGATCCAACTTTGCTAGGTTTTTTTCCATTATAAAATCACTTTTGATGAAATTTACTATTGAAAAGAACCAATTAAATAAACTGAAGACAAAAAAATTCCTGGGTCCCTTTGAAGATGCCAACTGCTAAGAATCCAAATTCTGGCTGTAGATACTTAGGTTTAGTCATTAAGCTCCTTAAGAATCTCATCAGTTAACATGAAACTCTTTTAACATAATTTCTATGAGGAATTTTAATAGGTTACACTTTATAAAGATTTTTTAGGCTGTCAGTTTCTTTTATAAAGAATATAAGAAAGAGTCTTACTGTTTTAACAAAAAAAAATTGCCAAACGACCTGTTTCCAAACAAAGCAGAAAAAGACCAGACAATTTCTGAGCCCACTTTTTTTTTTAAAAATACAAAACCTGGGAGGAAAAAAAATCCCACTAAAATATATTCTGTGGGGTAGGATTCCTGCATTCCATCCTTGCAGTTTCTTCAGAAGCCTTTCAGGACTGTGCATTTTCAAGAACTCTAGTCTTTAACAGCAAAGCGAAAACACTTATTTTGAAGTGAGAACTCTGCAAACTTGACAGCACTGTCTTTCTCTTGAGAAAACAAAAGGGAAAACTGCTTGTTAGTCTCAATAATTACTGTAACATTAAGCAATGAGTTTAAAAGGACAATTTTTTTCCTTTCTGCATAATACAGGAGGAAATAAAAGCAATTAGTTTCAGGAATAACAGTGGCCTAAATCCTAAAAGAAAAGAAAATCACAAAACTGCCTAAACATTTATAACTAAAAATATAACCAGTTCCAAGGGTTAACTTGTCCTATAATGAACCACAGCAATGAAGCATTTACTCCTACATTTTTGAGAGGGAGGGCCAACTTATCAGCTCTGAGTTAATAGCACACCTGCCAAAACACAGATTTTAGTCACTATGAAGAGAACAAAGCATGATTATGTAGCCAACATTGGCATGTCTAGGGCTGATTTAACTGGAGCTATGACCCCACACACACACAAAAAGGTTAAAGTTGGCAGGAAGCTCCAAGAAGGAAGAATACTTCTGTGGTGACATTATACAAATATGCAATTTTTCCAATTTACCATATTTAATCCATGAATTTAATATGCAGTAAGTGGGTTGAAATTCAAACATCCACTTACTGTCAGTGACTGGATTGAGGTAGGCTCTTAGTAACATGGTCAAGCAAGGTAAAAATGATGAAATGTAGTTTTAAGATGTCAGTCCAGAAATGTACATTACACTAGTTGTTATTTTTGTACTGCAACTACAGAAAGCCAAGTCATTTGGTATTTATCTGTTTGTAGCTACATATAATCTGTATTTATATTTACTTCAATAAGCCCTAATTTTGCTTCTAATAAACAAAACAATCCCAAAGTTTAAAAAAAAAAACCAAACAAACAACCTGCATTTTTAGAAGCATTATTACTGAAAGTCATTGAAACAAATTTCAATGCCTTAAATTTTAACAAATAATCAGAAATAAAATTCAGGGTCAGAAATTACCCTGCCCTACAACCATTCCTTGCAAATGTTTATCATACAAGGTCAGCCTGTTTCAGAACTTGAAACACTGAAGCAAGTTTAGAAGAAAGTTCATACTCAGTGGTAAGAAAACTTACAGATTGCAAACAAAAAGCCATTCTCTTCTAAGGTCAAAGAAAGCACGAAACAGCATTCAACATCCAAATACAGTTCCGTGATGCGTTGCTTCTCTATTCTTTTGAGGTTGCAGAACATAACTTTTTCATGGAACTTTTAGTATTTGTTAAGAGGGTCCAAAGACATGCCCGGTCCCTGCAGTACCAATGGGGATGGGGGAATAATCTACAACTGAAAACTCAATTATATCTCAATTTTTTCTAATGCTTGGATAACACTATCAATGTCTAAATCCCAACCACACTTTGAAGTCTGTTTATTTAAGTACAATACCTCATTTAACAAGTGTTATGGTCAGCACTTAAACTTATTTTTCACTGTGTAGGGGAATGAACAAAATTGTATAAGTATTTTAACAGCTAATGGGAGGTGTTTAGCTGTCTATTTTTCCATTGACCTTTATGGAAATGGGTTGCTTGCTCAGTGAAATTTTCAGAGGCAGGAAGGTATGTGAACATATCCTTACAGTACCTTAAAGACCTTTTTTAAAAAAAAAAAAAAAATTGAGCCAAGTAATGCTTGAAGTCGTCTCTAATATACAAATATTAAAACCACTCTTATCCCAAGTCCTGCACCTCAATTTATAATGCTACCCCAAAAGAGACTCCTTATCATCAAAAACAGTGAGCAAACACGACATACAGACTAGAATGTGACTAGCCGAAGTGATTCTCCACAAAGAGATCACCAGAAACCTTGGTGCAAATGAACCTCCTGCAGAAACCTGCTAGGAATGAGTATAACACAAAGCAGAAAAAAAAAACCAAACAAAAAAAACCCAAACCAATCTTCCAACTGTTGTAAACCAGATCACTTGGTGTTTTACAATGACAGAACAAAGACAGGGAGAAGAAAGACATGAAAAACCAAGTTAGATCCAGAGAAAGATCAAAGTAATATTATTCTTGACTTAATAATCCTACCTGTTAGAGATGCAGTCTCAACACCAAATAAGAAACAACTCTCTACAGCTGTCAGATGGACATAGTTGGGGAAACACTAAAATGAAAGTCTGTATTAAAAATGAGTTATAAATAGGGACATTAAAAGTTCATGGGGTTTTAATTAATCTAATTACATACAGCTAGTGTTTCAGCCTAGAGTCTTGTTTTCAGCATTAAGCACTACATGTAAATATACTTCAGCCTTGTTAAGTTTGAGAGACTTTGTTCTAAATTAATGAGCAATTTTTCCCACCTGTTAATGTCCAGACTTGAGACACAGAAAAACATCAAACAGAAGCAAATTTAAAAGACAGTAACTGAGGTGAAATAAATGGCTACTGCAGTTAAGTCTTCATCTACAAATAAAATAACTGCTGGATGTTATTCCTCCTCTGAAAGTTCAGACTGTACAAATACTGTGTTACAGAGCAGTTCACAAAATTTCATTTGACGGATATTGTATTAAAATCATAAAGTTCCTGAATATTATTTTAAAATGCTGAAACACATCCTTCGAGCTGGAAATTAGGCCTCTACAACATTTTAACACTATAGTTATTAACACTTTAGTTATTTCTATAGTAGATTGAGACATCTGCAGCAATCAGTTACTCAAAATTGTTCTTTCTTGAATTCCAGCATCTTTCTGAACATAAAATATACAACATGCTTATATGCAACAAATAAATATATCAAGTGAATATTAAAATAGGCGTAACACATAGCATTGCCTTTGATGAACTGGAAAAAGATAATACTCTAGCTCAAGGCTGCTAAGCATTTCATGCTCCAACAGAATCCAGCTAACCTTCAGGGCCTCTCAAAAAACAGAAACCATACCTGCATAGTCTGAGCACACATCAAATAATGAAAAAAATTACTGGGAGCAATGTTTTATGAAACACAGAACTCTTTCATGTGACATAAGGACAGTCAAAAGAAAAATTTACTGGAATTCAACGGCACGTTAAGTAGATCATAACCTTCAAAATAGGTGTTGTTTCCCAAATTAATGAAATTTTGCAATCCTACCAATGTTTGCATGAAGGTGGTTTGATTTTGGTTTTCTGTGTTTTTTTTAAAGAATACTTAGCCAACAAGGTTAAAAAAACCAGAGCTCCTTTCTGCTTATACACTTCCAGATGCTTCAGGATGTATGACCAGTTCTTGAGGTTGTAATACAGCAGCATTATCTTTACAGCAAAGCACAAGGCAGGGCTACTGCATCTCAGAGATGGGACAGGAGCCTGGTATACCTGGCACAACTTCTAGCTTTATGCAATTTTAAGTAATTAAGAACAGTGTAAAGCATTTAAGTACCATGACTTCCTATATGAAGACTGCATGGAATACTACAGCACACAGATTTTAAACTGCTAAATAACCTCTGACCCACTATTTTACGTGACTGACATTTATCAAAGTGATACCACATTCTCAAAGACATGGTTCCTATGAGTTCTATGAAAGTCAGTGGCCTTACAGCAGAGGAACTTCAGTTAGTTCTGCCAGAAAAAACATCCACTCCCCTTCAGACCTCAGAGACACCAGCCACCAGGAGCTTAGCAGCTAGCCAGGTAATACAAGCAGTGTCAAACCAACTACAGCATATGCAGCCTGCTACAGGAGGTGCCGGAATCACCCAGCACTGGAGATAGGCACCTTGGGACAGCCATGCTTAGCCCACCAGGGACACTGGAGATGTGAAAGCCAATGTGAGTGTAAGTTCCACAAATGGGAGTGCCAAGAGGAGGAGACTGAGATGCAGAATACATACCCATGGAACATCAGTTTTTTTAGTTTTGTTACACCACAATAGGTGAGCAGTAATTGGCACGGTGCTACTGACAGAAAAACCTCCAAGTTTCACTGCCATTAGTGGGCATCTTAAAACTTTATTTTCAAAGGAAGTTACATTGAAGCTCAAATCTACTGAAAAGCCAATTCTCTTCTCTCTCAAAACTACCAAAGACAATTGTAATATAATTTTGAATTCTCTTGGTAACTGTACAAGATTCTGACTTTCAAACATTTAGTAACACACAAGTAATTCTTACAGCTCTACTTGTGATGTGAACAAGTCTTACCTCTTCAAAACAGTTAAGAGATAAATTATGCACCCTAGTGATTTCAGAATACGTAAAATCAGTCCAGAAGATGGCTTAACTCTAGTTTCTTACTGTTCCTCTTCCTGAACAGCTAGCCTAAAGTTGTTAGGTAGAGAAGTTAGAAAGAAAGCAGGTTTTATGAATTCCATAAAGAAAAAGATTGCCATCTTATTTTAAAGGTGTTTAATAGCATAACTTGAGCAATTCTGCTACAAATAACCTGTAAAAGCAAAGAACCAGACATAATTTGTTCTTGCTTTTTTTCAAACTCCAGGACACCTTGGCTCATCAAAAGCAACTGATTCAACAGTTCTGCCAAAACACATCACACTTCCTTTTAAGGTTTTAAAATCAAATTATTTCTATTCTCTGGCTGCTTCTCATACTAGTTTGAAGAACATCACATTACAGTGAATTGTCCAATGGCAGTTTCACTGCCCTCTTGTATGTCTGATTTCTTCAGATTCCACGTACTGTTCTCACCAGCATTGTCACTTCCATTGTCTTATTCAACAATCCTTGAAACTCAAGCTGACCTTGACAATTTCAAAAAGTGATATAAACTCAATGCCCTTTACAGAGCTGAGGGCTGTAAAGGACCCTGGGATGTTGCAGGAGCTGGTGAAAGCCATATCAAACCAAACCCTACTTGCATATCCATCTATGACAAGTGAGCACAGAGCACCTTATCAGTACTGTGTTAGTACACTTAATCTACACATAATCAACTTTGTAATCACAGACAGGTCTATGCCATAAGCAAGATATTCTGAACTTAGTGCAATGCTTCCTAGGAGTACACAAGGTTGCTGCACTAGAGATAAAGTGCATTTTTTTAAAGGCAGTAGTGCACAGTCTGAAATCAACCCCAGAAACACAAACCTCTTTTTTCTCTACACTCAACTTCAGAAAGTGAAAATGTAGCATACTCTAGCTGAACATATTACTAGCTTTCTTCAGGATAGAATAATTAGGAGAGGCTGTGCTGAGCCCTTACACAATCACAGGTTTTGTAACTAATGGGGTGTCCTTGCTCAGAAGCAAGAAATTTGATTCCCTCAGAGCAAAAAAGTTGCCCTTTCAAAGAGTTAGAAGAACAGCTGAGATATGGTAAAAAGACACATGTAACTATTAGTGTCTACTCTTCTAGATGAATTCCTGTCTTTTATTTCCAGTAAAACTTAAATTTTTTGTCATAGTCCGCTGGCATGCTTAATCAAGACTAAGTTCCTACCCAGAAGACAGAGTTAGGAATATTCAAATATTTTCACAATTTTTAAGACATCTCCTTTTCAGTTAAAGCATCAGTTAATTCAGAATTCCTTGACTAACAACGATGGCTTGAAAAAAATCAAATTTTCTTCCAAAATTTTTATTCAGATTTTAGATTAGGTAAAGTTCACCTCTTTATCTTTAATTTTAGATTATGTCCTTAATCTATAAAGTATACTGAGGAACATAAGAACTGCTTATGAGAAGTTATCCTCAAAACAGGCCATGATCTTTGTCAGCAAAACTTCTCACCATGTCAGCCACACAACGTTTTACAAAGCACCCACAATTCATAAATCAACATTAGAGACCATGGTTACTATGTTTCATTTCATCACACATACCTAAAGCTAAACCCTGTTCTTTACACCTTTGTTTTGTCTACTTCTGAAAAACCTGTAAATATTAAGTTTATTTTACATGGACTCCAGAACTGAAGAAACTCTCTCTGCTGTTAACAAAACTCATGAGGAGTTACACTTTACTTCCTTGTTCAGTCCTCACAACCAAGTTTGTTAATTTTCCTTTCTAATATGGAAAACATTTGTATACCTATTAATTTCCTTTACTCTGGCAGAAACATCAACCTTTGCCCACCTCCCAAAAGGAGCCCAATAAAACAAGAGTATTCAAACCTAGATAGTCACTGCTGTTAATAAAAGCCAGCTGCTCTCGTGGCTCTTCTGTTCGTGGCACCTTCTCTCCAGTCCTGTCAATCTGGCATCAGCAAAACCACACCAGATACGCTATAGGGATCCCAACTCCATAAAATTGCACGGAGAGAAGTAACACACTTGTCTTTGAGATGCTTGCTATTGCCTGCCAACCACAAGCCCAGACACATGCCCTTTCTGGATCAAATACACTGGTAGAAGGGGATCCCTTCCCCTGGCTGGAAAAATTAGTTCCTGCCTGCTTGCTGGGGAAGTAGTTTGAGAAGCATTCCTTATCACACTGTGTTAAGGGCAGTCATTTTTCTAACTGATTGTCTGAGGAGGAAAAAACATCCTTTTTAACAAAAATAACTAAGCTAGCACAAAACTGGTACATTCATATATATTACCTAGGGCTGCTTAAGGGAGAGCACTGAACCACCACCACTAGCAGTGCCTGGAAAACAGTGACAAGCAGGTGAGGAATGGGTGCTGCCAGACCCCTGTCTGGAGCTACAGCCACTGCAGAACTGTTACTATCCACGCCAAGCAAGTCGCTCAGTCAACCCTGGCAGCATTCCACTCCCACTGTGCAAGACTGCAAAAGACTACAGAAAAAGAATGAAGGGAAATCTTCGATGAATGGATGAGTTGCCAGAACAGGGGATACTGCCATGACTTGCAGTCATTTTAAACTCATGTTGTTGAACAGTATATGGTACCACCAGTGCACCACTGTCTTCTAACATTATCACTTAGCCAGATGATCAAAAGACATAATTCTATTCAGAATATTCAGTACTGTCTTCAAACTTTGCTAAGATTAAGAAATACAGGTGAGAGATCTAACTAGCTCAAGTTAAGTGTATCTGCAACAGGAGTTAGACATGAAAGCAGTGAACAGGCACATATGCTAAGGTTATAATCAGAAGTATACTTTTGAAATGCTCTGCCATTACCCATATACAAGAAGATAACGGTAATCAGTTCTCAGCAGTACCCAACTCAGCTCCCCGTGTTATGAATTTATTTCAGACACAAACTTTGCCACTGTCACTTAACATGCTGCTAGCATGCAGCAGCCCACTCTGTCTAAGCAGAGCAACTAAATATTCAAGGTGCAGCAGCTCACTCTGAACACAGCAGCAAACTAAGCAGGCAGAAGCTGCCTACAGACCACTTGCTAGAAATTAAGGTGTTGGCCATGACGCTAAAGGTCCAAGAGTTCATCGTCTGTGCTACAAACAGAACCACAAACACAGCTGAGCTAGGTCCTTTCTTTATCAAACAAATAGTGAAAGTACTCTCAGAACAGTCAGTCCCATGACTGAGCCTTGTCTTAACAGCCCATGCATGGTGACCTTCGAGACACACAGCCTCTTAAACAAAGTGCTTCAAACTTCAATGAAGCTTTTTTTATTTCTACTGGACTACTTAAGGACTCCTAACTGGAGGAAAAAAAAAAAAAAGACTAATACATTGCTGCACTTTTGGCACATTCAGAACAAAAAGGAAAGAGCTGAGATGGCTTCAGATATTTATGGAAACACACAGATTTCCACTTTCAGGTCACCAGTTCAAAACACAACTACAATGGCAAGTCATAAAGACTCTATTCTAGTAAGCCAGCCTTCCAAATGCACAGTGGCCAAAATCTTACAGGCTTCTGTATTGTCAGATGGACCAAGGAGCCATTCAGCATGAATTGAGCAACTCCCTCATTCTTGCAGGTGCATTTGTCCATGCCAAGGGACGAAAGCAAATCTGGCATCTGAACAACAGTTTCTACTGGTTTTCAGGTAATTGTGTTTTCCACCTCAATGTTTGCTAAGTGGGTAAATTTTAGCAATGTTAAGTGCATGTGCTGAAAACCAGAAACACATATGATTGTTCGGCAGTAAAACAGAAGTGATACCCTTATTAACTCTTTTCTTTGCAAGGCGCTTGGTTCCTTGGGTAAGTTTTAAAAGCCAGGACTACACACCGCATCAGAGTAAAAATAGCCTTGTGGATTTGCAATTATGGTTGCGCGCAGGATTTCAACCCGCTTTAAGTGAGCTCCCCTCCGAGAGGGCAGGACTTTGCACGCGCTGGAGGTACCCCCGGCTCCTCCCGACCTTTCCACGAGTCCGTACCCAGCTCACAACCCGGCAAGCTAACCTGCCGCTGGCCCAAGCTTCTGGCACTGGGTGCCCAAGTTGCGACACCCATCCCCCGGTGGAACAGGG